>CAJGYO010000005.1:45345092-45839135 GCA_904845875.1 Miscanthus lutarioriparius
GAAGGATGGGGGGTGGGGGAAGAGCACTGCCCATACCAGTGTAGTTGCCGAGCTTGATGTGTGCCTGGGCGCGGTCGGCGTAGAGGTCGGCGGTGGCGGGCCCGGCGTCGATGGCCTGGGTGTAGAGCTCGGCGGCGAGCTCGAAGTCGTCGTCGACGAAGGCCTCCTTGGCCTTGCTCTCCAGATCCGACGCGGCCATGGCGGCCCCCTCCGGCTTGGGGCGTCTGCAGGCGACGACCAGACGATGACTTGGGCGAGAGCGAACACCCCAATAATCGAGGTCACTCGTAGGTGGGCAGGGCAGGCGGAGGGATGGGGTGACGCGGCCTTTTGAAGGGCCCGTGGAGGTTCTAGAGAGTTCGATGCCGTAAGGCCGAGAGGCCGGGCAGGGCCGGGCCGGGTTTTTGCGATGCATCATCGTCATTTGCAGCTTTGCGGATTCTGGCTGGGTTAATTGCGGGGGAAGTTCTGCGGGTCTCTTTGGGCTTATTCTGCTTTTTCTTTTCTTTTTTCTTTTTGCTCTTTTGTGCGGATCAAGACATCAAGTAGTTGCCTAGTCGGTCGTATGATTTTGTTACGAGGAAGGTTCGCGATCCGCTCATTGATTGGTTAGATTTGATTAGTTGCTGACTGGCTGTCAAGTGGCCTTACTCCTATACTTGTTTAACCTCTTCCGCCGCTTATGTTTAGTAATTTGAACGATCAAGACTTGGGTGTGGGTTCGTGGTTTTGTGATGTGGTTAAGGTGACTAGCTAGCCTTGGGCTTTGTTTAGTTGCTCCCTAACTCTTAACTTTGACACTATGTAAAAAGAAGATTTTCGTCACATCAAACTTGTGGTACATGCATGGAGTACTAAATGTAGACGAAATCAAAACTAATTGCATAGTTAGGTTATACTTTGCGAGACGAACGTTTTGAGCCTAATTAGCCAACGATTGAACAATTATTATCAAACACAAACGGAATACTACAATGTGCTGCTACAGTGTTGCACATTGAATCCGACGACGCCAAATTCGGCCAACTAAACAAAACCTAGATTAGATCTCATGGTCATGGTGTTGCTTGGAACTGTGGTTAGGATTGTACCGTGCGATCCTCGCTGGCGTAATCTTTTCTTTAGTGACATCAGACCTCGCTGGATGTGGGCATGTACGGGCAACCCGAGATTCCCAATGGAGCTTACACGTTTTTGAAAGAATCAGTTTTTTTTAATTTAACTGGGTCTATTCGGCTGATATTAAGCCGGCTGAAGTTATTTTGTTGTGAGAGAAAAATATTGTAGATTCTAGCTGATAAGCCGGCTGATAAGTTCAAACGAACAGACTCATAAAAATCATTATCAACATTTACATTTTCTAATATATTTATTATGAATTTTTATTCCAATATTAATCTAATAATACTTATTACGCATCATAAATATTATCAGTATATATTTTTATATATTTGATTAAATTGAAAAGAAATGACTCTCGCAAAGCAAGGTGTACAATTATTTTGACTGAGGAAGTAAGCTAGAGAGATTGCTGCTACAAAGATGTACGAGTAGCTACAAATGCACAAGGTAGCCCTTAGACCATCTCCAACGATGAACCTATATGGGCACTCAAACCCAAAATAGATAGCAAGAGACTTAAAATTAGTCTCCAACATAGTACCTATACAGAGAGACTTATTTTTGGTTGCCTGAGAGGCACAACCCAAATATGGGCATCCTCTCTCCGGAAATCAATTTGCAGAAAAGATTCTCTTTTGGGTCTTATTGTTGGAGAAGATGCCGAATATGTATTGAACATTTTGCCTATAGCGCTACTCAAAGGACGAATGGGTCTTATATTTTGGGTGTTGTTGTTGGAGATAGTCTTAGATAGCTACAATACGACAAATGGCATGTAATAGATTTTAAGCTTCAACAATTCAAAAATGGTGAGAAGCAATTGTACGTCACAGTGGTATTGACATATTGTAGGAAGCATGTTGGATAATGACTGAGCTGCACTTTTTTTTGAGTTTTATTCGAATTGACATAATCTTATTTGTCATGGAATCCTGAATCGGTTGAGAGTAAACTTTGAATCGAGCTTAATGAGCTGAGCCTAACAAGTCGAGCCGAAGTTGAAAGTCACTCAAAATAAGCTTTTTTTTTTAAAATGAGTTCAATCAGAACATTTTGAGGGGCGAATCCAAACAGGCCCTTAGTCTTATAAATGGAAGAGAGGGACTTGAGCTAGCTAAGGTAAAGATAAAGGAATCAACATATCAAATGAAGACCAAAGATAAGTATTGAAGAAAACCCTTGATGACAATAAAGAAGCTCAAGATATCATACGACAAGAGAAGCTCGGGAAAATTGGAGCAAAGAAACACACTTAGATGATCACCGGAACTCTCCGGTAAGGCGGTGAGGGCACTAGAGAAATGGAGTGGGCCTAGTTCGAGGCAGAGTTGGAAGTAGTGCATGGCATACTTCCCAGGTGGACACAAGAGTTTAACACTGGAGATTCAGTATAGAGACATTGCACAAGCGTGGTGGAGAAGAAGAGAGCATTTGAGATCTTTGGTGATGCACCAAACATTAAAGGTTGAGAGTCATGTTTAGGTTTTGGTAATTAATGAAAATATTTGTGGACTAATGGTTTCAGATAAAAGGTCAAGTGTAGTCCAGAGGCAAGATTTAAGCTATATGAAGGCCATGGTGGAGATGGCATGATCATGAAGGTGCAAAAGCTCAACAAGGTGAAGAGATGAAAGCAGAGAGGAGAAGCAATGAAGTGGAAGATACAATGAAGGCAAAGGTATATGCATTGTCATTCAACGGCCACAGGGTGACAGAGTGAAGAGGCTAGATTTTTAGGTTAGACAGTGATACTATTAAAAGGGCCAAATCAAGTTGCAAAAATGGTTATCTAGTGCCACTCCGCGAGATCTAACTTTGCACATTCATTATTAGGATTGAGTGAAGAGGTGAGTTCAAGTGAAGGTTTGCAAAATGCTAACTCAGGGGTTAAACGTGTTATTCACCACGTGGGAGACCTATTAGAGTTAGTGCTTTGAAAAGGTTTGAGAAAAGGAGCTTGGTGAAGTGTTTCAACACTCTCCAGAGCTCTCTGATGTGCACCGGAGCTTTGAAACAGTGTTCCTCTCGAGCATTTTTTCCAGCATGTAGACCTAACCTTCCAGTGTGCACTAGAGAGGTGGCACCGAAGCTTAGGAACTATGCTAGAGGAGAGATTGCCAAATTCAAATTCACTCACTAGAGCTCTTCGGTGTGGCACCGGAGAGATACACTAGAGATATATAGTAACTCTAGAGAGGGTTGTTTTCATGCTCTTTGGGGCGTTACACGCATTGACGCTCTCCTGTGGTGTACCGCGGAACTCACTGAAGTTTAACGGATAGTTTCTGCATAGTGCTTCACACACAAGTTATCTTTTGGGGTAGCCTCCGGTGCTTAATAGAGCTCATTGGTGCTTTGGTTTTTAGCCCAGTAAAATGTAGCGCCTCTTTTGGTGTGTGTGGCTATGTATAAAGGGCTTGGCCGGGCATGACACAACTCTTGGACCCCCTAGCTGATATCCACACACATTAGAGCTCAACCTAACCCTACACTCTCATTTGCTTGCTTGTGATTGCATTTTTGGAGAGATTGGTGTGATTCAAGTCATTTGCTTTGAGAGATTGCATTGAGTGGCACTAGCATAAAATTTGAACATTGCGTGATGCTCCGGAGAAAGACTTGTGAGGAGCTTTGCACTCTTCCCCACTAGAGAAGGCAAATAGTGACTCTAGTGGATAGAGGTGTTGAGAGTGCTTTCTGATAGAGGAGCGGGGATCCTTGAGCTTATCTCAACATCGACGTAGGTGGCCAGCAAGTCACTGAACCATATGGGATAAATCATTGTGTCATCTCTTGTCCGGTTCTCTAGCTCTTCTATTACTTTCCTTTTGATTCTAGCAACCTTGCTTAGTTTACTTTGATACTTGACTTATTTAGGTTGCTAATCACCCTATGATTGCAAAACTATAGCTAGTGCAGGTAGAATTATTGGGACCTTATTTGTTTCTAATCAAACTTTTTAGTGTCTTTGGTTTTAGAAATTGAAATCACCACTCCCTGTCTAGCCATCGCCTTGGGGGCAATAGAGAAACAACCGAATAAATAGAGCTTCTAATGGTTGACACTGGATTTCTCTAGTGTGGTCACTGGAATTATATGGTGCTCACTGCTTTTGTAGTCTGAGTTTCTAACGACTAGTTGAGTTGGTTGGGGCTATATACATGGTTATTTGGAGTGTGTGTTAGAGCAAGCTATAGGTGAGAGTTGAGGCTTATCCAATTGTGCTCCAAGTTGACAAGGTCGTGGGCATGCAAATGCCCATGAGAAGGCCGGAATCCCCGATTGAGTAGTGCACAAAAGTTGGGCGCAAATATGCTCGGATTTTGGGCTAGCGTAAATATACTAGGAAATTCTTTTGGGTACTGTTGGACTCAATATTATCTTCATCGATCTTGGCCAAAATCTATTTTTGGAAACTGATTGTGGGAATGGTTGGAGATGCTCTAGATAAACTTTTTTCTAATACTCATGTTAGTTGTATTGATCATGTATATATGTATATCGTTCCAATAAAAAACGGTCATGGCTTAATAAAAAAACACAAATATTGCTAATCGACAATCATTGCTTCGATACAGCACTAATTATGATATAAAACATAAATCATTCCATTCGCCAAACATCTGAATTTCTTATCTTAGAACAATAAGTCCTGGAAGGTGGGGAGCTTGATCTCGCCCTCGGTGGTGAGCGGGATAGTGAAGGCGCCGATGACAGGGAGGTCGATGGTGAGCCCCACCTCCAGCAGGTAGTCGATGTCCCAGTCCCCTCCTAGATCCTTCATCAGCGTCACGATGAAGTCGTATGGCACCTTCACCGGCAGCTCCAGCTTGGTGCTGCCGCTCGCCGCGATCCACCCGGGGTCGGCCATCGTGCCCGATGCTATTACCCTAGGATTCAAACAGGAACCAGAACCAGCATTAGCGTGCATGGTATGGCATGAAACAAAATCAGAATGCGACCATTGTGAGAGAGGGACATGCATGCATGACGTACTTGCCGGCGCTCTTGAAGGTGTAGGTGATCTCGCGTAGATGGGGATGCGGTGCGAGTAGGGGTTGCTGACGTCGACGTGGCTGTGTAGTTCGACGCCCTCGCAGCTGATGCTTCGGAAGGATACGCGATCCAGCGTCGCCTCGGGCTTGGGGATCTGCGTCACCTTCTCCACCACGAAGCCCTTGGCCTTGTCCATGAGGCCGGCCATCAGGCCGACGCTCCTCTCCCGTCTCTCCTCCTCCCCTCCAGCATCCATGGCGGCGGCGCCGGATCTCTCCTCCTCGGCCCCGCTCATGTCTAGGGAATGGGGATAGTCTTGCCGCGCGTGGTCGGAGGCAGTGTGTCCCTCGACGCGGACGGAGGTGGAAATGGGAAGGGGAACCGCGAGAGGAGACAGGAGAGGAAGGCGCCGGCCTTTATGCAAGGTGGAGAACGCGGGACATGGTGCGCCTATGCCTGAGCATGCTCATGCATGAGCATCACTAGGATAGCAATGGATACCCAAAACCCAACTAGCCGACGGGTTTTACCCGCTAAGGCTAAGGCCTTGTTTGGATGCGCATGTATTCATCTCAATCCACATGTGTTGAAGTAGTTTCATTCCAATCCACTCTAACATATGTGGATTGAGGTGGATACACATGCATCCAAACAAGGCCTAAAGCAGGGACGGACCTACAGGGTATGCAGGGTGGGCCACCGCATACCCTGGGGTCCGCCAGTCATAGGGATAGGTAGAAATTTTCAATGTAAACAAAAATTGCATAAGTAATTTTTTTGGTTTACCGAATTGTATAAGAATTTTTTTTTGCTGCGCATACCCAGAGGTAAAAACCTAGGTCCGTTACTGGCCTAAAGAGACAGGTATGAGAAGATTTTTTCACCTACATGTATACTAGTGGGTAAAAATATGTAAGATATGAGTACGAGAACATACTACCCATACCCGTGTACCCACGGGTAATTTATACTCGTCTTATCAACACATATATCTTTATTAATTGCTATAAAATACACATATATCCAGTATATCTATGACTATTATGTTGTTAATTTGTGAAGTTTTGTTGCTATGCTATAATTGTTAATCTCTATTTACATCTCTATTAAATAAAATAAATAATTGATGATATATTATTATAGTAATATAATATATTCATGTTTTTCTTGTAAGGCCTTGACCTTGAGGTGCTCACGGAACACCGGGAGGAGGTCCGATAATGCGGTGAGGTTTCGGAGCACTCCATCCAATCGCTAGGCATGCAGCAGCAGCCATCGCCCTCGTCGTGCCGCCACAGCACCACCAAGGCCCTACTGTGCCTACTCTTCCTTGTTGCCCTCTCCCTCGTTGTGTTGCTCGCCTTCACCACCTCCACGAGTCCTTTGCCTACTCGCCCGCGCGCCGCGCGCTACAGCTCGTGCCATCGTGCCGTTGCCAGCCACTAACCACCCTCCTCCGCGGCGTCTGGAGGGACGAGGATGAGACCAGGCCCACCTCGCCTGTCATCCCTCAAGCGGTAGGGCAAGGTCACCGTGTCTCGGACTTGGACCTCGACACCGTGATGCTGCTAGACTAGGAGGTCCTCATCCTGCTCCACCCTGACAACGACGCGCAGGCGCCCTCTATCGGGTCCGGCCAGGACGGTGGGCAACGCCATGTGTGGGTTCTCGGGCGGGGCCACGTCCCCAATGTGGTCGCTTGGGAAGATGCCCACGTCAGGCTGCCGAGCCTACAACTGTGCCATGCCCAGGCTAGAGCGCCACAACAGCAGGCCCCGCCATGCCTCGTCCTCGGCAGCGAATGACGAGGACGTTGCGCCCAGCTGCCACTGTGGCACGGCCACGTCAGATGCTAGCACTAGTGTGGCAGGTCTTGGACCGTTGGTGTACAACAACAGTAGATTAGGACCCACATAATTGTTTTTTAGTTCGAGGACCCAGATAGGAATGCCTCAAAAGTTTGAGGACACAACATGCATTTTACTCTCTTTTCTTCAGATACACACACTATTTAAATGTACACAGAACGTTACCAAAACCTCATTCAAATAGGGAAAAAGGAGTGTTCAAACCGGGGGCACCACTCTCAACGAGAAAAGTGACTTAAGTGCTAATACCATAGTGACATCATCTATTCGAATGCAGAAGTCTACCTACCAGCAACATAGGGCAGGTACAGATCACTGTCCATCTAAGTAGAACATGCTTGGGTACACCCAGAATGGCTCAAGCTTGATGTACATGGCCCTGCGGTACTCAAGGTAAGGGTTAGTGGAATCATCCCAAATGGCATCTGCATCATCACCCAGCCCATGCAAGACCCATGGTTGTGTATAATGAGCATAGTACAGGCAGTTGCTTCTCCCACCCCCATCGTCTTGGGCTCATGCAAGAGAATGCCAGTCTCCGCACATCACCACCAAAAAAGAGGGCATCATTCTCCAACTTCACCACCTCCACCCAAGTTGCAGGTTCAGTGGACATGTCCAGGCGGTAGGCTTTGTAGTTGACAGGTGCTCCAGATGATGTGCTCAAGTAGTAGTTGTAGTTAACAATTAGAAGCATGCCGCTACATACCACCAGACAAGGCTGTGATAGATATCCAGGCATGTTGTCCAACCACACAGTTGCTATCTCCTGCAGACCAAGCTGGGGGCCAAGGACAGAGTGTAGAGCCTAGGGTGGGTGTCCATCGCGATGAATTGACCGTTGAACTCCACAATCTGCACAACTGCATAATTAAGATTGAGCTGTAGTTTTGACCAAGAATCACTTCCAATCAGCCTATCAAGCAGACACTGACCGCCCTGTTCTAGATGCACGCAAACTAGGAGGTGTGAGTTTAGTGTTGCAAGGGGAGTTGTCAGCATGCCAGAGTAGAAAAAAGTGTTGTCGCCAAATGGGAGCTGTGGAGGTAAAACTTTGGCACCAGTGAACACATCCACGATAAAACAATTTCTGCCGTGACCACAAATCAGTTGCCCATAGGAAGAGCCGGCAAAGTGCAACTTCTCAAATGTCTCTTCAGGAATCTGGCAGGAAAGGGTACTTTTCATGTTGGCTGGATCAAGGACTTGACATGTGCGGAGCTCGTTACCATGAGCATGGACACTGATATGGGGCCGGACGACGAGAGGTGGGAGCAAGGTGCAGAATGTGGATTTAGATGGGTATGAGGTGAAAGCGGCACGCCAAGAGCGGCAGGTGCCAGCAAAGCTGAGGAGCTCAATGAAGGAGCTCAACAGAGGAACAATGGAATGGAGCAGACCTTCTGGGAGATCTGCCCACCCTTGAGGTCCATACACAGCAGGGGCTGTAGTGGAGGCTGAGGTGGCACCGATTTTGCTAGGGCTTTGCATGATGTCAGGCTCTCTGCAACAAAGTAAAAAAAAGTAAACAAGTTAGAACTGAATCAAAAGTGAAAAATAGACAGTAAACTTGCTAGAGACTTAGGTAACATGCAAACATTTTAATCTATATGTCTGAAGCCATTTGTTAAGTTGTTATACATTGCTGCATAAGAGGAATTCTATGCGCTGGGTGAACCCTAATGTTCAGGCTAAGACAGATCGAAAAAATACAGTTTTTAAGTCTTGTTTCAATTCTAACTTTTCGTCAAAGACTGCCTAAACCCATCTCTATTTTCTGAACATAATATTTAGGATGACCTACACATTAGTGAAGCATGAAACAAAGGTGAAACCTATGGCAAAATGACCAATTATGTGCTGCCGTTCACAAATCAACCATAGCATACAGAAAATACTTCAATCAGCCTGTTCGCTTGTTGGTTCCAGCTAAGGCTTATCAGCCAACCAACATTATTTTCCTCTCACAACATAAACCAGCACCAGCCGGGCTTATCAGCCCAGAAACCAACCAGCGAATATGATCCTGAGCTGAACCCCCACCTAATATAAAATCGGTGTCTTTTATCATAGCCATGTGAGGCATGGGCATACATCTTCTTGAATCTACCTGATCAATGAGAAGTCCATCTACGGCGGAACCAGAAATCAATGGAAACAAGATACTAATGAAATTTCTTTGCTTGGTTTGGATTAAGAAATCAGAGCACTGTAGAAAAGTCACAAATGTGCCAAATGAATTAAAAAGAAACTAGGAACTAGGTGCCAGAGCAAGCCTTTCTACTACCTACTAGATATTATCCTACAGGCATCTGAGGCCCTGTTCGCTTGTCTTATAATTCGTACTTTTTAGTTTGTTTTTTTAGCCGTAACAATATTTTTCTCTCACAACAAATCAGCTAGAACAGTGTTTCGGTTTGTTTTTTCAGCGAAACGAACGGGGCCTGAAATCACAAAATTTGACGTAACACAGAGGAATTTTTTTTCTCCAGATTAAAGGCTCCCAATCCTACTTCCTACTTGCCTAGTCTGCACCTATGTTGCCTGGACACGGATATGGGTATCGGATATAATATGTATTGAATACGCGAATACGCTATTCTTAAAAAAAACAATGACACGGGGATCTTCTACTATACGAAATCCGCACCATCGGCTCTGGCTTATTCTCTTGCCACGTGTCCGCTGGTAGCCCCATCGGCCGTCATGACTCCGGTGGGGCGGCGCCATGCAAGATCTTCGGTCACCGCCCAGCCCCGACCCAGCGTGTACGCCCACGCCAGCGGGCGATCCCGGCCATTCCCGGCGTTGTTGTTGCTGGTCGCGACCGCGGTTGCGTCATTGCGGCCGAACTTCTGTGGCGGTGAGCCCGGCGAGCTGGCTCGCTTCGGGGAGGGGCGGCCCCGGGACCCATGCGGGCCCGTCGGCTTGTCCGTGCCCGCCACCGTCCCCGGCCGGATCGACGCCGGCGTCCGCAGTCCGCACCCTGCGTGCGTGCTCTCATTGAGCCGCTGCCTACAGCGTGGCCGGTGGCCTCGAGACATGCACGGCAATTTGGGCCCACCTATTTGGTCGCGGCGAAAGCACCCGCTGCCCACACGGCCCTCCATCGTCGTCGCCGGCGACCACGCTGACCGAATCGTCCGGAATCAGCCCATACCCTGCTCTGCTCAACGCTCGTGGAGGAGGAAAAGAGAATAGAAGCTTTTCCAGGGTTCCCAATGCAAAAACTCCTGACTCATATTAACAGTTGTCGACAATACATCAGAGCACGTTGAGAATAAGGAAAACTACAGGGGCCTAGATGCAAAGAGTTTGTCCTATTAGGTTTACCTTTCTTTTTATTCTTTAAATCGGCTGAAAATTGATAAATGCGTAGTAATTCATAGAAAAATCCAAAAATGACAAAACGAATTTTGTTCAGCTCCACATATGTAGATCCATGCAGCAAACACAAAATATCACATATTTTAGTACAAATTTTTTTGCTGTAGATGGTTGCCTATGCTTTTTATTGTAAAATTGATATTTGTAGTTATCTTGCTCCAATTATTATGAAAATTTTATGGTAGCATATTCATGTGATGCTTGATCTGTGGTAAAAATTTTAGCTCCATTCGTGCTGATTTACTTAGATTTATGCTTGCTAAATAGTTTACAATCAATTTAAGTATGTAAAAATGAAAAAGATGCTTCCACTACCTTTGCATGATGTTGTCATGTCATATGAACACTTCATATGGCCATGTGTTCATAATCTACACACATTTAACTGATATATCACATTTCATAGACTACAATATTTGCTTTCTCAGGAAAAAAAGGACATGATAAAGATCCATAACATGTTCACTATAAAAATATAACAAAAACTATAACGTACCTAAATCTTCACAAGATACAAAAGACTTCTGATAAAAATTAAAATTTATTCACTCAATCAAAGAACAATTTCCCTTTATCTTCGAAAAATACAAATGCTGCACTTCTACCAAGAGACAATAAGCACAACAAAAAAAACTTAGTTTACAATTGTCACAATCTAATCAATACAATGCAACTCGTACTACTGTGACCCATAAATTTACCCTTATAAAGTAACATTGCTAGGATACATAATGAACATATACTGGTTTAACAAAATGTGATTGATCCACTGGCACACAGTCCAACATGGGCGCAACACTTGAATTACAATCAATTTTTCTGCAACTCATGGTATCCATCATTTTCAGCGGGTTAGAATCACATCGATTAACCTTTTTTAGTATCTATTTCAAACATTCTGCAAAAAATTATTGTTACTACAAAGTTACTCATTTTTTAATATAAAAACTGACATTGTCATACATAACAGCCCATACTCATTGTTTCAAAGACGTAACGGGCGCCACGAGGAATGAACTGGCCCAATCTGGTATGGCGCGGCAAGGCCGCGCCTGTTCACTTCACTGAAAAGATAAGCTGAAAAGTATTCTTCGCTGATTTATTGTGGAAAAAACACTGTTCATTTTTCTAAAAAAGTACGGCTGAAAAGACAAGTGAACAGGTTGCCTAGAATTTTTTTAAAATAATAATTAATAACTATACATGATTTAATATGAAAATTGAAAACCACAGCCACAGCATAGTAAGCTGAGTGCACAACTTAATAAGGCCATAGCCAAGTGACATCTAGCATAACAAACAATTTAAGTTCATAGCTTAATTAATAAGGTCACATCCACTGGCCACAGGTACACATCCTAAACAGCCTTCTCCAAAAGCTATTGAACGCACGGACAGTCGAGAAACTGAATAGTTACTTACTTACCGATTGAATTTTGCTGGAGCAGGGGCGCAAGGCTGCAAGCCTGCAACTGTAGGGGCCAGGGGGCTGGGTCACCGCTAGCAGGGAGGGGGCGCCGCTGGCCGCTCGCTGCCCTGCCGCCGGCCGATTCGACGGTGAGCCGCCCAGGGATGCTCCTTGCTCCGTCCTCTAAGCAGGGGCACACCGGCATAGAGCTGCAGCAGTAGGGGACAGGGATCTGGGACTGGGAGGGTCGCCGCCGGCCACCGTTCGCCAATCGCAAGTCGCGTCGGGCCCCTCCTGGGCGGCTGTGCGGGAGTCGCGAGACCGCGAGCGTGCACCGTGCGGACGAAGTCCTGAAGGGGAATAGGTCACGCGTGGGAGGTAAGTTGGGCTGGTTATCTCTCATGGGCCGTATCCAAGTCGGCCCAACCGTGTCTGATACCTACGTATCCAGTTTTCCTAGTACGGCCTGGATACGCGTCCGAGGCGTATCGGTGTCCGATACGTATCGGATACCACGCGATATGGACCCAGTATCCGCGCATCATAGCACAAATGCCACGTGAATGAAAGAAATGATGCAACGTTTGTTCAAATGGCATAATAAAGATGCAGTAACACGCCAAAACATATTACAATGCATTTTACTGCGATACACTTAAATAACTATGAGTCGTTTATTTAGTTTGATCTTACGGTTATGGTCACGTACTACCTCCGAGTAGGTGGTAGGTAAAATATATGTTTTTTTAAAGTAGGATAAATTAGAAAAGATTTAAATATAAAAAATTCCTAGATTTGACATGCATGTGTGATCCGGTGGATATGATAAATCTTTTTTATTTTGGGACTCTGGAATTGATATATTTTGATAACCATGTAATTTTACATAGACTTAATACATATACATCTGAATTCGCTTGAACGTGATTTGCATGTGCCAACGTGAAGTGTACTTCATTTGCATGTGACGTGACATAATGTGTTCATTACATGACTCGTTTAATGGTTTTTATTAGTTTGCGTGACTTGTTTCTCACTCGACTTTTGTATACTATTTAACCACTTTAATACAATCGTTCATAGAGATTTAAAGTAATTGTGTGTAGAGATTTAAAATATGTGTACTATTTAACCACTTGCTTCTGAATTTAAGGAGAGCAGAGCCCTAACATCAGGATATAAAGTGGTGGACTACAGCAATGATAATCCAAAGTCAAGCCCCATGACGGCTGCTAAAACACCTAGCTGCCACAAGGAAAACTACTAGATTTACTGACAACAATGATAATTTTTTTTTGCGAGGTGATACTGCTCATTTTCAGATTAACCGTTTCACACAGAAAATGAGGCTTCTGTTCGAGACATCAAAGCGTGTCTTATAGTTCTATTCTAGCCACATTAGCTATGGGGTATAATCTCATTCAAAATGTACTCAGATCAGGTATGGTCTATCGATATCTAGGGTTTGACCTGTACATCTTACAATCACACCAAAATCCAATCGAAACCTAAATGTAATATCTCGATTCAAGATGAAACCACAACAATAAATGTGACAAAACTGTCCAATTTATATAAGATCAAGTACAGCTGCTCTCGCTAACACGTTGGCACGCACGCACTTTTACTTATATAAATCCGGTAGTCCGCCGAGTTCTACGAAGGACCTGGGTAAATCCATGTCACGACCAAGACCGTAATAGATTAAGCAAATACATATCATATATACGGAGTTTGCAGCAGAATAATATTGTAATTGAGTTCACAAATAAATAATACATAGTGAGTTCAAATCCGATTAGAGAAAACAATGTAGCTTTGAAATGATTACAATAACGACATAAGTTGAATTACATTGCTAGTGTAACGACCTGAGTTCGTTACATCCTAGGCAGTCATTTTTATCATCCGAGTGAGCAATCATCTGAGCTCTCATACAGATCCCTGATGCCTTGAGCCGAGTCAACTGTTGAGAAAGCTATCGAATCACCCCGCGGAATGTACCCGGATGGCCATTGTCAGGCTCACACCCGAAGCGGTGGTGGAAACCCCAATTGGATTGAGAAGACATCCTATTGACATCATCAACACCAACTCGACCTCAGAGAGTACCTCGAGTTATGGCAACTTAGTCCCCAATACCCAGCCACTCGATGACAGAATCAATTCAGCAAAGACATTAAAGTATCGGACAGTCCGTCCACACTACTGAACCATCCGATGGAACCTAGACCAGCAAAAAGTGAGAAATGAGTTGTTTGCCACTTAAGTGAGTGGGACCCTCATGTCAGCCCGAGTTGGAATATTTCATCAGCTGAAACAACACCCTCTCACTTAATATCTCACTCACCCATTCATTTGCCACTCTCCCTCTCTCTCTACACCCAAGAACAAGGATGAACCCTAGAACTAGAGAGAGAAAGGATTGGAAGGAAGATTGAAGAAGGAGAAGAGGAAGAGGAAGGAAGCACCAACATCACTCCATGAACATCATCAACATCTTTAATCTTGTTCATGGTGAGCTCAAGAAGAGTAGTTCTCATTTCTTGGATTTTCCACCAAGTGCTTAAGTTTTGGTTTTGATGAAGGATTGAAGGATCTCTTGCTGGTGGTGGTTCCATCATATGTAGAGTAAGTTCAACAAACCTTCACCTAGCTCAAGCACTCAAGCATCTCATGGATTAATCTTTGATTCATCTTTTGGTGCCTTGCAAGAGGAAGCCCATGAGTGACCAATCTTTTGGATGAAGAAGTAAGAGTGAGGAAAGCTTGGATCTTCAAGTTTTGGCTACGGAAGCTCTCAGATCTAGAGCTGAGGATTTCATCTCTATCTCAAGCTTGTACCTTCATATCATCCTATCTCTAAATTTTATCCTAAACCTATAGCCACACTTAGCAAAACAAGCTTCAAACCCATCTATCTTAAGCCCAATAAGCCACCTAAGCTACCCCAGAGATATCTTCCACATGCATAGATCACAGCTGAGCACATCTAAGCTTGAACCCAAGATCACCTAAAAACATAGGTTCTATCGACCGTTTGACGGAGTGTCCGTCAAAGTTGACGAAGTGTCCATGTGGGGGGTATAACCCTAGATACTCATGGCAATGGACATGGGCCGCAGTACCAGGGGTGGTCTAGCCCATAAGAAGAAGGCGTGTGATTCAAGACACTGATCGACATGCATCACACGGTTTTAGGAAGGAATCTTGAAGATAGAGAAGGATCTTGTCGGTGTTTCGTACAAGCACCGGCAAGTAAATTTATGGTAATGCGCGTTAGGCCCGGATGGTGCGCTAAAGGACATAGGATTTATACTGGTTCGGGCGAAACGTCCCTACATCCAGTTTGTTGCTGCTTGTGTTATTAGCACCGTAACGATCTGTAGTAAGGGATACAAACTGCCGAGAGAGGGACTGGTCCCAAGTCTCTGATCGAAGGATTGAAAGGTGGTCAAGAGCTTCGTAGCTGCTTGAATGGGTGTGAGTGCGTTCTATTGTTTTGTCCTCTTTTTTCTTTCGTCCCCTTTCATGGAAGAAGCGCATCCCCTTTTATAGATGAAGGGGCCGGCTAAACAAGGGTAAGGGCTCCAGGACGCGTACTCTACTTAGTCTTGTGGCTCACGTCTACCTGGTCAGGTCCTCCACTCTGATGAGTGCAAAGGAAGATAAGTGTTTACAATGTTGTCGATGTCTCGTGAGGATGTCGGGTTAGTCATAGAATCTTTGCCTGCTTGGCAGGTATGGGCTGCAGATGATGTTGGTTTTGACTTATGAGCCTCCCCGACCTTGCTCCGCACGCCTTACGGTTCTCATGAGTCCTCGTTGGGAGAATGCGGGTCGGGGTCCGTGTAACGCCGTGGTCAAGGCCTTCATTTGGGAGGACACGAGGGTCGGGAAGCGGGCGCCGCTCCCTCGGGTCCACCGTGTGGTGACGGAATACCCATCGTTCGTGGAGATAGCAAATCCTTTCCGGAGCGTAGCGGTTGTCGATATATCTTCGTCGGGTTCCGTGTCCCAGAGTCAAGGCGGCGCCTACAACTCTCTGAGGTGAGGTGCACGCACCTATAATACCTTTTGGGCTCTGGCGCCGGAAGGTCTAAAGCTTGATCCTGTCGTTCCTGGCGGTCCTTTTTTCTGCCAGGCGCAGGTATGGTCGTTGGAGCCATGGTTGACCCGAACGTCTTGTCTCGTCTGCACCCATCATTATGAGGGATAGATATCGATCGCATGAGGCTCGTTCGGGCCATCGGGTGGGTGGTGACCCGCGCCTCCGGGGTCGGGCGAGGCAGAATTCATCCTCGGCCCTCGGGCGAGACCCGAGCCCGCCCTCAAGGCGTCGGGGAGGCGGAGTTTATCCTCGGCCTTGGGCGAGACCGAGCCCGCCTAGAGGCGCCAGGGCGAGACGGAGATTAGCCTTGAGCTTTTGGGGCGAGGGGGGTTATCCTACAAAGGCATCGGGTGGGTCGACCCCGCCCCGGGGGTCAGGCGAGACGAATTCATCCTCGGCCCTCGGGGCGAGACCGAGCCCGCCCTCAAGGCGTCAGGCGGCGGAACCGAACTCTGTCACTCGAACAAGGGATGACATGGAGCCCTTATGCATCTAGAAGTTTTTCACGTTCGGTGGTCATCGGTTCCACCTTTACGGGGTACCACGGTATTAGGTCCCCGACAAGAGCCCGAGACTCCGGTGATTGGGTAGAACCGCTGGAGGGTGTTTTTGATTTCGTTGAAGCTAATTTATCGGAGGGTGTGTGAAAGCCCTGATGGGGTGTAGTTTTGAGCCCCGGGTGACTCGAGTAGAGTCGCCCGGTGGGTTGTATCGGCCCCTTCGCGGGTAAGGCTGAAGGACTTAATTTTTCATCAACTGGGTGTTTTTCCGAGTGGGTCGTGGCGTCCCGTTTACTGGGGACCGATTCGGGGCCGTCCTCACTGGTGCTTCTGCCCTTGGTGGCGGATTGTTCGTGGATTCCTTCTTAGTTGGGCCGGCGGCGAGTTCTTTGGGCCCTAGGTGGGCCAAAGAGAAAAGAAAAGGGCCTTTGTGGCTTGTGCTTCCCGGTGGGTGGAGAGTCCGGATTCGCTTGGGGAAGGCTAACCGTCGTCGCCGAGATTTTTTGGGATGAGAGGATAGGGGATAGCGCTGGCGCGTGTCCATGACGTAACGTGGTGGCGTCTGTGGCGAACCCGGAGATCGAGGCGGACGGTTGCCCTTCTCGCGTCCGTCGCCCCTATAAAACCACGGGGTTCGCCCCCAGGGTCCCATGTTTCACTCCCCTTCCTTTGTGTTCTCAAACATCCGCCGCCAATCTTCCCTGACCTCTTGCGCCCGATCGCCACCGTCGACCGACTGCGTTTGTGTTTGACCGCCGTTAAGCTCGCACCGCCCTTCCCCCCCTCCCGCTTCAATGGAGTTGTGGGGCGAGATCAAGCATCACTTCCGGCGTCTGGAGGGCCTCGTCGCCGTGGCCTTCTCCGCCCACTATCCGCCCGTCCCAGAGTGGTTACTCCCCGGCGACGAGGGTGAGCCGGTGCCGCTGAAGGGTATGTCGTCTCCTTTGCCATCTTCCATGAGCGGGATTCGGGTACCAGCGCATAGATTTTTCTTCGGGGCTATTAGATTACTATGAGGTAGAGCTGCTGACATCTCACTCCCAATGGGATTCAAAGATATGGCGGCGTTCGTTGCCTGCTGCGCGAGGTTTTCTGGGATCGATCCCCATTTTGATCTGTGGCGGTATTTCTTTAGCATTAGTCTGTCGAAGAGGAAGATTGGGGGGAAAGAAGTGGATGCGCCGATGGGGTGTGCCAGCATTCACCTGCGCCATACCCGGTCGAAGGGTTACCCGTACATGCGTCTGGCTATATCCAACAAGGGATGGCATTCGCAGTGGTTTTATGTTAGGGATGATGTGAGTGCCACCCTACCTAAGTACACCGGACGTCTTATTGTGGGTGCCCCGGCGTCGTGGGGCTGGGGCGTCCAGACTAAAGACAAGAAGCACATCTCCGACCTTCTCTCCGCCCTCCATACACACGAAGGGTCGGGGTGTAAAGGGTCGGGATTATCGGTGCCTACCACGCGAGGAGGGTGGCGCCACTGATGGCGCGTGCGCTTCCCCTGCACCGGATGATGCCAGGGATATCGTTCGAGGGGACGGTGCTCGTTGACAAGGCGCTCCCTTATTTGGAAGTGGCGCAGCGTGTCAAGGAGGCGACGGAGCCGACGAAGGATTCTACCGGCATGGTCCTCGACATCGTGTATCCGGTGCCCGGGCATCCTCCAATGCGGCCGGAGCCTGGGTTCTTCGAATTCGTAAGCCCTCTTCCCCCGCACTCTTTTCTTTCTCCTGAATCTCCCTTTTTTAATACTTGCTTTTGTGATGTTGGGGCTTAGCCGAGGGGGCTAGTCTTCAAGGATAGCTTGGCCCACCGCGGAAGGAGGGTGGGCGTGGCGGCGGTGAATCGACTTCATGGCCGAAAGCGGGACAAGGAGGCAAAGGAGGAGATGAAGAAAGCGCTAAACGATCAAGCGGGAGGCACGGGATCGGGGAGAGGACGTGAGCAGTGAGGATGACGATGATGATGATGATGACGACGGCGACGATGAGGTAGCCGTCGACGTGGATTGGGGCATCCTGGAGGATGAGGAGACGCTGACAAGTGGCCACCCACCCGTGCAGGGGCCCTTCGCCTTTCACGTGGAGGGAAGTGAATCGATGAGGTCAGTGGAGGCGGCGAGTGAGTCCGCCTCAAGACGCGGCGTGCTTGGCCGAGGACCGGTGGATGGGGAAGGGCGAACTGCCGCCGCCATCCCCGAGGGCGGCGATGAAGGGGAGCAGCCTCGGTCCGCACCCGTGAGACGATGGAGGGGGACGGCCGGTGCCGCGCCCGACGAGACGATGGAGAGGAGCGACTCGGGCCGCGCCCGACGAGATGAACCCCCCTTTGGGCGGGGGGGGCATGAAACGGTCCCGCCCAGATGAGCGAGGCGAGGGTGGGTCCGGGATCCATCCCCAAAATGCTTCCAGCCGCCGAGGACGTCAACGTAAGCTGTTGATTCCTCTGTTTTCATCCTTTTTCCATTTTTATTTTGACTTAATGGTTATTACCTTGCGTGAGGTTCTTGCGGACGGGTCACCCCGGGGTGGCGCCCAAGAAGAGTCTCGCCCTTCAAGTGGGACAGACGACGGCGTCACTTGGAGCCACCTGCGCCGGGCAGAGGAGTGGTGCCGATGTCGGGGCGCGTTAACCGGACGCGGCGTCCAAGGTGGCTCCACACCCGTGGAGGTTCTCGAGCGAAGCGGTCTCTTCCATGGCGGGCGTGGAACAACCGCCCGAGGACCGATACCGCCGGTGACGGTGGTCGTGATCGCACCAAGCGAGATCACGGGACGCGCGGTCATGGTGGCACCCGAGGGCATGGTGCAATCCAGCGCCGCCAGCGCCCATGTGGATCCACCGTGGCGCTCAAGCGGCCCAAACGGAGGAGGGTCCAGCCGAGGGTCTCGAAAGTGCGGCGGTGGTGTCGCCACAGGTCGAGAGGGAGCCGCCACCGCCCCTTTGTCGGGAGGAAACCGCCTCCCTGGCAGGGGAGAGCCGCCGCTCCGGTGGATGGATGCTCGGGACCCGACGCCGGCTCTTTTCTCGCTCGATGATCATTCCGAGAGCATGGAGCGGGAGGGTCTTGACATCGGGATCTCGACTATCTTTGAACGCCCGGACAAAGCCGGAGGAGCCCTCCGTGAGATCGTTATCCCTACCACTCGGTATTTTTGGACTTTCTTCTTTCTTCATGTGTTTTTGTGTTCTCGTATTCCTGATATTAGTCTTCTTCCTCCTCAGATTCTTGTTGCTCGTAGCCGGGATAAATCCCAATTCCTCCGTGAACAGAAGGCGGAGAGGGATCGCCTTTCCGAGGAGGCCCGGCTGCGAGCAGACTTGGCCGCCCAGCTTGCTACTGTCCGAGAGCGGGAGGCCCAGGCGCGTCAGGATGCGGAGGAGGCGCACGGAATGTTCGAGGACCTGTCGGCGAGGTCTAATTTGGATGGAGAGGAGATTGCAGGACTCAAAAAGAGCGAGACGAGCTGCTGCTGCAGAGGAATGCCATGGCCAATGAGAAGGCAGTGAAGTCCTGAAGGAGCTGGAGATGGAGCGGGACCTCCGGTGGAAGGCCGAGAGTAGGGCCACAGCCCTCCCGGCGGAAGGTGGACGAGGACGCCGAGGTGGTCTGCTCTCTCCGGCGGAGCTTGACGACGACGCGGTGAAAGGAAAGTCGAGAGTCTTGAACGCCGCCACCAAGCTAGAGAAAGAGGTGCCTATCTGCAGAGCCCTTCATTTGAGTGATGAGCACGATCTTCTACAAGTTGCGGTCGGGGTTGTCCTTAGCGCCACGAATGTGACGGAGCTGGTGGAGACCAGCCTGGCTCATGGCTCGTGTCGGAGGTATCACGGCTCGGGTGGGCGGCTTGAGGAGAGTGCCTTTCACGCCGGGATTACCCAGTGCCTTCACCGTCGCCACGCCCACTATGAGAAGGAAATAAACACGAAAGTGATGAGCGAAGGCTTTCCGTCCACCCACGAGGATGAAGAGTGGAGGAAATGGAGCAGATGGTCGCTCCCCTTGCGAAGAAACAGCGAGATGCGGATACCTGAAGAAATGGTTCTCCTTCAGGGAGTAATTAATCGAACAATTTTGAGAACATCTTATATGTAATATGTGAACAAGTGTCGGTACATTTTTCGAGTCTGGACGCCTTTCGTGGTTTTTTGCGTCTTAATTTCGTTTTGTTTGATTTTTGCGATTTCATTTTTACGGTCTTACCAATATGTTCCCCTGAATTATGCCGCCGTGATTATAATGCGAGGAGATTGTTCCAAAGAAGGAGAGGAGGTGGCCGTACCTTATGAGCCCCAGTAAGGTCCGACCCCCTTTTCTTTGCCGGGTCGGGTGTTCTGGAGACCGGAATCGTGGTTCGGTGATAATGGATGCCATCGCAATAATCCCATACTGTCTTCCAATGTAAATCCCAACTGGGAACTCTATGGGCTCGGCAAGGTGGGGCCTTTGTCCCTGCATTGTTTGGCCCGAGCCCCCGAGCCTTGTCAGGGTCTGATAGGGGTCGGCCGTTATTTGCGTGTTACCCCATCCTCGGTTTTCATAATCGGAGGGGGTGAGTGAACGACACTTGCCTCGACGGCTTGAGTACCGCGCTCAACGAGCTCGCTTCTAAGAATACGTTAAATGCGAATCCGGGTCCATCATTTCTCGATGGGGTCGGCAGAGCCCTCTGGTGGCACTCCACAACTTCTTAACCCGCCTCCGGCAGATGCCTCGAGTCATTCGATAAGCTCGGGGGCCCGATGGCCTCTCCTCGATGGAGATTACGTGGGTTTGGCTCGAGGTTAGAATCGAACGAGAGAAGGTCGAGACGCCCCGGTTCGCTTCGGCGGGGTCGAGGCGAGGCTGCTTGGGGCTCGTCTCGGTTATCTCTCCCTGGCTCTGTTCGGCGTGAGGCGGCCTCGAGCCCTTCGCGGGCCGACCTTCGAACCTCAGCCTGTGGTTGCCTATATCGGATAAGGCGACAGTCGTTTCGTGGTGCGACACGAATCATTGGGATGCAATTTTTTGCATATGAAATGTTTTGAATGCGAGATTTAATTGAAAATAAAGGTGGTGACGTTACCTTGGTGGTATGAGTGGCGGAAAGGCTCCTACCAGATGGGTTCGGGTCCTGACGTTTGTGACGAGGTTGAAAAACACGCATAAGAATTGCCATTCTTTGTTTTGTGTCTCGGTGAAGATCCGAGCTGTTCAATTAACCTGGGCAACCTGGCAGCTGTAGGCGGACCCCTTCGATCCCTTCTTTGAGAAAGGCGGACGTCAAAACCAGGGACGCGAGAGGCGTTTGAGCATGATTTCTCTGGTGAATAGAAACATTGTAGCTATCGGGGCGTAGGGTTTGCTAGTTCGCCCGATTTTGCTCAAAGCTTTGTGCACGTATGTCGCGCCCTTAGTTTCAAGCGTCACGGAGGGGTTGGGTGAAGAGGATGTCCGGATTGGTAGTCATCCTCGATGACCCCGAGTGATGTTAAGCGTCCACCGCTTTTCGACGGGTCGGAATCTTGCGAACAAATTCTAACGCATAAAAAGTGAAAGATGAGAGGCTTATCTTTCTTTGGTCGTTCGTTAAATGCGTGTCTTTCGGGCGAACGGTCGACCTGGAGAGAACTGAAGGGTCCCGTCATCGGTCGTCAAGTGGTCTGCATGGGAAGGCGAAAAATTTGTCTACCTATGCGGGTGCCTTAATCGCCTTGTCCCGAAAGCGGGTCGATGGCGGGCCATACCCGAGCAAAGTGTTGGGTTTGACCAAAGAGGGATAACCAGAGACCGGGTTTGTCCCGTCACTTCTGGTGCGTCCCCTCAGATATCAATCAGCATTGATTGCGTATTTAAAAAGGGGAAGGGAGAGGGTTTTTCGTCCGACCTTTCGCCTTTCCTTAGTTACTGCGCCTCCTTTTTAAATAGGGAGGGGGAGAGGAGTTCTCAGCCCACCTCCCTTTCTGCCTCCGAGCCGCTATCTCTCCTTCTTCTTCCTTTCCGCCAAACACGTCCGTGCGTCGTGGTGGTTCCTGAGTGAGGCAGAGTAATGCCAGAGAGAGATAGAGAACTTACAAACTTGCTCGTGATTCTGGTGCGTGATGTCGAGCCGAGGTTATCCAACGTAGATGAGATGGTGCGCGCGGCCCTTGGCGAGGAGTCGCCGCTTTGGCGAAGAAAGGAGGCGTCGGTGGGGTAAAGACGTTGTTGGCTGCGCTGCGTGTCGTTTGCGCGCCCCTCCCTTGGCGGAGGCGTTTCACGCTTATATGCCGTTATCGGGGTTATGGCTGGGGATGATGGCGTAGTCTTCAGACGTCATGGCGGTGGCGTCGCTGCCGGGGTCGCGGCTGACGACGATGGCGTAGTCCCCGGACGTTCCGGCGGAGTCGTCGTAGATGGTGGCGCCTTCGAGGATCCAGCGAAGATGTCGCCGATGGAGAGCGTGGCACGGCGACCGTAGTAGACGAGCTGGCCCATGTACACGCCCCGGACGTCGCCGATGGAGAGCGTGGCACGGTGACCGCAGTAGACGAACTGGCCCGCGTACACGCCCCAGACGTCGCCGATGGAGGGCGTGGCGCGGCGACCGCAGTAACACTTGTGGTAGAGCTGAGCCGAGACTTGGTAATGAAATAACGTTGTGGGGAAGCCCCCGGGTAAACAGTCCTTGGAGTATATTGTTCCTTTTTTGTAATGACATCGCTTTGTAAGTGGTGAATTTGTGCAAAAATGAACAAAATTGCATCCTTGGCTTATGGCAAGTCATTTTAACGCTTTCCAACCCTTCTCATGGTCTAAGTCATAGGAAACTAGGAACGTGGGCGAACTAAATCTGATTGAACTGGTGAGCAAAGAGGTTGCAGCCACTGGGGCGTGGGTGCCTTGCAGTCCTACCAGTTGTATTCAGAATTGGTTCCCAAGATCTTAGCCCTCGAAACTCGTTTACGAGGTGAATGGAAAACTTAGAAAATGTTTGCAAGTATAACGAGAGGATTTTTACAAGCGTAATACTTGTATTACACATGACATATGTTACGATCATATGCCGCCCCCAGTGAGGTCGACCCTCGCGATTTGCGTGGGTCGGTAGTCACTAAGGATCGGGGTTCTGTTAAGACAAAAGCGATAAGGAAAAGTGTAAGCTTATTTTAAGGATAGAAACGACGTAGGTGCTCAATGTTCCAGGCGTTGGTGAAGAAGACCTCGCCTTTGATGGTTTTCAACCGTAGGCGCTGGGCGAAGTATTTCCGCGACGATGTAGGGCCCTTCCCAGGGCGGGGAGAGTTTGTGGTGATCCTTGTTGCTCTGCACAAGGCGGAGGACGAGGTCTCCGACGTTGAAGGCTCGACCCCGCACCCGTCGGTACGTGGTACCGCCGTAACGCTTCTTGGCCGGTACTTTAATTTGAACGGAGGAGGGCGATGTCGCGGGCCTCATCCGGTGGTCCATGGCGTCTTGGTGAGATGCCTCGGCTCCCTGTTCATCATATGCTCTGATTCTTGGCGCTCCATAGTCGAGGTCCGTCGGGAGAACGGCCTCGGAGCCGTAGATCATGAAAAAGGGTGTGTAGCCGGTGTTCCGGCTAGGAGTCGTCCTTGGGCTCCAGAGCACGGTACCGGAGCTCAGCGAGCCAACGCTACCGAACTTGTTCAACCGGTTGAAAATTCTAGGTTTGAGGCCTTGAAGGAGCATGCCGTTTATGGCGCTCGACCTGTCCCGTTCGTCGTCCGGGTGCGCGACGGCTGCCCAATCGATTCGGATGTGTTGTTCATCACAGAAACGAACGAATTTCCTACCGGTGAACTGCGTGCCGTTATCTGTGATGATGGAGTTCGGTACTCCAAAGCGATGGATGATGTCGAGAAAGAACAAAACAGCTTGCTCGGATTTGATTGTGGATATTGGGCGAGCTTCAATCCATTTTGTGAACTTGTCTATGGCGACAAGCGGTGGGTAAAGCCTTGGGCGCTTTTTAAGTGGCCCAACCAGGTCAAGCCCAGGACGCGAAGGGCCACGTGATGGGGATCATCTGGAGAGCTGGGCGGGAGGTGCGTTTGCGAAGCGTAGTATTGGCACCCTTCGTAGAGGTGCGTACAATTTGCTCGGCATCGGCCATCTGCGGTGGGCCAATAGAAACCCTGTCGGAATGCCTTCCCAACCAAGGTTCTTGGTGCGGCATGGTGTCCGCATGCCCCTCCGTGGATGTCGCTTTCGATGGGAGTTTTCCTGCTCGTCGCCGGGGATACAAAGTTGCGAAATTCGATGTGACTTCGTTTGTAGAGTTCGCCCTCTACAAGAACGAAGGATTTGGCAGCGTCCTTGTGAGCCGTCGGGCTTCGTCTTGTTGGTTGGTAGTACGTCGTGGAGGAGATAGTCGATGTAAAGCGTTCTCCGGTCATTGGGAGGATCGGACTCCATTCTTCGGGTCTTCTTCAAGCTCCATGACCTCGGTGTCCGGGAGGAGCAGTTGGCGGATCGGCCTTGGGGGTCGGACTAGAAGGGCCATCGTCGGTTTGTTCCGACCCAGCGAAGCGTATCAAGGGTTTGTGTTGGTCATGGCGAAGACGCTTTGTTGGAACCGGCTCTCGGTGGATCTTCGCTTTGCGAGTGTATCGGGCCGCTTCGTTGAGGCGCTTTGGGATATGATTGAGTTTGAGGCCGTCGAATTTGTCCTCCAGACGTCGGACCTCTTGACAAGATGCCTCCATCTTGGTATCGTGGCAGCCCGACTCTTTCATGACTGGTTGACGATCACGGAGAGTCGCCCCCGGCGTCAAGGCGTCGGATGCCCGGCTTCGATGGCGATTCGAGGCCGTTGATGAGCGCTTCGTATTCTGTAAAGATTGTTTGATGAGGGAAAATGAAGCCGAACCATGTACCTCATGTGGACCCGAGGGGATACAAAGACTAGTCTGCTCCGCGCCCTTCTTCATCAATGATCCGTCAAGTACATTATCCAATTACTCTTGATCGACCAATTGCTGGTGGCATCTGGACCTCGGTCCACTCGCGATGAAGTCGGCCCGGTGCACGAGATTTGATCACTATTCGGGGGACATAAGAAATGCCCCGATCCATCAGCTTGAGTGCCCACTTTACGGTTCTTCCCGAAGCGTCATGGCTACTTAACGACCTCGCCGAGGGGGGAACGACGTCCTCATTGTCATGGGGTGTGACTCAAGTAGTGGTGTAGCTTCCTTTTGGTGATGAGGACGGTGTAGAGGAGTTTCGGATCCGGGAGTAGCGGGTTTTGGAGTCGGATAACACCTCGCCGATGAAATATCTGTATATTTGCACCTTGAAGGCGTGCCCTCTTCTTCTCGCTCTACTATTAAGGCGGAGCTAACCACTTGGGTGGTGGCGATATATATAGTAGGAGAGATTCTCCATCGCATGGAGGGACTAGGACCGGCGGCTTAGTTAAAAATCGTTTAACCATGTCAAGTGCTTCCACGAGCCTCATTTGTCCCACTCAAGCGGTCGGTTTTCTTGAGAGTCGATAAAGGGGAGTCCTCGTTCACGAGGCATGAAATGAATCGACCGAGAGCGGCAAGGCACCCGGTGATCCGCTGAACCCCTTTATGTTTTGGATCGGGCCCATCCTCGTGATGGCTGATATCTTCTCGGGTTGGCTTGATGCCACGTTTGAGAGCGATAAAGCCGAAGCAAGCCCCTCGGGACCCGAAAACACATTTTTCGGGATTGAGCTTGATGCCGTTCAATTGGGAGTTTCGCAAAGGTACGTTCAAGGTCGGCGACAAGGTGGTCAGCCCGCTTGGATTTGACTACGATGTCGTCGACATAGGCCTCAACGGTTCACCCGATGAGGTCTCCGAAGCAACTAAGCATACAGCGCTGGTACGTTGCCCCAGCGTTCTTCAAACCAAACGGCATTGAAACGTAGCAGAATGATCCGAAGGGCGTGATAAAAGATGTCGCGAGCTGGTCGGACTCTTTCATCGTGATCTGATGATAGCCTGAGTATGCGTCCAGGAAATAGAGGGTTTCGCACCCCGAGGTGGAATCGACTATTTGGTCTATTCGTGGCAAAGGAAATGGATCCTTTGGACACGCTTTGTTGAGGCCAGTATAATCAACACACATTCTCCATTTCCCGCTTTTTTCGAACAAGAACAGGATTCGCTAACCACTCTGGGTGGTACACTTCCTTAATGAATCCTGCGGCCAGTAGTTTGGTTATCTCCTCGCCGATGGCCCTGCGTTTCTTCTCGTCGAAGCGGCGCAGGCGTTGTTTCACCGGCTTGGAGCCAGGAAGGATTTGGAGAGTATGCTCGGCGACCTCCCTCGGGATGCCCGGCATATCCGAGGGTTTCCACGCAAAGATGTCGTTGTTGGCGCGGAGGAAGTCGACGAGCGCGCTTTCCTATGCGGAGGAGAGCGCGGTCCCGATTCGGACTTTTTTGCCCTCGAGCTACCGGGATCCAAGAGGACGTCCACGGAACCCTCTCGCCGATTCGAGCGATCCGGACGACTTCTTTGCGCCGGGTGTCCCTCACCGACCTCCTCCACGAGGGTGACGAGCTCTTCGGATGCGATGACCGCGGATGCGTGTCCGCGAGATTCGACCTCGCACTCCCGAAGCGCTACTGGAAGGAGGTGCCGATGGTGATGATCCCACGGGGCCCGGCATCTTCAACAGATATGTGTAATTGGGTACGACCATGAACTTGGCGTAACATGGTCGCCCTGAATGGCGTGGAAAGTCCACGGGAACCCCACTACATCGAAGGTGAGGGTCTCGGTCCGAGTAATTGGATCGATCCCCAAAAGTGACGGGCAGGTCAATCGCCCTAGTGGCACGGCTTGCCTTCTGATACGACGCCATGGAAAGGTGCTCGGACGGGGCAGAGGCGCGTTCGGTCGACGCCCATCTCGTCGAGCGTCTTGGCGTACATGATGTTGAGGCCGCTGCCCCCATCCATCAGTACCTTGGTGAGCCGCTTTGGACCGACGATCGGGTCGACGACAAGCGGATACCTTCCCGAGTGTGGGATGGCATCCGGATGGTCGGTCCGGTCGAAGGTTATGGCGGATTCCGACCACCGGAGATAGGCTGGCATAGCCGGTCCAGCGGTATAGACCTCTCGACGTGCGACCTTCTGGCGGCGCCTGGAGTCGTAGGCCGTTGATCCTCCGAAGATCATGAGGGCACCGGTCGGAGTTGGGAAGGTGTCGTCCTTCTCCTCCGTGTCGTTAGTGGTGGGAACAGGCCCCTTCCCTTGCTCCTCCTTGTTAAGGCCCCCAGCCAAGTATTTGCGCATAAGGCCGTATTCCTTGTATAGATGCTTGGCCGGGAAGGCGTGGTTTGGGCATGGCCCCTCGAGCATTTTCTCGAAGTGGTTGAGTGCCCTCCGCGGGCTTCCGCCACCTTTGCGATCGGCGGCGCCGCATGAGTGAGTTGTCGCGCCGTTGCTTCTTATTTTTCCCTTTGGCGGGACGGTTGAGGCGCCTTATTTGGCGTCCTTGTCCCGCCTTCTTTTTTCCGTCGCTTGCACGATCAAAGATGGGCCTGACCGCCTCTTCTCGAGGCGTGACTAGTGGCGATGTCCGGGAGTTCCTTGGTAGTTCGCGGGCCCTGCGGCCCTAGCTTGTGGACCGAGTGGATTCGCAGGTCGTTCCAGACAGAAAGGCTCCTATTACGTCGGCGTCGGCGACGTTCGGGAGCTCATTGCACTGTCGGGAAAAGCGCCGGATGTACCCGCGGAGGGTTTCATCGGCTTTCCGACGGCAGTTCTTGAGGTCCCATGGGTTTCGAGGCGTTTACGTGCCACGGAAATTACCACGAAGATCTCGGTCATATCCGCCCAACTCGAATAGCATTGGGACGGTAGGTGCTCCTAGCCACGCTTCGTCTTTGAGTCGGCCAAGAACAGCGGGAGATTGCGAATAATGAAATTATCATCACTAGCACCACCGGCCTGACATGCAAGCCGATAGTCTTCGAGCCAAAGCCCGGGGTTTGTTTCGCTAGAATATTTAGGAATGTTCGTAGGCGGTCGATACCTTAGAGGGAACGCAGCGTTGAGGATGTGCCGCCAAAGGCCCGAGGGCCCTAGCGGCGGGACGGGCTCGGGCTTCGGTCCTCGTTCTTTGTCGTGGCGCCCGCCACGTCGGGGATGATAGCCAGCGGCGCTGCTGCTTCTCCCGTCGCCGCCAGGCACGTCTCGAAGCGTCGATGATGCTATCGTCACGTCGCGGCCACGGCCGAGGCGTTGATGCTCTGAGGACGACGGAGGGCTACTCGCCGCCGGCGGTGTTTGGTGTACGGATGCGTCCTTGGTGGGATGTAATCAAGGTGCTTACTGGCTGGTGTCGGGTTCGCGTCGTCGAGACAACGAACTTTCCGCTTTCGCTGCTGGCTGCGCGCTCAAGCAACGCGGCGAATCTCCCGATAAGCGCGTCGATCCTCGGACGTCGCGGCCTCCGGAGACCATGCGCAAAAAAGCGGTCATCGCTGGCGGCGATGTTCGGCTGGCTCGAGCAAAGTGAGGAAAGGCCCCATCATCGGTGAGGATCCTTTGATGTATGGTGTGCGAAGGCTGCAGCGCGCGCCCGTTTTTGCGGCGTTCAATCTCGCGATTGATGTCTCGCGTATTCCGTCGCGAGCCCTTGCCCGGCCTCATCGATCTCTTATTGACGAGCCCTTAGCTGCTCCATCCTCAGGCGAGATGGGGCAGTCCCTTCTTCCCCGGACCTGCTGTCAGGATTGTTCGTAGGGGTGGCCTCTTCCCTAGAGGCGCTTTCGACGTGACCCTTAGGGGTCTGCGTCATGTAGCATTCTCGAGAAGGGTGGTGGCTCCCCCTGCTGGAATCCGAGCTAGAGAAGCGTCTGGGCTCCTCGTTGAGGAGCTCGTGAGAGGTCTCCAGATCCCGCTCAATCGCCCCCACGAACTCGATGTCCATGGGTGGTTGAACCACACGTAGCGCTAGAAGACGGCCAGCGGTTACCGCAACGTTGCGGAGACCGAACGGAAACGCTGTTGGGGCGCTCCATACGGACCCTTCCGGACACATGGTGGCGTTGTGAGAGGCTTCTTTGGGTGACGGGACTCCCCGGGAGTTGCCCGGTGGACCCTCAAGCCTGAGACGGCTGAGGTTGATGGAAGGGGGAGATGGGGCGGTGAGTGAGTCGATGCCAGCTCTCCTTCTAGTGTGATGATGAAATCCCGGTCGCCAAACGCACGCGTGTGCGCCCGGGGCCAGTGATTGCGTGGGTGGTCATCCGAGACCTGGTTTGGCAACGCAAGAAGCCCCCTACAAGCGCATGGCCAACCGCCGGTGTTTCGTACAAGCACCGGCAAGTAAATTTATGGTAATGCGCGTTAGGCCCGGATGGTGCGCTAAAGGACACAGGATTTATCTTGGTTCGGGTAAACGTCCCTACGCCCGGATTTATTCTTTGCTTGTGTTATTAGCACCGTAACGATCCGTAGTAAGGGATACAAATCGCGAGAGAGGGACTGGTCCCAAGTCTCTGATCGAAGGATTGAAAGGTGGTCAAGAGCTTCGTAGCTGCTTGAATGGGTGTGAGTGCGTTCTATTGTTTTGTCCTCTTTTTTCTTTCGTCCCCTTTTGATGGAAGAAGCGCATCCCCTTTTATAGATGAAGGGCCGGCTAAACAAGGGTAAGGGCTCCGGGACGCGTACTCTACTTAGTCTTGTGGCTCACGTCTACACCGTCGTCAGTCCTCCACTCGATGAGTGCGAAGGAAGATAAGTGTTTACAATGTTGTCGATGTCTCTCAGGGATGTCAAAGTTAGTCATAGAATCTTTGCCTGCTTGTGAGGTATGGGCTGCTTGATCTGATGGTTTTGACTTATGAGCCTCCCCGACCTTGCTCCTCGCACATATACGGTTCTCATGAGTCCTCGTTGGGAGAATGCGGGTCGGGGTTCGGTGTAACGCCGTGGTCAAGGCCTTTTGGGAGGACACGAGGGTCGGAAGCGGGCGCCGCTCCCTCGGGTCCACCGTGTGGTGATGGAATACCCATCGTTCGTGGAGATAGCAAATCCTTTCCTGGAGCGTAGCGGTTGTCGTATATCTTCGTCGGGTTCCGTGTCCCAGAGCTGAAGGCGGCGCCTACAACTCTACAGGGTGAGGTGCACGCACCTGTAATACCTTTTGGGCTCTGCGGCGCCCGGAAGGGTCTAAAGCTTCAGTCCTGTCGTTCCCTGGCAGTCCTTTTCTGCCGCCAGGCGCAGGTATGGTCGTTGGAGCCATGGTTGACCCGAACGTCTTGTCTCGTCCTGTACCCATCATTATGAGGGATAGATATCGATCAGGGTGAGGCTCGTTCTGGGCCGTCGGGTGAGGCTGACCCCGCCCCTCCGGGGTCGGGCGAGACGGAATTCATCCCTCAGCCCTCGGGCGAGACCGAGCCCGCCCTCAAGGCGTCGGGCGAGGCGGAGTTTATCCCTCGGCCTTCGGGCGAGACCGAGCCCGCCCTAGAGGCGTCGGGCGAGACGGAGATTAGCCTTGAGCTTTTGGGGCGAGGCAGGGTTATCCTACAAAGGCGTCGGGTGAGGCTAACCCTCCCCTCCGGGGTCGGGCGAGACGGAATTCATCCCTCAGCCCTCGGGCGAGACCGAGCCCGCCCTCAAGGCGTCGGGCGAGGCGGAACCGAACTCCTGTCACTCGAACAAGGGATGACATGGAGCCCTTATGCATCTAGAAGTTTTTCACGTTCGGTGGTCATCGGTTCCACCTTCTGGGGTACCCTGGTATTAGGTCCCCGACAGATCTGTTCGGATATGATAGATATCGTATTCCTTGTAAATACTTACCATATACCCGAATAGATCTAGATCTAACCGACTTGTAACCCTGCCCCCCAGACTATATAAGGTGGGCAGGGACCCCCCTCGAATTCATCTCATATTTAATACAATCCCACAAAGATACATGACGCAGGGTATTACGTCGATTAGACGGCCTGAACCTGTCTAAATCGTTGTCTCTGCGTCTTGTGTCACCATCCAGTTCCTATTACGCGCACCTCCACCGATCATCTACTACCGTGGGTATACCCCTTAGTAGACTGCCGACCAGATTTTGTCGACAGTGGCGCGCCAGGTAGGGGGTGTGCGTGCTGATTCCATGGCCAACCAGATGGCCACTTTCTTGAGCTACATGGCCTTTCCGGGCTAGATCTTCACGGTCAGATCCATGACTTGGATCATCAGCCCCGACGGCAACAGGGAGATCGTGGAAGCGGTGCAGGATCACCCTACGCCGATCACGCTAACACTTGTAATGACATCTCGATCTCGATGCCCCACCGCTGGGTTAGGAGATCCATCAACAATGATGATCTAATTGCATCCATCGATCAGGTTACAGACCGCTTAGTAGAGTGTTGGCTCCTCGTGGGTTCGGTCTTAGATCAATCTAGAGCGAGCGATGAATTTCCCATACTCCAAGATCACCAAGCCGCTACAACCAAGCGACCTACTCGGCCACTGCGTTCAAGGCAGCCAGATTTCGATCTCGTGATCACGACAACTCTGGAAGGGCGTACCATTCAACTCCGACCACTCCTCGCCCCAACGGAGAGCATGCTGAAGCCCTATTTTTTTGGGCTAGTGGGTGCAGGTCCGATCTGTCAGGATGCCGTGCACCATCTTTTCGCTGACCACGTCGAGCGCAGCCACATCGATGACCTCTATCAGATCGACTTCCTTGAGGCCGACCAGCCTACGCCAATGGTAAACATGGTGCAAATCTGAACAAATCTTCTGGATGACACGCTCCCAACAATCCTAGAGGAAAGCCCTGAGCCATACTCAAGGCTCTACCAGCACCTACCCACCTTTTCGTCCAGGCTTTGGGAGAGAGCTCTTCGTAGTTAGCCACTATAGCATCGCTATCGATGGAGAAACCAGTGTCCAGCGCCATGAATGCAAAGCCAGGAACACTGATCGCCAACAACGTCACAATGAAGAAGCAGAAAACGCCATCCAAGCTGCTGGAGGTGGCCCGCCGCCCCTCTCCCATAATCTTCAACAAGAGTTCCTCATGGTGGACAACCAACAAGTGGAGGAGACACCGAGTGCCAATCTAGCTGTGGCCACCCATGAGTTGGCTAGACTCCCACCAACACTGGAGGTACTCAAGATTCAAGCACTGCTTAAAGCAGCTCAGGTCCAAGCCGACGACATTCGGAACCCAGCTCTGTCTTATTTGACAACGACCGCATGCAGTCGTAACCCCTGTAGTTTTCGTCGTGATGGGGGGAGTCATTACCATAGCGGCCAGATCGTCTAAGGGGGGTCCAGGGGCAATGTCGCCATCAATCCTAGAACACAAGGACCGCAAAATCAGCATGGCCGACCAGCTCGTAACGCCAACCAGGAGGTTAATCAACCCTTAGCGGTGACGCCCATGACCACATCAACGCCAATCTTGATGTTCGCAATTGCATCAAGAACAGTCATGCCCAGTGACATCAGGTAGAACTCCAACGCCGATAGGAGTATGATGACCAACACGGCGACCCCGTCGGCCTCCGACCACTCCCCGCTATTGACCCGATGGGACCCCGCCCCTTCACAGCAAGGCTGCGAGCTGTACAGTGGCCCACAGGCTTCAAGATCTTCGGTCGATCCCTATGATGGCAAGGCTAATCCCGAGCAGTGGATGCAGCTTTATGAGATCGCCGTACGTGCCGCCGGGAGAAATAGCGACGTAATGGCAAATTATTTACCCGTCATGCTCTCCCAGATAGCCAACAATTGGCTTATGGGCCTAAGGGAGGATTCCATCGAATCTTGGGATGACCTCAAGAAAGTCTTCATCGAAAATTACATGGCAATGTGCCAGCAGCCTGGCACAAAATATGATCTAGAGAAACTCCATCAGACCTCTGGGGAACGCCTGCGAAGCTACGTCAGGCGCTTCTCCAAAACAAGGAACACCTTCCCCAACATCGGGGACATCAACGCCATCTCCGCTTTCACAAGAGGACTCCACCATTAGGAGCTGCGTTCCAAACTTTTCCGCAAGAGGCTCTAGACCATCGGCGAACTCCTCAAGGTTGCAAACTCATACACAGATTGTGAAGAAGCTAATCGACAGTTCAAGGACGACGTTGCTCGTGCTTCCCGCTCGCATCACCACCCACGTCGTGATGATGATCGCCTTGAAAAATGGCGTTATGAAGATCACGACAAGAGTTACGATGATCACGAACGCTGACATAATGATCGGCTAGAGGGATCAAGGACTTCACAGCCATGTCTCCGCCAACCGGAAAACTTCATCAACAACGTAGAGCAGCCACGCGCTAAGCGCAATTTTAATGCTGCCTACGAAAAGCTCCTTGACGGTCCGTGCCCAATTCACAAGAACAGCAAGCACACCATGCGATAATGCTATGGCATGGCCAAAGCTTTCCGAGATGAACAATAGAAACGACAGACGCGCAAGGACGACAAGTCCGATGATGGCAAGGAGGAGAAGCGTCCTAAGGATGCACGACTTGCTTTCCAAGATGCCAACAAGACGGTCGCCACAATCTTCGGAGGATGCGCCGCCTCCAAGAGCAAACGCCAGCAGAAGCTCACCGCTCAGCAGGTCATGTCGATCACCAAGTACGACATGGTCGTCGATCCCAAATATCTGGACTGGTCGAAGCATCCTATCACATTCAGTAGGGCTGACCAGTGGGCAGATATCCCATACCCTGGGTGTTTCCCACTCATGCTAGATCCAACCATCCACAACGTGCGGTTTAAGAAGGTCCTCATCGACGGGGGGAGTGCCCTCAATATCCTCTTCGCTGGAGCCCTAACTGAGTTAGGCCTCACAGAGGACGATCTTGTCCATGTTGATTCTCCATTTTGGGGTATTGTACCTAGTAGAGCGTCCCAACCTTTGGGGGTAGATCACCTTGCCAGTCTAGTTTGGCAGCGCCGACCACTTCCGTACTGAGTACGTGAATTTCTTTGTGGCAGACTTCGACACCGCCTACCATGCCATCCTCGGCCGACCAACTCTCGCCAAGTTCATGGCCATGCCCCATTATGTCTATCTGGTGTTGAAGATTCCAACAAAGCAGGGAGTCCTCACCCTGCGCGCCAACGTCTCCACCGCCTATGAATGCAAAAGAGAAGGACTCGCCATTGCTAAAGTGATGGACCTCTCGGCTAGAATGGAAGCTTGCATCGCCGATTCTAAGAAGGTCCATGCATATAAAAGCTATGACCCGACCAGTATCATATAGGCTCTGCGATCAAGATGGCATCGACACCCTAATTCATGGCGCATTGAACACCTTAAGCGTTTCTATCCTTGAGATGTTCTACTAAAGATATGTACCTTTTTTATGTATTTCAATAATAATTATATCTGTGACGTTTTCTCCATTTGTTTTCCATAATTTTTCTCAAGTTACTTATTTGTCCATACTAAACATCTTTAAGATGAAATATACTATCACCCTTTGATTCGCCAACTAGCCACGTTCTCCTTCGCGTTATTCAGAAGAAGTCCTGTTCTCGGTCTAGCACCTAAACGTGCAAGGGCAATAGTGCTCTGCGTCATGTGCAGTCAGTAGTGGCTCCTCGACAATACCTATATTCCTAAGCATGCACAGGAGCTAAGCTCTTAACACCATGGGGTGTGGAATAGCCGAGGCAGATAACAAGATAAAGGACTAACAATGCATTGTTAATATTAAATATTAACATTTCGTACATCTTAAACATAATGTTTCATACATAGTTGTTCATCATAACACAGATAAATTTGTTACATGTCATCATGGTTGAGGATCAGCATCACCAAACAGATCCAAGTCATTCGCCAGCTTGATTGTCGAATCAGACACCTCCGCCTCCAGCGTGGTGATTTGCTCGTCGTTTAGATTTCGGGCAAAGTCACCATCGATTCGTTCGAGCTTCACCAAGGGGTAGAATGACCAGACAACCACCAGTGCATGGCCTGCGGTAGAACAAGCGATGCCACGAGCATAATGCTTGAAGTTCTCCAGTGCTGACCTGCACCTCTCCACGATGACATCTGACTGCGATCGCTTGTCGGGCTCCGGCAACTGTGGGTCGATGAGGTCCAGCACGAGCTTTATCCCATCGGTCATGGCCTTCATCATCTCTTTACTAGCCTCTCGCCGGAGCGTGAAGTCATGGAACTACGCCTGACTATTGGTTTGGATCACTGCAGACAAGGAGGGTAATCGTCTTAAAAAGCTTCTCATTGCAAGATGAGTATTAACAAGAAGAATAACTCACGTTGCAGTTCATCGGCGAGTCGTTTTTCCATCGTCCAAGCTTCATCCCTTTAGTGGTTTCCCGCGCTAGCAGAGCTTGGGTCTTCGCCTCCACCTTGGCATCATGCGTCAAGCGCATTTCAGTTTCCGCCTCCACTATGGTAGCACGCGCCAAACTCGCTTCGGCCTCCACCTGCCTCAGAGCTTCAACAAGCTCTACACCAATAAAAGATTTCGGTTAGCATGGGCAAACTGAAGATATGAAAGCAATACACTGAAGGGCCTAAGGCCTTACTTTTTTCTTGACTTATGCCATCACCTAGCTAATTCTTTAGCTCCTAGTTCTCCGCTTCAAGTTGCATCTTTTTTGCTCGCAGCTTATCCTGGTCGGCGTGTGCTTCAGCCAGCATCTTTTCTAGAGTCTTCACAGACTCGTGTAACCTCTGGTTTTTGGTAACCGATGGAGTAGCCTTTCTAGCTGGCATCTATGGCTCTCTGAGATCTTCATTACCTCCTACGGTGACCAGCAATTAATAGGCATAATCTGTAATCTCAATTGGTTGCGCAGACTGACTTACTTCAATTTGGCCAGACACCAATGCTAGTCCAGCCCTGAGCTTCTTCACCTACTCACTCGCCTCCTCATCCTCCACCACCTTCATCATATCTCCATGGCATACGAAGGTCCACAAAAGCCGAGGAGGAGGATCCCGGGTATTTGGCGCTTCACACTCAATTTCTTCAATCACCTCAGGGGACTCCCTCGCCTGCCTCGGTGCTCGGCCGCCTCATGGTCAGACAGAGGGGATAAGTTCCATCCCTAGCATCTTAGCCTATGGACAGGCCCTTGGCTCTGGGTGACTGCTCGGCTCGGCAGCAACATCTTCGTTCATTCACTCCGGGTGCTCGGGGACTTCATCTTGGGGACCAGCCAGATCTATAGGTGCCTCTTGTGTTTCTTCTGGCTATCCTACCTCAGCACCTTGAGCAGCGGCTGTCGTGGCACTTAGCTTGGCCACCCACCGAGCAGCGCTGATGTCGACTGAGTGAAGCTCCTCAGCCGATGTTTCCCTACAACATGATGTCTTATCATCGATACGTCCACACTGGTTTTGCTTGGACTAAGTCTAGAGGAGAAACACTTACTCGTTGGACCGCCTATGTGTAGCTCTAAATGGCCGGGGCTTTTTGGAGCTCCCCTGCCCTCTAGTTGCCGGTACAAATCTTGAGAATATCGGAGGTGGCCGGTTCGCCTCCGGTGCTTCTATCCTCGCCGCGGTGGCCCTCTGGACCGAAGCCTCTCGTATAGGCTCAGGGACTTTGCCCTGACCGAATCTCTAGCCGGTGGCACCTTGGGCTAGCCAGTCGAAGGCTCTGGCTATCGGTGCTAGAGCGGCCATCCGCATAGCTCATCACTGCAGCGTCTCGTTTGCGTCTTCATCATCGTCCGACCAGTCTGCGACGCCTTGTCGGCTAGCCGGAGGCTCTCTCATCGAGATTCCACCCTTGGGTGCTGGAGGATTGTTCTGTTTCTTCTTCTTCTTCGCCGGCTCTTCTAGGGCTGGCTCTTTCCCACGCGGTGGCTGCTGACTCCAGGGAGGTTTCTCCATCATGTCCTCGGATGAGGACGATGAACTGCTCTCCGATGGCGGAACGACAGGACCTAGGTCGAACGAGCATCTATGCCCTTCGGTCAGGTCCCATACGGCACGTCGGAGACATACACAGCACGATCCTGCCCACAAGTTTTCAAGAAGACATTTTAACATGATCAAGATTGGACATTATAAGGACTTTAAATGGTACACTCTTACCCATGGTGGTGGATTCGTGATGTTGTATGCCCTCTGCTGCCCCACATTGTTCAGTTGGGTGTTACTTGAAAAAAGCTCCAGGAGACGAGCATAGACAACATCCGAACTTATCCTTTCGGGGGCTTCCCGCGTGGTATCTTCATCACCTGCATATTCATACGTAGGGTGGACTCCCTCCTTGCTTGGTTGAGTCCGGCGGTAGACAAAGTTGATGGCTACACCAACTCCATTAAGATTGTTTCACATCTGACCCAGAATCTACAGAAGCTCAGCGACCTAGGTCATCTCCTCACCGTTCGGTCTTGCCGACCAGTTTGCGCTTGGCACTGCTAAGTGGTCTATGCCGATAGACAGGCTGAGTTCAACATTTCTAATATAAAACCACTTAGCATTCCATCCTTTCAACGATGTGTTGAGAGGCACTTGTATGTATTCTCTAACCATTCCATCCCTCAGCTGCAGATAAACACCGCCGACCACTTTGGGGGACCCAGATCTAGAAAAGGGTTTGAGGCAGAAGAAATAGAGAAAAATATTGAAGTGCGGAGCGATTCGATTAATGCTTCACACAGATTGATGAAGAGGGAGATATGAAGGATATTGTTGGGATGGAGATGGCACATGCTAATGTTGTAGTAACCAAGAAGTTTTCGTAGGAAAGGATGCGTTGGAATCCCAAATCCGCAAACAAAATAAGCCACGAATACAATGAGTTCACTGGTATCGGGGGTCGGGAATGGTTCACCTACAGCGGGGCGCCATCCGATGGTTGCTTGATCGTGCTAGATGCCTTCGAACACAATTCCTTCCAGGATCTTCTAGGTGGTCGTAGATTTGACCCACTCCTAGTCATGGCAGACCTCACCGGTACTCTCCGCCACCTCCCTCCCTGGCTTCTTGGGCTCGAGCGGCTATGTTTCTTCCCACCCTTTGCCATGGATCAGATTTGATTCGATTTGGCTACGATTTTGATTGTGGAGATGCTACGGTTGCGGCTATAGCAGTGTGCGATAAGGCGAAGCACCGAGTACTCTATGGTTGTGAGGAAGGTGTGCTAATGCGGAATAAGGAGAGTGCACCGCCGCGGGTGGATTGAAATAGTTCGACCCTGACCCTTTATCTTCAGGTTTTTGGGAAACCGCGTTGACTCCACCGCATTGTTCGACACCTTCCGCAATATTTGCGCCACCTCCTTCGTGCCCCTCCAACTTCTCCGTCAATTGTTATTGGGCTGGTATAATGGGCCTATGGGAATACTAAACGACTGAGCCCGCTTCATCGATTTACTTCTCCAATTTTTGCCACGGGTTTCCAATATTCGCCATGGGTCTCCAATTTTTGCCACGATCTCCAATTTTCGCCACGATCTCCAATTTTCGCCACGGGTCTCCAATTTTTGCCACGATCTCCAATTTTCACCATGATCTCCAATTTTTGCCATGGGTGTCCAATTTTCGCCACGATCTCCATATTTCACCATGGTCTCCATATTTCGCCACGGTCTCCATATTTCTCCATGTTCTCCAAATTTCGCCACGCTCTCCAAATTTCGCCACGGTCTCCATATTTCTCCATGTTCTCCAAATTTCGCCATGGTCTCCATATTTCGCCACGGCCTCCAAATTTTGCCACAGTCTCTATATTTCGCCATGGTCTCCATATTTCACCATGGTCTCCATATTTTGCCATTGTTCTCCAATGTTCACCATAGTATAGTACTAAGCACTCTCTAAATTTTACTCCAATGTCTAGTGCTAAGCACGGGGATTTCATTCTTTTTACAAATATGAACGAACTCCAAATAAACATATACTGCTCTGCAAGATGTAAAATTCACCGATATATCGTTCCTGATAAACTCCGCTCTGCTTTCTTCATCATTGTGTTCATATATTCTATTATCCGTCCTACATATTTGTATTGTAGAATTATCGTGTAGATGGTCGCACCACCTGTCCTTCGTATTTCTCCACCGATCAACTGGTCGGACCGTAGGTTCATGCCTTCGTCACCGACCAGTTGGTCGGACTATTTGGCGTTCACATCTACTTGATGTCACTTCGCCGCTGACCAGTTGTTTGGGCTGCTCGGCACTGGATTCTTCGCTAACCAACTAGTCAGATTGTCCGTCCCTTCATCATCAGTGATGTTGGGGCCCCACTTGCTAGGCTGGGGACTCTTTGGTGTTTGGATTCTTCCTGCAAACATCGCCAGCTAAGCTGGAGACTCCCTGGGCAATCGGATTTTGCTACGTCTCGACTGTCGATTCGCCTTTTGGCTCACTACATTTTGCCGACGCTGCATGTCATATGTGCTATCAAGGTGCTCCATGCTGTCCAGACCAGGGTGCTAATCCTGGGCGGCACATCAGGAGCCTTGATAAGTACATCAATCATAGCTACCCAGTGCTAAGCACGAGGACTTCATCCTTCACACTTAATTCTTTGATCCTGCTATAAGATGTTTCTCTATCTTACAACAGGCTCGGGGACTAAGTGTGTATACTTCACCTTACGGCGAATATACTATTATTCCTTCTTACTGGTTTTTAGCTAAGCTGGGGGCTAGCTGTGTGCTCGGCTACGCTAGGAGTTGATTATCTTGATTTAGTGATTGTTGTAATTATTTGACACCAGATGATGATCATCTGACTTCGCCAACGAAGTCTAAGTGTGTACACTTCACCTAAGGTCGATGTCTCCGGCAAGCTTCACCGCTACTTTCTCCGCCGATCAACTAGTTGGACCACTAGGTTCATGACCTTTGTCGCCAACCAGCTGGTCGGACTATTCGACACTCACTTCTACTTGGCGCTCACTTCGTTGTCGACCAGTTGGTTTGGTTGATCGGTGTTTGTTTCTTCACCAACCAACTGGTTGGATTGTCTATCATTTCATCGTCAGTTACGCGATGTTCGCCTAAACGGCCATTTAGCCTGTTTACACACCGTTTAAATGCTACACTGTTTCCGTTTAATCGGTTGTTTTGACCGTTTAAACGGTCGTTTTCCCGTTTAAACACCCGTTTTGCCCGAATAATGGGCTAAATGGTAGGTGACCGATTGTTTACCGTTTAGCGTTTAGGGGCTCACCAGCTAAGCTGGGGACTCCTTGGTGTTCGGTTTGTTCCTCGCTTCGGAAAGCATCTAGGCCCCTAGTTGGGTTTTGGTGATTAATGGCAATACAAGATTACTATGACTAACGTGTGTTTTGCAGAGGCAATTAAGTTAGGTCATGGTAATGGAGATCGATTAGGCAATCATGGATGTCATGCCCCTACGATGGAAATCGTTTTGGTTTTCAAAGGATGGACGACAATGTTAAGGATGACTAGTTCTAAGTGTCGATTGGAGTTGGAGAGACACTTAGAGTAGTTTAGGACTTTGTTTTTCTTTGGCCGTACTATTAAGGGGGGTATGGACGGGTAGCTTGACCTAGGTGAGTCTAGTGAGTTAGGTGTGGTGCACACTTGCTAAGTCTAGCACTAGGTAGCTCCAACAAAGCCCTTAGATACTATGGAGCAAACTTCATTCACATATGATCGGGAGTTGGAAGTGAATGGAGGGTCAAATACTGAAACGCTGGCTCCGGTGCGACCGGACGCTAGCCGCAGGGTCCGGTCAGTTCATTTGACCAAGGAGATTGCATCTGGCATGATCGGACGTTGAGTGGTCGAGTGACCGGACACTGAGGACCAGCGTCCAATCGACTCTAGTAAGGTTCTAGAGAAGGAATTCTACGACCGGACGCGTCCGGTCAATACTGACCGGACCCTGGGGGTTCAGCGTCCGGTCGAGTATAGTAAGGTTCCAGTAAGGGATATTTGCGACCGGACGCGTCCGGTCAGTGGTGATCGGACCCTGCCCGTGTCCGGTCAACACTTAAACACTGGTGTGCGGGTTGAACTGACCGGAGCGTCCGGTCACCCCGCAGAGGCACATAACGGTTCATTTTTTAGCCCTTGTTATAAATAGAAGCTCCACTCGTGTGTGGAGTTACTTTTGCTCATTCCAACAGCTGAGAAACACGTTTGTGAGTGCCAAGAAGAGCAAGGTCCTAGTGAGGTGATTGAGATTTGAGAATCCCAAAGAGAGCCCTCATTAGTGAGATCAAGAGTAGCAAAGTGTGCATCCATCTTTCTCCCTAGGCTTGTCGTGGTCAAGTGAGAGTTCATGCTTGTTACTCTTGGTGATCGCCATCACCTAGACGGCTTGGTAGTGATTGGAGAGCTTGGTGATCATCCGAAGAGCTTGTGGATGACCCAACTCAAGTTGTGAGCGGTTGTGGGTGATTCACCACGACGGAGTGTCGAAGAATCAACCCATAGAGAGCACTTGATCCTTGCGCGGATCAAGGGGGAGCTACACCCTTGCGCGGGTGCTCCAACGAGGACTAGTGGGGAGTGGCGACTCTCTGATACCTCGGCAAAACATTGCCGCGTTCCTCCTTCTCTATTTACTTTGAGCATTTACTTTGAGTATTTCCTTTGAGCAATTACTTTGAGTATTTACATTGAGCAATTCAATTCTTGTCTTTATAATTCATAGGATTGCCATGCTAGAGTAGGATTGAAACTTAGGTTGCAAGTCATTTGTGCGGTAGAACAACTAGAACCACTTCTTAGGCACAAGGGGTTAATTGGGCTAACCATAGGACTTAATTATTGCAAAGAAATTTAAAATTAGCCCAATTCACCCCCCTCTTGGGCATCTTGATCCTTTCAATTGGTATCGGAGCCTCGTGCTCTCATTTTTAAGCTTAACCGCTTAGAGCAAGATGTCTCACGGGGATGGACCTCCTCCTATCTTTGAGGGGATGATTTTTCATATTGGAAAATTCGCATGGAGGCGTACCTAGAAGCTCTAGACGTTGGAATACTTAGAGCCGCCTCACATGGCTTCCCAAGACCTAGGAATCCCGCACAACTTAAAGGCGATGAAGTGAACTATGAAAAATGGAATGCAAAGGCTCGCAACACCATCTTTAGAGGCCTTTGCAAAGATGTGTTCAACCGTGTAAGGAACCACAAAGATGCCCATGCACTATGGTCGAACGTTTGTGCGCTCCATGAGGGAACAAAGAGTGAGCGTGAGGAACACTATCATCTTGTCATGAAAAAGCTCAACTCTTTTGAAATGCTTCCTAAAGAATGTGCTAATGAAATGTATTCACGTTTGAATGTTCTTGTAAAGGAAGTCAATGGGCTTGGACTTACTCAAATGTCACCATCCGACGTTGTGAGAAAGATCTTGAGTGTCCTTCCCATTGACAAATATGGGCATATTGTGATCATGCTACATCAAGGTGATCTTTCCACCGCTACACCAACACAAATCTTGGGGAAGATCAATGCTCATGAGATGTACATGCACATCACACCTCAAGATGGCTCATCCTCTACAAAGAAGAAAGAAAAAGACTTAGCATTTAAAGCTAGCTAAGAGAAGGGCAAAGCAAGGCTTGAGTATGAGAGCTCAAGTGATGATGAAGTTGATTATGAAAGCTTTGCTCTCATGGTGAAGAAAACCGCCAAGATGCTAAAGAAGCTAAACAAGAGTGGCATCAAGTTCGATGGCAAGAAGAAGAAGTTCTTCACAAGCTCTAGGAGAAATCCAATCTTCAAAATGGATTACTTCAATTGTGGTGAACTTGGTCATCTAGCACACCAATGCACCAAGCCCAAGAAAGACAAGTTCAAGAACAAGTTCAAGGGCAAGAAAGATGACTCAAGCAATGAAGAAGAAGATGAAAAAAGAAGAACAAGCCATACAAGAAGAGAGATGGCAAGAAGAGAGACTTCCACAAGAAGAAGAAGAGTGGAAAGGCCTACATTGTCGGTGATTGGCTCACGGACATTGATTCATCTAGTGGATCATCCGATGATGATAGTGACAATGAGAAGGTGGCCGCCATAGCTATTGATCTCTCATCATCACCGCCACCACCGCCATTATCCTCTACACACCTATGCCTTATGGCCAAGGGTGAACGCAAGGTAACTAATAATGATGGTAGTAGTGATGATGAGCAAGCTAGTGATGATAATAGCGATAGCGATGATGATGATGATTCACCTTCATATGATGATCTTGTTAAAATACTAAGACAATACACTAAGATCATTAGAAAGAGTAGAGCTAAAAATGAAAAACTAGATGCTAAGAATGATTCACTTTTAGCAAAATGTGATACAATAGAAAAGGCTAATGTTGAGCTTAGAGAAGCAAATGATGCTATGTCATCCAAACTCAAGGAGCTCAAATCTTCTAAGAAAGAGCTTAAAGATAAACATGATAAACTTGAGTGGGTGCACAATGAGCTCATCACTAGCCACAATAAGCTAAAAGATGAATATACTACTCTTAAGATTAATCATGATAATCTTGTTATTGCTCAAGAATTTCTATCCAATGAGCCACATGATGCTACTAACCATGTTGTTAAGATTGATATAGCTACATCATGTGATGACTTGATCATTGAGAGCATTGAGCAAGGTTCTAGTAGCAAGGGCAAGCAAGTGGTTGAGGCCGATGATTATGATGAGTTTGTCAAGCTCAAGAATGACAATGCAAAGCTCAAGAAAGATTTTGAAGAAATCAAAAGCCACAACACTATTGTGCTAGAAACTCTTGATCATGATGGTGACTTAATCCTTGAGAATGAGAAGCTCAAAGAAGAAAACAAGAAGCTCAAGAAAGAGAAGAACAATGATGCTCTTAAGGAAGAAAACAAGAAGCTCAAGTTGGAAAAAGAGCATCTCAAAATTGGATTGAGCAAGTTCACTAGAGGCAAGTATCTTCAAAGTGAGCTCCTAATGAATACCGTCATGAAGATGGATAGAAGTGGCATTGGATATGTGGAAAATGTAGAGAAGAAGAAGGCTCAAGTCCAACAATGACAATCAAAGCCAAAGCCAAAGCTAAAGAGATGTTTTGAGTGTGGACAAGAAGGCCATTTTGCTCATGAGTGCCAAACTCCACCACCACAACCCTTACCCAAGCATGCTAGACCCTTTGCCTTCAATGCTCACTACATGCTTAGAAAGGATTCTAGTGGAAAGATGAAAGTCATGTTCTTAGGACCTCCTAACAAGAATAGGCCTAAGAAGATTTGGGTTGCTAAGTCACTTGTTGAGAAGGTGAAGGGCCCTCAACAAGTTTGGGCTCCTAAAGCTTGAATCTCTTGTGTGTAGGTGAACTATAAGACTGGTGGAAGTCATTGGGTTATTGATAGTGGTTGCACACAAAATATGACTAGTGATCCTCGTATGTTCACCTCACTCGATGAAGAAGTAGATGGACAAGAGAGAATTACATTTGGAGATAACTCAAAGGGCAAGGTTAAAGGATTGGGCAAAGTGGCAATATCAAATGATCATTCCATCTCCAATGTGCTATATGTTGCTTCATTGAGCTTCAACTTGCTATCCGTTGGACAATTGTGTGATCTTGGCTTCCAATGCTTGTTTACCGAGAAGGAGGTTGTTGTATCCAAGAAGGATGATGATCAAGTGATATTCTAAGGATTTAGATACAACAACTTATATCTAGTGGACTTCACCTCCGAAGATGCTAACTTGGAGACTTGCCTTTTCACCAAAACAACACTTGGGTGGCTATTGCATAGAAGACTTGCTTATGTTGGGATGAGCTCACTCAAGAAGCTTATGAAGAATGATTTGGTGAGAGGGTTGAAGGATGTGAAGTTTGAGAAGGACAATCTTTGTAGTGCATGTCAAGCCGGCAAGCAAGTTGCTAATACTCATCCAACCAAAGCTTTCATGTCAACTACAAGAGTGCTAGAACTCCTTCACATGGATTTATTTGGACCAACAACATACAAGAGTTTGGGAGGAAATCTTTATTGTCTTGTGATAGTTGATAATTATTCAAGGTATACATGGATATTCTTTCTTTATGACAAATCCGAAGTTGCATCTTGCTTCAAGAGTTTGCCAAGAGAGCACAAAATAAATTTGAAGTGAAGCTTAAGAAGATAAGAAGTGACAATGGAAAAGAATTTGACAACACAAACATAGAAGCATATTGTGATGAAGTTGGAATCAAACATGAAGTCTCCGCAACATATACTCCTCAACAAAATGGTGTAGTTGAGAGGAAGAACTGGACATTGATCACTCTTGCAAGAACTATGCTTGATGAGTACAACACCCCCGAAGCTCTATGGGCGGAAGCAATCAACACCGCATGCTATGCATCCAACCGCCTATTCCTTCAAAAGTTCCTTGGCAAGACATCTTATGAGTTGCTCAATGGAAAAAAGCCAGACGTCTCCTTCTTTAGGGTGTTTGGTTGCAAATGCTACATCTACAAGAAGCGGCAACATCTAGGGAAGTTTCAAAGACATTGTGATATTGGTTTTCTTGTTGGTTACTCATCAAAGTCCAAAGCATATAGAGTATTTAATCATGCCACCGGCTTGGTTGAATAAACATATGATATGGAATTTGATGAATCTAACGGCTCCCAAGGAGCACATGAGAATCTTGATGATGTAGGTGATGAACCATTGAGGGAGGCTATGAAGAACATTCCGGTTGGAGACATCAAGCCAAAAGATGATGAAGATGATATACAAGTGATTGATCCACCCTCTTCATCAAATGTGCCACAAGATGGTGAAAAATAAGGGAGAGTAGAAAATGAAGACACTTATGTCTCCCATGAGCAAATGGTGATACAAGCACAAGATGTTGATGCTCCACAACCTTCTCCTCAAGTGGTCAATAGAAGAAACACACCTCTACTACAAGATCATCCACAAGATCTCATCATAGGGAGTCCATCAAAGGGAGTGATGACACGCTCACAAAAACTTGCTTCATTTATTGCTCATCACTCTTTTGTCTCTTGTTTTGAGCCTACCAAGGTAGAAGAAGCTCATAAGGATCTAGATTGGATAAATGCCATGCATGAAGAGTTGAACAACTTCACTCGCAATGAAGTTTGGACTCTTGAAGAGCAACCTAAAGGTGCAAGAGTCATTGGAACAAAGTGGGTGTTCCAAAACAAGCAAGATGATCAAGGTGTTGTTGTGAGGAACAAGGCAAGACTAGTTGCAAAGGGGTTCTCTCAAGTTGAAGGTTTGGATTTTGGAGAGACCTTTGCACCGGTTGCAAGACTAGAAGCCATCCGTATCCTCCTTGCATATGCATCACATCATGAAATGAAACTTTATCAAATGGATGTGAAAAGTGCATTTTAAATGGCTTTATTAATGAACTAGTCTATGTTGATCAACCTCTGGGTTTGAAGACCCTAGATATCCTAATCATGTTTATAGGTTGTCCAAGGCATTATATGGGCTTAAGCAAGCCCCAAGAGCTTGGTATGAGCGCCTTCGGGACTTCCTCATTGAGAAGGGCTTCACCATTGGGAAGGTCAACACCACACTATTCACCAAGAAGCTTGATGGGGATATCTTCATTTGTCAAGTATATGTTGATGATATCATCTTTGGATCATCAAATGAAGACTCTTGCAAAGAATTTGGTGAGTTGATGTCGAAGGAGTTCGAGATGTCCATGATTGGTGAGCTTACATTCTTTCTTGGTTTTCAAGTCAAGCAAATGAAAGAAGGGATCTTCATCTCTCAAGAAAAATATACAAAAGACCTTCTCAAGAGATTCAAGATGGATGAATGTAAGCCAATCAAGACACCAATGCCAACTAATGGACATCTCGACCTAGATGAGGGAGGTAACACGGTTGATCAAACTCTCTACCATTCTATGATTGGTGGCTTGTTGTATTTAACCGCATCTAGGCCCGACATCATGTTTAGTGTGTGTATGTGTGCTAGATTTCAAGCTAATCCTAAGGAAACTCATTTAATTGTCATAAAAAGAATCCTTAGGTATCTTAAGCACACACCAAGCATTGGCCTTTGGTATCCCAAAGGAGCTATATTTGAATTAATTGGCTATTCCGATTCGGATTATGCCGGATGCTAAGTTGATAGAAAAGCACATCCGGAGGGTGCCATTTGCTTAGTAGATCACTTGTGTCTTGGTCCTCCAAGAAAAAAAAACAGTGTGGCTTTGTCCACCGCCGAAGCGGAATACATTGTCGCGGGTGCTTGTTGTGCACAAATACTTTACATGAAACAAACTTTGCTAGACTATGGTGTAGTTCTAGAAAAAGTACCTCTTTTGTGAGACAATGAAAGTGCGGTAAAACTTGCAAATAATCCGGTTCAACACTCTCGCACCAAGCACATAGATATCCACCATCACTTTCTTAGAGATCATGTTGCAAAGAATGATATTTCACTAGAAGGTGTAAGGACCGAGGATCAATTGGCGGATATCTTCACTAAACCGCTAGATGAGGCAACATTTTGTAGATTGCGGAATGAGCTCAATGTGCTTGATTTTAGTAACTTCACTAAAAGATGAGCTTGTGTCGTCCCTTGCATTGCATTGTAATATACTACATGTTTATTTTGTGGCAATGCACATAGGGCTTGTCTAACATGGTTAAGATAACCGCCGAAAAGCATGTGAAGAAGCTTAACCTTGGATCAAACTTGACAAGCAACTAGATTTACATTCAAGTATTGCATATGCATGAATGTTGTTTTATCGTTTATCTTAATTGCCCTCTTATTTGCCTATTTTCTTAAAAAGAATTATAGCCTAAGGCAAAATATTTTGAAAAACTTGAGGGTTTAAGAGAGGTCACTCACATCAGTCCCAATTGGTGTTTATTTGGATCTTATTTGAGTTGGGACTTGATTGGGAACAGGTAGCTCGATCAACTTTGAAGAATCGTTGAAGGAGTGATCGGACGCACCGGACTCTGATGTCCAGCATCCGGTCAGTTCACTGGAGGTGAACAGCTGTCGAGCAGGAGTGATCGAACGCTGAAATAGTGTTTTCCAGCGTCCGGTCAAGAGGAGCTTCAACGTATGGTCAATCATGAAGACATCAAGGCTAGGTGACCGGACTCTGGCTGCGTCCGGTCGGTGTCCATCGGACGCGTCCGGTCAGTAGTTTTCGTGCGGCTTCAGAACTCTTTCTTTGATTCCTTTTCTGATCCACTGGGGGCCACTATATATTGTCGCGTGCTCTTGACCTAACCTATCCGCCGACATCACCGTTTGCCTGTGCCCCAAGCCGAATGCCACCGTGCTCGCCTCTGCCCTAACCACTGCAGCCGCAACTTCCCACACCAGCGCCGCCATCCGCGTCCTCCTCCACCACGACCGCGTGCCACTGCAGCCGTAGTGCCCTGCTCCACGTCGCGCCGAGCCTGCACACTCCCACGCTGCCAGCGCCTCCCCGTGCCGCGCCGTGCCCTAGCCGCTACATCCCACGCAAGCTCGACCCACGCCCTCACCGTGCTTATCCTGCTCCAGCCGCACCACCGTGCGCTAGCACCATTGTGCCCTAGTTTCACCGCCGAGCAAGCCTCTACAGTGCCTTGCATCCTCGCCGTCGACTCATCACTTTGCATCGCCGATCTTCGGAGAGTCGGAACCCTAACCCTAGCCGAGTTGGTGGTCTCCCGCTGATTGCTTCTCTTCTTTTTGGATCGCCGGTTCATTAGGTAGCATGCCCGCGTTTCAATTTTGTACCTAAATTGCTTGCTTCCTAGGGTTTCGCATCTATTAGATATATCATATTTATTTGTATATCCTTCTATTCCATCGTGCAGTGAGTCGGTGCCGTTGAGGTGTCAGTGGCAGTTGTCAGGTCACTCGGAGCCAAGCTCGTGAGTACGGATCAAGGCCAAGCCTCAAAAGTGTTAGTGGACAGTTGGTCTTGTCAGCGGCAGTGGTTCTAGTCAGATCAGATGGCTCGCACCAAGAATGTTGGTGGTAGTCCAGGAGATGATGATCGGAGGCCTCCGCCTTGCTTGCCTGCAGATCCTAAAGGCAAGGTGACAAAGAAGATTGCATCCAAGAAGTGCAAGTACCCTGATGCAGAGATAGCCAGAGCAACAGCTGTTGTAGAGGCCACAGAGCGTGCCGAGAGAGGAGGTGCCCACAGTGGAGTTGTCATTGCAGATCAGCCGCTTTCACCAGAAGCAAGGGCTAGAATCGAGCAAGTTGAGCGCCTTCATGGTGGTGCACTTGGGACTGTCATGGTTGTAGGAAGGCATCATGCTATTGATGAGAGTTAGCCATATGGGGAGTCACAGCAGCAGCAGCCCCAGCTAGTAGAGCAGGCCGAGGAGGCAGAGGAGACCGAGCAGGCATCCCAGCCATAGCTACGCCGCTCTGGTTGTACCTATGTTCTAGTCTCACCGAGGCCATCGACACAGCAGAGGGGATCACGTCCACTGCCTAGACCACAGGGTCCGCCTCCAATGACCCATCTTGACTTGAGGGTCGCCACGGCCAAGCAGGTTCGACAGCTGAGGTTTGTAGAGTTTGAGGTGTGGTTTCCTCCGAGGAGGGATGAGAGAGCATCTGAGGGATTCTATACACCGCTCCAGGAAGATTTCTACAATGCATATCTGAACAGTGGAGCAGTCTTCAGATCTCAGAGAGTCTACAGCATTGAGGCTATAGTAGCAGCAGCTGGAGAGCATATTCACCCCTACCTTGCATATCTGCTAAGGCTGATAGATTTGATTGGACGGATAGGACTATATGTTCCATCGTGGGTTCATCAGTTCTATGCTTCCCTCTTTGTTGACCCGCACCACAACTTTATTCACTTTGCATTCTGAGGCAGAGATTACAGACTGACAAGTCAGAGGGTCAGGGAGATACTGAGACTACAGGAGCAGCCAATCAGGCTACATGAGGTCTGTTATGGACAGACAGAGCCTCCCAGGCGTCCTCATGGTGGTTTGGTGCCCCCTACAGATCTTGTGCGACACTGCTTCAAGGAGCCTTTTGGCGAGGGCTCACGCAGGAACCCTAGTGATCTTACTCCGACTGCTCGAGTTCTAGAGGCTATTATGAGGAGGACACTGCTTCCCAGGTTGGGATACAGGGAGGGCCTAACATGTATCCAGCTATGGCTTCTCAATGCCCTGATGCAGCAGACAGTGTTTGATGTTTGAGATCTTCTTCTGTCTGAGATGGAGGACACGATAGCTGAGGGTTTCAAGGGTCGCAGGCAGCTACCCTATGCTCACTAGATCACTTTTATTATCCTCAAGGCAGTGACAGTTAGGTCACCAGAGATGGTTGCAGAGTACAGAGGTGCCACCACCGAGTTTTCCTGCTTATAACATGGCACAAAGGAGCAGGTATAGCACGCCACATGCACCTAGTCAGCCTTGCCATCGTCTAGATATACTAGAGTCTGCAGCTCAGTAAGATGAGATTATTAGAGGCATAGCAGCTACTGAGAAGGAGCAGCTTGAGGCACAACAGGAGGTGAGCGAGCCTAGTGACAGCTCAGACAATGACTACCAGCCTATTCCTTGGATGCCTCCTCGCAGACATGATGCAGAGGCCGACAGTTCTAGCTTTGCTCCACCTGCACCGCAGACGGACCCCGCTTTGATTACTATCCTTGAGCGGATGCAGCAGGATCAGGCTAGATAGGCTCAAGAGACCGCTGCCAACTTTGCCTGCGATTCCAGAGCTCGTTAGGATGAATTCTAGTGACAACAGCAGAGTCAGAAGAAGCAGCAGCAGATGCATCAATAGCAGTTACTCATGCAGCAGCAACTTCTAGGATTCATGCAGCATGTAGTGACAGCCATTAGACAGGCACAACCTTCGCCCTAAATTGGTCAGCCTGCTACCACTATGATGACTCCAGTAGTACTGCCTAGTGGGCCTCAGAGTCAGGGATAGCCTCCAGCTCAGTTTGCTTCTCCCACAATATAGGTGTCCCAGTGGTTATCCTCGCCAGTGGTAGCTCTGCAGTTCACACCATTTCAGACAGGCTTCACATCGGATCAGTCATCCTCGCTATTTGTGCCTGACACGTCAGTCTCCAGGAGTCTTGGAGCATCTTTTAGCGAGTTGATAGGGATGCCTACACCGCCTCATATGCATGCCCCAGGTCCTTCTACAACAGCTCCCATTGCCATGACTACTCAGAGGCTCCCTTCTTCTATCGCATCTTCAGATCCTATGACAGACATACTAGCAGCATCACATGGCAGCACCTGCCCCAGCTCAGACCTAGACCACTTCAGCGACGCTTCCAGCCACAAAGGGTTAGTCAGTACAGAGCTCAGGGTCAGATGATGATGGCGCCAGTTCCAGCTTGCTCCTCATACCTCAGCGCCCGGCTCATCCGCTGAATCCCCGCCGACCGACCCTTAGGTTTTGGTGTTTGATGCCAAAGGGGGAGAGGGTTCGAGTATGTAGACTTAGGGGAGCGACTTTTAGGGGGAGCCTAGTTAGCTATTAGTCTAGGGGAGCCTAGTTAGCTATTAGTCTATTATATACATTTGGAGTTTTTATTTGTGTGATACACTATTACCATTATGCATTCGTGTGTTTACCTTCATGCATTAAACTATATCTATGTGATAGTGATATCTACGTGATTGTGATATATGACATGTGTGCTCTCTACTTCATAACTATTTATATGTCATATCACTTGTGTTATGCTCATTTGCCTTGCTTCCGCGTTTATACTCCGATGCAAATGAGCTTTAGTACTTGTACTCATGCTTATTTCATATCTTTTGAGTACATTATGTTGGCTTGGGTCATATAAGCTTGCCTAACTCTTTTGTTCTTATTGACAAAAGCTTATATGATCCAAGCATGATAAAAACCTCAACTCTTTCACATACTCGAGGTTGTATTGTCATCAATCACCAAAAAGAGGGAGATTGAAAGCATCTAGGCCCCTAGTTGTGTTTCGGTGATTAATGGCAATACAAGATTACTATGACTAACGTGTGTTTTGTAGAGGCAATTAAGTTAGGTCATGGTAATGGAGATCTATTGGGCAATCATGGATGTCATGCCCCTACGATGGAAATCGCTTCAGTTTTCAAAGGATGGACGACAAGGTTAAGGAAGATTAGTTCTAAGTGTCGATTGGAGTTGGAGAGACACTTAGAGTAGTTTAGGACTTTGTTTTTCCTTTGGCCGTACTATTAAGGGGGGTATGGATGGGTAGCTTGACCTAGGTGAGTCTAGTGAGTTTGGTGTGGTGCACACTTGCTAAGTCTAGCACTAGGTAGCTCCAACAAAGCCCTTAGATACTATGGAGCAAACTTCATTCACATATGATCGGGAGTTGGAAGTGAATGGAGGGTCAAATACTGACCGGACGCTGGCTCCGGTGCGACCGGACGCTGGCCGCAGGGTCCGGTCAGTTCATTTGACCAAGGAGATTGCGTCTGGCGTGACCGGACACTGAGTGGTCGAGTGTCTAGACGCTGAGGACCAGCGTCCGGTCGACTCTAGTAAGGTTCTAGAGAAGGAATTCTGTGACCGGATGAGTCCGGTCAGTACTGACCGGACCCTGGGGGTTCAACGTCCGGTCGAGTACAGTAAGGTTCCAGTAAGGGATATTTGCGACCGGATGCGTCCGGTCAGTGGTGATCGGACTCTGCCCACGTTCGGTCAACACGTAAACACAGGTGTGTAGGTTGAACTGACCAAAGCGTCCGATCAACATGACCGGAGCGTCCAGTCACCTCGCAGAGGCACATAACGGTTCGTTTTTCAGCCCTTGTTATAAATAGAAGCTCCACTCGTGTGTGGAGTTACTTTTGCTCATTTCAACAGCTGAGAAACATGTTTGAGTGCCAAGAAGAGCAATGTCCTAGTGAGGTGATTGAGATTTGAGAATCCCAAAGAGAGCCCTCATTAGTGAGATCAAGAGTAGCAAAGTGTGCATCCATCTTTCTCCCTAGGCTTGTTGTGGTCAAGTGAGAGTTCGTGCTTGTTACTCTTGGTGATCGCCATCATCTAGATGGCTTGGTGGTGATTGGAGAGCTTGGTGATCATCCGGAGAGCTTGTGGATGACCCAACTCAAGTTGTGAGCGGTTGTGGGTGATTCACCACGACGGAGTGTCGAAGAATCAACCCGTAGAGAGCACTTGATCCTTGCGCGGATCAAGGGGGAGCTACACCCTTGCGCGGGTGCTCCAACGAGGACTAGTGGGGAGTGGCGACTCTCCGATACCTCGGTAAAACATCACCGCGTTCCTCCTTCTCTATTTACTTTGAGCATTTACTTTGAGTTTTTCCTTTGAGCAATTACTTTGAGTATTTACATTGAGCAATTCAATTCTTGTCTTTACAATTAATAGGATTGCCATGCTACAGTAGGATTGGAACTTAGGTTGCAAGTCATTTGTGCGGTAGAACAACTGGAAACACTTCTTAGGCACAAGGGGTTAATTGGGCTAATCATAGGACTTAATTATTGTAAAGAAATTTAGAATTAGCCCAATTTACCCCCCTCTTGGGCATCTTGATCCTTTCAGCTTCATCGCCAGCTAAGCCAGGGATTCCCTTGGCGGTCGGATCTTGCTACGTCTCATCGGTGTGCTATCAGCTCACACCATGCTGTTCGGATCAGGGTGCTGATCTTGGGCCACACATCTGGGTCTTGATACGCACATATCATATGACGTAGCAAGCTTTCAGATTTATTTTAATTGACCCTGTTACAAGATTCATTCTTCATCTTTCAGCAGGCTCGGGGACTAAGTGGCTACACTTCACCTAGCGGTGAATGTAGTGCTCTTTTCTTGATTTACCCTCCTTATTTGATAAAGTCATGGATGGTTCCTAAAAAACGGAGTCTAAGTGGCTACACTTCGCCTAAGGTGGAGAATTTTCAAATTTTTATCTTAAGCCGCTTACGTCCTTCTGGCAAGCCTTACTTCGCTAAGTCCAAGATCTGCGTACCAGTTAAACTGGTTGGCTTCGATTTTCATCGCTCAGTTGACCAGTTAAACTGGTTGGCTTCAATTTTCACCGCTCAGATTACCGGTTAAACTGATCGGCTTCATGTCAAACTGCTCGGACTTGCTCAAGACGGCGTTGCTCAGTGGATACAAGGCATTCGGGGACTAGCTGTGTGGGGGGTATAACCCTAGATACCCACAACAATGGACATGGGCCATAGCACCAGGGGTGGTCCAGCCCATAAGAAGAAGGTGTGTGATGCAAGACACTGATCGGCATGCATCACACGGTTTTAGGAAGGAATCTTGAAGATAGAGAAGGATCTGTTCGGATATGATAGATATCATATTCCTTGCAAATACTTACCATATACCCAAATAGATCTAGATATAACCGACTTGTAACCCTACCCCCTAGACTATATAAGGCGGGCAGGGACCCCCCTCGAATTCATCTCATATTCAATACAATCCCACAAAGACACAGGACAAAGGGTATTACGTCGATCAGACGGCCCGAACTTATCTAAATTGTTGTCTTTGAGCCTTGTGTCACCATCCAGTTCCTATTACACGCACCTCCACCGATGATCTACTACCGTGGGTATACCCCTCGGTAGACTGCCGACCAGATTTCATCAATAGTCCAATAACCCTAGAAAGCCAACGATCAGAGCCTTATCTCCTGTCAACCTAAGTCAATGGAGTGTCCGTTGATTTATAAGAGTGTCTAACCTAGGAACCCGAGAGCGTAGAGTCCTCAGCGGAGTGTCCGTGACCTCTCACAGAGTGTCCGTTGATTTATAGACTCAGTAACCCAACAAACCTGAGACCTCCTAGTTCCTACCAGTGTGTCTATCACCTCCGACGGAGTGTCTGTCAACCCAAACAGAGTCAAACCAGACCTAAGTTACCTCGAAGCCCAACCCAATGAAGTGTCCGCCACCTTGGTCGGAGTGTCCGTCAAGTTAATAGTAAGGATGTAGTTGCCTAGATAGCTTACCCAAGAGGTCAACAATATTGGGTTAGGTTTTGTTGCAAATAGTGCAATAGTAGAGCCATAGTTAGATGTCTCTTCCCAAGTTCCAAAGCAAGCCTTTGTCTTCAAGTCCTCATCGGTTGTCTTCAATCCTGATCTTCGCCTTCTTTGAGGAGTCGAGTAGCGTGAGGACGTGTGTGAGTTATCGTCTACAACTTCAAATTCGTTCGAGCGGCAAAACCAGGCAGGCACCCCACTACTATGAACCCAATTTTGGATACTTATTGTGTTTCATTATGAGTTATGCATTTCATGTAGATTGGTTAATCAACTTAATGATGTTTCACTAAGTTAGAACTACTCACTAATTGATGAGAGCCTTCTTTTAATCAATGGGTTTGGTAACGTTTAATTGCTTACTTGCTTAGCAATGGTAGAAGTCGAGTATGAGAAGGGAACTCATGCTTGCGCATGTAGGATGTTACACGGGTTAATTTAACTACTAAAATGAATGAGGGTTACAACTTGTGTATCTTCCCTAATCTTGATTAAGGACTCAACCTAAACTTGCTATATGAACATGATGATAAATTTGGTAATTCTTGCTCTTGCGAGGGGTAGGTCACTATGAGTGGGGGATCTCAAGTGACATAGCTCGTGGAGCAGTTAAGGACCGTGCATTGGGATACGTGAGTCCGAGTAACCGCCCATACAGACCACATGTCGCATATGGGAGCGGCATGCCTAGTAACTAATTGCGACTGATCTATCCATGAGACTGGCAAGAAGGTGGCGCCGGTGAGTGGGTGGAAGCACTAGCAGTAACCGGGCACCAGTCGAACCTTTCATGAGATATTTGGGCCAATTTAGGGAAAGGTTGGAAATCGTGAGGCAACCCTTATTCCTGGATCTGGAGTTCGGTGGTTAGTCCCGTATTTCCGTGTGGATACAAGTTGTACACCTCTACAGAGTTTTGAAAGCTTGAAGTCCCTCGGGACAGACCCCTTTGGTTGTTCCTACTCAATATACCCATGATAGTGATAAAGATGGAACTTGATGATGATATGTTCTAATGATCTTGATCACTCGGTTTGGATATCGTACCTTTTAATGCTAATATCTTTAATAATGAATCCATAGCATGTCATCTTAAGAAACGCCATATGATTTTCCATAAATGTACAAATGCCTGATAATACCCTTGCATCCACCAAATATCTATATGTTGGACTAAAGTCCTGCGAGTACGAAATGTACTCATGGTGCTGTCGTTAAGTTGTTTTACAGGTGTTGTTGTCTTGGTGGACGTGAGGTAATGCTCTATTCACCGCTGCATAGTAGACCTTGGATTGGGCGAATCCAAGATGAGCTATGAGTTAACTTCGATAAGAATTCGAGTGAATTGCCGAAGAGTTGAACCTAGTGGGAGAAACTAAAATTTTGTATACCGTGTGAATCATGTATTTTCCTGTAATCATAATCATCTTGATAGCCGGGGATGATGTTGGGCGTTATATGTGTTGGTTTGTCACATGGGGTGTTTTGTGTGACTCGACCGTTACAAAGATCCTGAAGTGTCGTGGGAGTGGCCGCGACAGCTAGCTTAATTGACATCTTCTAACAAAAGCATATAGATGAGAAATAAATACAGAGTCGCCGAGCCCACTGTTTGAGGTACCTGAAAGCTGATTTTGTTCTTGGTCCAAAAACAAAGTTTGTTGTACATATCTAGCTCTACAATGTTGCTTAAAGGTCAAACCTCATAACTGGTACAGAAATCATTGTTTCATCTTGGTCAAGGTAGCATCTCGATAAAGCTTAAATGATTCTTTTCGGTCCATTAAAGCACCTTCTTGACACTTGCTCAATATGAACCCTTTATAACTTTTGTTAATGAGTTTATTTAGAGTTTTTGAGCAAGGTTGCAAGGTTTGGTTGACTTCACATGTCCCTATTCACTTTAACACCGCAATTCCATCGATGATAGAACTTACTTGAGTCCAAACACGCTGCTTAACTAGTGACTAATACCTGGGGTGTTACAATAAACGCGCGAGCAGTTTCTCGGATTGGTTCAAGAAACCAAAGGCCTAGGGAGAAGGCACACGTATGTGAAATGAACTGAGAAAAAAGAGAGTGAGGGAGAAGGAGACTCGGGTTTAAGTGCCAGAGAGAGGGAAGGTTCAGGCTTGCTTAAGAAGCAGGCGTTGGCGACGATGGCACCGCGGCTGGTGCTGACGCCTTCACCTGCGATGATAATGTCGCTTCCAGAAGTGCCACTTCTCCTGCTTCTTTGCTCCCTCTGCTCTGTGGTACTCAGTGGCGGACCCAAGATTTAGGTAAGACTAGGGCCAAAACTCTAGTAGCCAAAGCCAAAACATTGGAGTTTTTCTAAGAATCTAGCTATCTACTTAATTTAGTTGCCCAGCCTTATGATCTATTTGATCCCTATGACTAATAGTTAGCTGCTAAAAATTAGTTGAGGAACTGTTTAGATCCTCAAGTAATAAGTTCAGTTAATGTGTTATTCTTACCTACCAACAGCTAACAATTAGCTATTAGCTTGTTTCTCCTAACTAACACAACTAATAGTTAACTCAGTGTATTCAAATAGGACCGTAGGACGTCTCGGATAATTTAAGATAGCACTAGCTGTATCAGGTCTCATATCCCTCCTCCCTTATAACCGACTGTAGGAGATCTCTCAAAATCAATCTCAGTATATAAGAGTGTTGTGCTACAACATATTACTTAAAACTCATCCTTTATACTCCCTCCATCCCAAACTATAAGCCATTCTAACTTTTTTGGAGAATCAAAACATCTCAAATTTGACCAAATTTAGATAATAAAATAATAACATCTATATGTTACTAAATAAGTATCATTAGATTCTTTATTAATTATATTTTATAGTATAACTATTTGATGTCATAAATCTTGTAATTCTTTCTATAATTTTAGTCAAACTTTAGATGCTTTAACTCTCCAAGAAAGTTAGAATATCTTATAATTTAGAATGGAGAGAGTATTTGTTATTACACATGGTGCCCACATGTTATATGTTATAGTCAAACCCATTTTCTTCTTTGTTCTCATGGGAGGTCTTCCTCCTCTCCAGCACTTCTCCTCGAACGGTGCGAGGCCTGACCGCAGGGGCTTGATGACAAGTACATGCCTGTGCGTTGCAAGAGGCCATAAATTTTTATCCATGAAAATAATAAAAAGCTAATGAACGACTTTGCATTAGGAACTCTAAACTATTTCTAACTTAGATTTAGACCTTTTCTATGTAGTTATTTATCAACTCGAACCATATTCTCTTTCAATTTACTTCCTACATCCTTCACTTTCTCCATGCTCCATGTTGTCCTCCTCATCATGCCATCTTCTCTGGCGTTGCGTGGCGCCATCTTCACGTCAGCTGCTATCTCCACCAGCATTGTCCGCAGGAACAGTGAGCAGGTCAAGGCGCAGACGATAACCTTTTTATTTTTAGGTGTGTAGAGATATGCCAATCCTATGGCGAATTTTGTACTACCAATTTAAGTAGTAACCATATAAAAAATAACGGTACGTATAAACCATGTAACATTCTCGTAAAACAATGTTCTTATTATATTAAAGATAGACTTTTCGTGGATAATTGATCATAAACATAATGAAAAGATATACGAATTGAAAATTAAACACTAACTATGTTGCAGAGGACGTGACTAATTCATTGTTGTTGCTGGCCGGAAAATAACTTTGTGTGGTTCCATCCCGTACTTGAATCCGAACGTGCTAAAGTAAATCAAAATGGTGTATCTCTTCAAGCGATCGTTACTTATTTGTTGAACTACAGAAGAATCAAATTCATAATAGATTGGATCAACTGCACTTACCTTTCCTTTTTTTCCCCGTTCTGTTCTGCATAAAAAAACTCACGTCATGGTCCTGTCCATCCTCCTGTACGACGGTCGGTAGGTGCCCTCGGCCGCTCGGCTCAACGATAGGGATTGGCCGCAGCAAGCCAACAACAGAATTAGCAAAGATGGGGAGCGGATAGGTGAAGGTCGTCGAATCACTGCGTCTATTTGCCTTCCTTCCAACTGGGCTCAACGATGGGATTGGCCCAGATTTTCCAACAGATGAGAGATTTTTAGTTTTTCAGAAAACACCGCCGGACGCCGACCATGGCGATGGGAAACTGAAGCCGAATCGCCATGAGGAATCACTGCGGGGACGTATGGCGTCGCACGAGATCCATGATTTGTCTTCCTCCGCGGTTAACGCCGCTGGGCTTCGCAGCGTCGGAGCTGTGTGGCCACCCGGCGCGCAGGAACAGGCACCAGCAGATGATCCAACCTATGGCCTGATTGGCTTTGACGCTTGCTTTCGGTTCCGATCCGGGAGCAGGCGAAAGGTAGGCCGACGCGGGCTCTTCCGTTTCGCTGTCGAGCTTGTATATATATATATATATATATATATATATATATATATATATATATATATATATATATATATATATATATATATATATATATATAAAGAAGATTTAACTTGTTGGAGAGTCAAAACATCTCAAGTTTGACCAAATTTATATACTAAAATAATAACACTTATGATAATAAATAACTATCATTAGATTCTTCATTAATTATATTTTGATAATATGTAATATTGGTATCATTAGATTTTTTATTAATTATATTTTTATAATATGTAATATTGGTCAAAATTGAGATATTTTTGACTCTTTCAAAAATGTTGCAATGCCTTATAATTTGAAATGAAGGGACTAGCATTTATCTGTAGCATCATAAGGCGTATTTTCTTGTGGTTATTATTAATTAGGGATCTAAATTTGTACAAGCATCAAAATGTGTTGTGACGGCGAGAAGACGTTTTAGGCCGGCGGTGGTTGAATTAGGAGAGTCCAAAGCATACCAGCTCTTCGGATCAGCAACACGATGGATGAAATGAAGAACGCAGGGTACATATCGATCGAACACATATACACATGCATGACTACATGAGACCAAACCAACGAAATCAATTTTTTTTTCTTAGAAAATGTGTTGAGAGGACAGACACGCATGACTACAAAATACTGAAATAGTGCGACAAACAACCTACCCACCCCAGTTAATTAGCAACTTCGCTCATACATTATTCGAGAAAAAAATACCTCGCTCGCTCATACATGGAGGGGAACATAACAGAGAACGAAACCACCATAAGACACGCTTCCTTATTCAAAGCCAAAGCACGACTCAGCATCGTCGCGACGCAGACGCAGCGCAGGGTCCAGGGGGGCGGCGTAAATTAAAGTCAGTCTTGACAACTGGATGTGGCTTCAAGGCAGATCCACTGGCCGACGAAGAGCTTCTCGCAGCAGAGGTTGGGGTTGAAGCCGAGGAACTGGTCCTCAGTCACCCCCGCGCCCTCCCTCACGGAACAGCACGTCTCGCCCGTCTTCACCCCGTGCACCTTGTTGCAGGTCAGCTCCAGCTTTGGCTCCGGCTCTGGCTTTGGCTTCTCCGGCTCCGGCTTCTCACAGTGGTCGCAGGTCGGCTCCTGCTCCAGCTCTGGCGGCGCCGCAGCATCCGCCACGTAACCTGCGGCATTTTATTCATTCGGCACGCACGCTTATCATACGGACAGACAACGAGCACGGGCACAGATGCATTTCATGCCAGATGATTGCTTGGACAATGGGTTGGAGTATGTAGCTGCATACCTCGTCCATGCGCATCGCGGCGGAGCGCCGCCATCTTGTTGGGATGCACGGTGGGCCTCGCGTCGGCCCCGGAGATGGCGACCGCCACGAAGAGGGACGCGATCAGGAGGAGGGCGGCGGCGGCGGCGCGGTGGTTCACCATTGCGAGTGCTGCCGCTTCAACCGTGCAAGCAGATATATTCTGTGTAGAAGAATTGAGCTCGAGCTATATGCTTTATTGCTTGGATGGTTTGGTGTCGCAAAGAGCATGCTTCACGCCTTCTTATAGCTTGGCGAATGCGATAGCTGATAAGATGTATGTAGTAGTACGTGACGAATCGATGGACGGGTGAATCGGTGACGCTGCTATGGACATGTCGCCGCAGCACATTTTTTAACCGGCGTCTCCCATGGCAATTTGGCCCTGGACCAGCAAGTGAATCCGAAGGGGGTGTTTATGATTGCAATGGAGCTCATTTGGAATATTCTATTTTTTAATAAGGGAATAAGATATAATTATTAGTGTGTGTATATATATATTTTTATATATAGGAGAGTATATTCAGTAGCCAGCTACAAAATAAGTCATTCTGTAGCCACCTTCATTTACGATAATTTTATATACTAATTTACGATAAAGTAAATACATATTTACGATATTTGTGTTACTATAACATATGAGGATATTTACCGTAACGTTATAGTAAATCACATAGTAAGGAGTTACTATAATCTCGTGAATTAGCATAGCAATTATCGTAACTCAAAGTGGCCACAGAATAAGTTATTTTATAGCCAGCTGCAGAACAGTAGTTATATATATATATGTGTATATATATATATATATATATATATATATATATCCCACAACTAAAAAGAACAAAACGTGGACATTTTTGGTGCGACATTACAACATGGACCCATAGTTCTGCCTGCTGTGATCCATCACCCGTCGCTCCTACGCCCGTCCTTGCGAAGGAAACAAACCTCGCTCCCGTGGTTTCAAAAGGAAACAACTATGAAAAGAATGTGCAATCGTGATCAGCGAAAAAATTCCCGCCCGGCTCCACGAAATCACGACACCTCCTGTTCCACCTTCCTAAATCCCTCACCCTCTCGCTCTCCTCCAATCACGCGATTCCCCGTCGCGACGCGTGCGATCTCCTCCAATCACGCGAGCATCTCCTCCACCTACGCTCGACCGCCTCAAGTGAATCCCCAAGCCGGGCACAGCGAGGCGCAGCCGCGTCTCCCCTCCCTCCATCCGCTGGCGAGAGGGTGCCTCCTCCCTCTCCTCGGCCACCGGCTGCAGCCATGGCCTGGCTGGCCACGACCCGGCGTAGATCTAGGACTGGCGCGTGCCGCCTCGGCCCGCTCCTACTGGCCTACCCTACCGACGTCGACGCCTCGCTGCTACCACGCCGAGGCCACCGCCTACCCCGACCTCGGCCCTGGTCCCATCTGTGAAGGGTGTTTGGTCTCCGTCGTCCTGCCTTTACCACAGTGGTTCATAGGGCGGAAGAAGCCCTAGCAGCAAACGGCCTCAGCGGCGGTAGTGAGGGGCGCATGGAAGGAGAAACCGATGATAGGGATGGCACTAGGGACTCCCCAGCTCTGCCCTACCATTGCCCATTGCTCCGACGGCGCCGCCCCACCACAATTCCAAGTGTGAGGCAGGCATGAAGGATCCGCACGCGTGACACGACCAGGGTCTGCTGGTCACCGTGCCAAACCCCAGGCTGAGGTGAGCCCCTGCCTCCTCTCCTCTCCCTGTCCATGTCCCTTTCTCTCTCTCTCTACCAGATCTGTGGTGTCCTTCTTGAAGCAGCAGGCGGTGGAGGAGCTGCTCCGGTGAGTGGAGGAGCTGGAGCAGGCGGAGGCGTGGCTGCTCGGAGAGGAGGAGGCCGCGGAGAATGAGTCGTGGGTGGCTGCCCAAGGAGGAGAACGCAGCGTGGGGCTGCTGCAGGAGCTCGAGTATGTGGGATTGCCCTCGCCATTCGTGCTCCCGTCGGCCAATCTCGATGCCGCCTTTCATGTCACCCAAGTCCGGCGACACCCCCTTTGCCAGCATCTATTGGGTTGTAAGCTTATGAACCATCACATGGTGGAATGCTTTGACCCTAGCCCTGGATCAACTCCTGCTCGATGTCTCAAATTCAGAGCCTCTGGCAAAAATATTTGCGTACTCCTTGTAGTGCTGTGCAGGAAGCATGCCAAGAAGGGCTTGATGGCAGTAAGTTTCGTCCTGAAGGTGAAGAGGTTGCAGTCGTCGTACACTTGTACCTAAGGATGAAAACGGTCGAACTCGGTCGAAAAACTCCTCAACCGTTTTCTACTTTTACATTTGAAATATAAAGAAAGCGGAATGGACAAGCCGACGCGAAAACAAACACGAACTTACGGAATATCTAGAATTTCGAAAACGAACCAATTCGAGCGGAATTATGTCGAACACGGTCGGTATGCGAAAATTCAATACGAAATACCGACCCACAGTGCATATCATTAAACAAGTGCACGACCAAATATATAACAAGTTCACAACTAACAAGTGCATGATCTAGTTCAAGTGCATAGCATTAAACAAGTGCACGACCAAATACATAATAAGAGAGATGAGGTCATGCGCCGTCTATAAGAAGCAGCTAGTCACCAAGAGAAAGAAGCATAACTGCGTGGTGAGCAACTGTGTAATTGGGCTGCCATGCAGTTGGCCAAATTCGGTTTAAACCGAAGGAATATTTCAAATTAAAAGTAGAAAAGTGGAAAAATGTGTGTTTTCTACTTTTACATTTGAAATCTGAAACATCTCAAATGCGAAAGCGAAAACGATAAAGTCGGACAAAAAAATACGGATTCGATCGGATTAAATATAGAAAACGATGCGGTTCAGTTCGGGATATTTCCGTTCCATTTTCATCCTTGCTTGTACCTGTTCTTGGAGCTCAGCTCAGCCAAGATATTAGAGGGAGGTTGGTGGTGTCATCACTGGAGTGTGTTCATGGTAGTTTACCTCCTTTGCGTGACAATTGAATGTGTGGGCTTCAGAACACAGGTGCAGACATATCAGTCGCTTACTTGTTAATTGCTGTGGTTCATTACAACTATGAGGTAAAATGCATACTTGCTAATCATTGTCCATTTCATGGCTCAGAACTCATGAGTGTGAACTGCGCAGTGAAAATTTAGTTCAGTTAAAATGTTAAGTGCTCAGCGGCATTTATGCTTGCTGCAGTTAGATGGCTTGGGTCGGGTTGCTTCTATTTAGCCATATATGTATGTAGAAGAAATAGAGATATTGCAAAGTCCTTGCTTGTCATTGATGCTGATATGACAAGTGAAGGCATGCCCCTATTGTAAAAATGTTTTCCTATTGCAACCAGGATTGTTATGTTTTTGCTTCCTGAGCTGATATGCCAAAACTAAAATTTGGATGTGAGTATATGACCAAGTATTGGCCTATTTTACTGCCTTCTGAGTCATGTTTCCATTTTAAATGAAAAAATACAGATAGAAATCATATATGGATTTTGTTGCTGATTTGTATTTTGAGGATTCAGCTATTCAGTCCAATGGGTCACCAACAATTTTTGCAAATTTAGTAGGCAATATTGAGCTGACAGAGGAACTTGATTAAACACCATGGTAAACAAAAATCACATTAGAATTTATAGGATCTTAGTCAACGTTAACAAAAATCTAAGGTATTGCCTATATTTTATTATGCTGGGTGATCTTATTTGGTCCATTGGCTATTGGAGGATGTTATTTTGTCATTAATCTTGTAACAAAAAGCACCAGCAGCAACCTTTTCTGTTCAGAGCAAGTTAAAGTAGGCATTATTAGTCGGACCAATGTTAGAATTGTGATAAATTTCCTTTTTGTTCATCTACTGCAGCTCTGACTCCTTTTCAACGGGTGAAGCTGGATAGTGTCAAAATTGCTGATGAAAGGCTTTAGGACAACTCCTATTGGACTAAGGTGCTTTACTGCTTTGTTGGTCATGTGTGCACATGCGGGAGATTTTAGCATTTATCAAGCTAAGCTTTAAGCACTAGAGCTAGCTTCTTGTGCTTATTGACTATCAACTTATTTGTACTCTAGACCTTAAAATGCTAAAAAAATCCTAGGAATGGGCACATTTAGGTGCTCAATCAGGTTTTTTATTTTTTTGTTTCTTCATATCCATGTTTGGTGTAGCTCCTGTGCCGTGTTTCATATTGGTGTGATTAGTTCTATTACTTGCTGCATTAGTCATGTGCTTATTTTAACAACTAAAATGGAGCATGGTCCAAACACCATCATTCAGGCCTATTGAGTTTGTCATATGTGCTAACAGTAACAGCTTATACAAGTTTTAACCTAGATAACCTTATGTTCAATCCTTGAACATGGACATTAATGAAGGTGTATTTAGCTCAGATGCATTATTGCACCCTCAAGAAGTTCCATGTTATGAATCACAACATATAGTACCCAGATTTACCATTTTAAATTTAAGATGTTTCACCACACATTTGGTTTGGAATGGTCAATGTGCTTGCCATAAATTATTTTCTTAAGTTTGTTTTCTCTTTGTGCAGTTAAGAGATTTCTAGAGCGTTGTTTACTTTCTTGTGGCCTATGGCCATCCCTGGTCGATTAGTCGATTTGTCGAAAAGGTAAGAGCATCTTTGCAATCAATTAGATATCTTGACCTATAAGCACGGAAGATAGAGGGCTTGATATGGGTTTCCAACCCAAGTTATGAGAATTGTTGAGCAAATGGACATGGATCCACCTGGTTTCAGGCTATAAACCATACTATTTTGTGTGACTTTCCCAAAGAAAATCCAGGTTATCTATTCTTTTTGTCTTCTTACCATAACTGTGATGTTAAACCTATGCATTGCATGCATATAAGCATCCCTGTATAAAATTAAAAGCTGTTCTTCCTATAATTTATGGTCCTCATCACACTTTTGTATTGTTTCTTCTTACTGTTATCAAGTGTGACTTACTGCCGTCCTCATTGATTTAGATATGGCATCAGGATTCACGTAGGCTTCATAAGCATTGGCATAGTCTGCAACAAGAGCTTCCTAGCAGGGTGGACTCTTCGAGGACACTTTCACATGTCATGCCACTGGCTCTTTAACAAGCAGCCAAAGAGCACATGTAGCCTATGGATGTTTTGGTTCGGAACTTCTTTGTTTAGTGCATATTTTTTTCAAGAAGGGATTAGTCGTTGTGTCCACTCATGCTTTTCTATAAGATTGCGCTTGCAACGTAGTTAATTAAGTTTTGCTATTTTCATTCCTCATATATTTTCCATGCTCCTCTTATTGTCTTTGTTTTCTCTACCGCACATCACGAAAATCACACTCAAAGCATCCCTTTTTCTTTGGTAAAGTTATAACATTATTACACTTCAATTGTTATGATTGTATTTGCTTTTTTTTTTGTTCCCATAGCAACACACGGGTATGAACCTATATATAGAACTAATAAATCTATTTGTTAAGTTTTGCCATGTTCATTTATCATATGTTTTCCCTCTTATTGCCTTTGTTTTCTTTGCTACGGCACATCGCGAAAAACACACTCCGAACATTGTTTTTTGGTAAATGTATGACACACATTTAGACTTCGATTGCCGTGGTCTTATTTGTTGCGTTCCGGTAGCAATGCACGGGCACAAACTTTGTTTTTTTATTAAATGTCACTTTAATACCGGTATTTATTTCACAATATTAGTATCTTATCATGCGATCCGTGTATTTTAAATATAAAAGTTTAGTTGTCCCGTAGCAACGCACGGGCACGCTACCTAGTGTATATACTCATGGCCTAGAGTATATAGTTAGAACTTCAACCATGAATAAATTGAAGCACGGCCAGGCCATCCGCGTGTAATTTGCCTAATAATTATATCTTATTCCCTTATTAAAAAAATAGAATATTCCAAATGAGCTCCATTGCAATCATAAACACCCCCTTCGGATTCACTTGCTGGTCCAGGGCCAAATTGCCATGGGAGACGCCGGTTAAAAAATGTGCTGCGACGACATGTCCATAGCAGCGTCACCGATTCACCCGTCCAACGATTCGTCACGTACTACTACATACATCTTATCAGCTATCGCATTCGCCAAGCTATAAGAAGGCGTGAAGCATGCTCTTTGCGACACCAAACCATCTAAGCAATAAAGCATATAGCTCGAGCTCAATTCTTCTACACAAAAATATATCTGCTTGCACGGTTGAAGCGGCAGCACTCGCAATGGTGAACCACCGCGCCGCCGCCCTCCTCCTGATCGCGTCCCTCTTCGTGGCGGTCGCCATCTCCGGGGCCGACGCGAGGCCCACCATGCGTCCCAACAAGATGGCGGCGCTCCGCCGCGATGCGCATGGACGAGGTATGCAGCTAACTCCAACCCATTGTCCAAGCAATCATCTGGCATGAAATGCATCTGTGCCCGTGCGTGCCGAATGAATAAAATGCCGCAGGTTACGTGGCGGATGCTGCGGCGCCGCCGGAACTGGAGCACGAGCCGACCTGCGACCACTGTGAGAAGCCGGAGCCGGAGAAGCCGGAGCCAAAGCTGGAGCTGACCTGCAACAAGGTGCACGGGGTGAAGACGGGCGAGACGTGCTGTTCCGTGAGGGAGGGCGCGGGGCTGACTGAGGACCAGTTCCTCGGCTTCAACCCCAACCTCTGCTGCGAGAAGCTCTTCGTCGGCCAGTGGATCTGCCTTGAAGCCACATCCGGTTGTCAAGACTGACTTTAATTTACGCTGCCCCCCCTGGACCCTGCGTCTGCGTCGCGACGATGCTGAGTCGTGCTTTGGCTTTGAATAAGGAAGCGCGTCCTATGGTGGTTTCGTTCTCTGTTATGTTTCCCTCCATGTATGAGCGAGCGAGGTATTTTTTTCTCGAATAATGTATGAGCGAAGTTGCTAATTAACTGGGGTGGGTAGGTTGTCTGTCGCACTATTTCAGTATTTTGTAGTCGTGCGTGTCTGTCCCCTCAACACATTTTCTAAGATTTTTTTTTGATTTCGTTGGTTTGGTCTCATGTAGTCGTGCATGTGTATATGTGTTCGATCGATATGTACCGTGCGTTCTTCATTTCGTCAATCGTGTTGCTGATCCGAAGAGCTGGTATGCTTTGGACTCTCCTAATTCAACCACCACCGGCCTAAAACATCTCCTCGCCGTCACGACACATTTTGATGCTCGTACAAATTTAGATCCCTAATTAATAATAACCACCAGAAAATACGCCTTATGATGCTACAGATAAATACTAGTCCCTCCATTTCAAATTACAAGGCATTCCAACATTCTTGAAGAGTCCAAACATCTCAATTTTGACCAATATTACATATTATGAAAATATAATTAATGAAGAATCTAATGTAGTTATTTATTATCATAAGTGTTATTATTTTAGTATATAAATTTGGTCAAACTTGAGATATTTTGAGTCTCCAAAAAGTTAGAATCTTCTTATATATGTATGTACACCTAAAAACTAACTAAGGTTATCGTCTGCGCCCGCTCCCCCTCCCCCTGTCACCCTCCTCCGTAACAGCGAAACGAAACAGAGTCCACATCCAGGACAAGCTCGACAGCGAAACGGAACCGAAAGCAAGCGTCAAAGCCAATCAGGCCATAGGTGTCATGCGGCCAGTCACAGCCTGCCTGCGGCTGGTGCTCCTCCTTCCCGCGCGCCGGGTGGTCGCGCTGGTCGTGGAGCTCGTGCGACGCAGCGATGGTTGGCAGCGGCGGTAGCCGCGGAGGCAGCCACGCCAGGTGACCACACTGGTCATGGATCTCATGCGACGCTATACGTCCCCGTTTAAGACTTACCCTTATGAATTTGATATTTTTTCTTGCAGGGGTTAGTCTATATAACCAACCAATGTCTATACTTTAGCAGTTTTGGTTCAATGATCAAACTAGACATCATGTTTTACTTGATCAAGGTAGGCTAATTAACCTAAGCACTATGCTTAATTTAAAAAGCCTATGAAAATATGATTGCACACTAATCATACCCAAACCAAAACATACTTATGTAGAGCATGGAAGGATAACCAAGATTCAATCAACGGAAGTGAAGGCATTAAAAGGTGAACTATATATATATATATATATATATATATATATATATATATATATATATATATATATATTAGTAACTTTTATTAATAAGTAAAACTATTGTCATGTTTAAACTTTGAATTTGAATAATTTTAAGAGATAGATGATAACTACCGATTTACCTTCGGCAGGGCTCACGTTTTAAAGTCCAATGAGCAGGACTCTACTCCTTTAGTTCTTGCTTGACGATGGTACATCCATGCTCGGAGAAGTGGATGTGGATGACTGCATTTTCTTTGGTCTCCACACCATTTTGTTTGTTCATGGTGGTGTGGTGGCGGACTTTGGAGCTTCTTCTTTTGGTTTCCACACTGCTTTGTTCTTTTGGGAGGTGTGGGAACAACCTTTGGGCTTTCTTCTTTGATTTGCTTTATTTTCTTCTGCTCCAGCCTCTTTTCTTTATTCTTGTTGACGAGGTTATCCACCAATTGAGGTTGAATCTCAACCTCCTTGATGCCTTGTGGGTTCGGCCCGTACTTGATTCTAATCATGGAGCATTGCTCCTGCCTGGGCCGGAATTCGAACTTTTCCTTGTTGCCATTGATGTTGAAGCGGATTTCTCCGGCTCCAACATCGATCTGTGCTCCCACAGTGCTGAGGAAAGGTCACCCAAGGATGAGGGGCGATTCTTTTGTTGTTTCTATGTTGAGCACCACTAAGTTGACAGGGACGAAGTAACCCCGGATTTTTACCAGGATGTCTTTAGCAATCCCCGCTGGGTAGCGGACCGATGAATCGGCTAGCTAGAGCTGCATCGGCGTTGGCGCAAGATGCGTGAAGTTCAACTTATCAAAGATGACCTTGGGCATAATGCTTACGCTAGCCCCAAGGTTGCACAAGGCATGATCGAACCGCTGGGTCCCGTTTGAACACGTGATGGTGGGACACCCAGGGTCTTTCTTCTTTTTAGGAAGACGGTTGAGTATATATGCGCTACACTCTTCCGTCAGCTTGACTTGACCTCCGTGGACGGTAGTGGTCGTTTGTTGTTGATGATGTCTTTGATATATTTGGCATAAGAAGGTACATATAAGACGTCCATTAATGGAACGCTCATATGTATCTTCTCGATCATCTCAACAAAACGAGCGAATTGCTCGTCCACGGCTTGCTTTCTGTTCCTTGTTGGAAACGGCAAGTAGCTAGTGTCGATGAAATCATGGGGTGTTGTTTCCTCTTCTTGCTCTTTTTCTTTTTTGTGTTTTTGTTGAAGATTCGGCTTCTTGGCGCTCTTTTGCCTTTCCTGCAGAATGGTTAGGGCTCGGTGGATCACGAGTGGACTTACCACCGCTCGTGGTCACCGCATTAACTTTTTCAAAGGAATTCTCGGGTTGTCCCGGGGTCTTCCCATTATTGTCAATAGGAATAGCAGCAACAATTTGAGCTAATCATGTTTCAATCATTTTATTAAAGCTCAATTGATTTTTAACGGAAGAAGTTAAACCTTCAATTTTAGTATTTATGCTTTCTAGCATTTTGTCATTATACATTAGCTTTTTAGTGAGATTTTCATTTATTTTAGCTTGACCTAAAACTAGGTCTTTCAAGGACGGTTGGTTTGAATTATAGTTTGAATTGAAATTTGAATTGTAGTTGTTATTACCTCCTTGGAAGCGTGACTGATTATTCTTACCTTGTCGGAACCTGTTGTCGATGAACGTGGCGTCTTCATGGGTTTCAGGGTAGTTGTTCCCCGAATATCCGACGTTGCCACAGACCTTGCATGTCATTTGCGAGTCTATGGCCTAGACGATGCCCCTCATAGCTTCTTTCTCGTGGGCACACTCGTCCAGCCTCTTCATCAAAAGGTCCTTTTTTGCGGCAAGCATATCCGCCTCCTTCACGGTATGCATGCCTTTTTGTTGTTTAATGGATCTTTCATCCCCCAACTTTGATTGGACATGATCTTTTCAATGAGAGACGTAGCTCCATCGATGGTGAGGGATAGGAAAGCTCCACCAGCAACGGCATCGATGTGCCCCCTTGACATGGGTGTTAACCCATCGTAAAAGTTCTGGAGCATGAGCCAATTTTCTATCCCATGGTGTAGGCATGCCTGGATGTAGTCTTGCAGCCTTTCCCACGCCTCCGGGATAGTTTCCATGGAGTTCTACTGTAAATTCAAAATTCTTCCCCTTGGAGCATTGGTTTTGCCCATAGGGAAGAATTTCACGAGGAACATCATGGAGCACTTTGCCCACGTGTTGATAGCTTCCTTATCCTTATAAAAACACTGCTTCGCCTTCCTCGTGAGGGAGAAGGGAAATAGACGGAGCCTGATGCTCTCTGGTGCGACGTCTTTGATGACGATGGTGTCACACAGCTCAAGGAAGTGTTGCAGATGTGCGTTCGCGTCCTCGTTAGGCAAACCATAGAATTGGTTTGTCGGCACCATCGTGATGAGGCCAGTCCTGAGTTGAAAGTTTTTGGTACCCGTGTTGAGAGCGGGCCCAACGGGCACGTTGGCAACAATGGGGACGGAGTAGTCACGGAGTGACTTGGCCATGGAGGAAGTAGTGGATAGTGCTTGGGGTAATCAGTTCAGTTCGTTGTCAGAGGAGTAGCAGAAGAAGAAGCGGCATGAGACCGATTCTTCCTTAGGAGTGCCTCTAGATTTTCGACATAGTTTTCTAGCAAGACGAAACCGGTCATACACTATCTTGTTTTCACCCACAACAGGAAAAAACACGAAAGATTGGCCTACATGAGTAACGGCTACTACACAATCATGTTACCATGGACATGTCCTACTAGAATCCTTTCACTTATGCCTTCCCAGGCAACGGCACCAGAAATGCTTGTTGGCATTTCTAAATGCAATTACCAAGTATGGAGATAGAATCCATCCCCGACAATGGCGCTAGAAATGCTTGTTGGCATTTCTTAGCGTCGTTACTAAGATTTAGCAATGGTGCCAAGAAATGCCTTGACGATAGTTCTTAACGATTACAGAAAATATCCGCAAGCGCAAAAATCTATAGTTGTAGCATTTCACCCGGAAGTATTCAGGGTATCATTATTTATATTTTCCCAAAGGAAGGCATAGTGTAAAAGGTTATAGTGGAGGCATGGACAAGATAATGTGAATGCATAATAGATGAATACTCAACGTAGGGGTAAGTCATGATGGATTTCATGATAGTGTGACACACACTCGGGCCAACCTCAAGGATAAAAAAGAAAGAATAAAAGAATGTTCCTAAGTGGAGCAGACTTTATCCTAATATAGCCATGCAAAGAATAGCGAATGGTCATACAAGATACATGGTTAGAGCTAGATCGAAGTGTAAGATGGACGGGGAGATCTCCGGGCACTGGTCTTGTTGGGGATATGACCCCTGGTATCCATAAGACAAGACATGGGCCTCACCATCAGAGGTGGCCTAGCCCACAAGATCAAGGCATGCACGGCACTGGTCGACGTGCACCGCAAGATATTGTATAGTACCAAATAGGATACTTTCCTTGTAACCCTACCCCTCCAGAGTATATAAGGAGAGGCAGGGGTCCCTTAGTCGGCATCTCCATAGATCTACATACATCTCATATTCAATACAATACACCAAAGACACAGGACGTAGGGTATTACGTCGATCAGACGGCCCAAACCTGTCTAAATCGCTGTCTCTGCGCCTTATGTCACCATCCGGTTCCTGATTACGTGCACCTCCACCGATCAATCTACCTTCATGGGATACCCCTCGGAGGACTACCGAGCATATTTTGTCGACAATTGGCGCCCATCGTGGGGCGTGTGCGTGTTGATCCCATGATGAACCAGATGGCGTAACTCAAAATCAACATCCTTCGTGTCGACATCCTTCGACAACCATGGCGCATGTCTTCGTACACGGATTGACACCGCCAAGCTCCGACTACGTACGTCCTACTCCAACACGAGATCAACTTCATTCTAGCCGTCAAGCGAGCCGCTAAGTGAGCTGCCCACGTCGCCGACTAGATAACGCCATACGTAGCCGACCAGACATTCTGTCTAAAGCTAAGTCATGCTTTAATATTTTTCTAAATATTCTCCAATCTTCGTATATCGCCATAATGTTTCTCTGAGCTGTTTTCTCCATGTTTGCTCTCCAAACGATTTTCTGAACCCCCGAACAGTCATGTTGATGCTCGGATGTCCCCAGAGACGGCCCTGTCTCTGGCTCCTCCCTATACGTGCATGAGCGTCTGCCCTCTGCGTTATGGGTGGTCGGTAGCGGCTCCTTAGCGACACTTTGTTCTTCCTACACGCACACGGGCTCCGCGCTCTGCGTTATGGTTAACGAGCTAGCTAGGGCTGGAGACTCAGCTACACACTAACTGGTCGGGCGGTTGATACTAAATATAAATACATCTTTAGAATAACAGTAAGTGTTCACACCAACTGATCGCCTGGCTACATACGCTATTTCATCACCATTGCTGATTCTTCTCCGGAGTTCATATATTTTTACATCATGTACTACCCGTTCTACATATTTGTATTGCAGGATCATCATCTAGGTGATCGGACCACCTGGTGCTTGGACTTCTCCACCGATCAATTGGTCGGACCGCTAGGTTCATGGACTTTGTCACCGACCAGTTGATCGAACTATTCGCCGATCGCTTCTACTCGATGCTCACTTCACCATCGACTAGTTGACCAGACTGTTCGTCGCTCGTGCTTTGTCGCCAGCTACGCCGGGAACTCCTCGGTGCTCGGATATCACCAGCTACGCCGAGGACTCCTTGGTGCTCGGACATCGCCAGCTACGTCGAGGACTCCCCGGTGCTCGAACATCGTCAGCTACACCGGGGACTCCTCAGTGCTCGGACATCACCAGCTACGCCAGGGACTCCTTAGTGTTCGGATTCTTTGTGCAAGCATCACCAGCTAAGCTAAGGACTCCCTTGGTGGTCGGATCTTGCTATGTCTCATCGGTGTGCTATCAAGCTGCTCCATGCTATTTGGATCAGGGTGCTAATTTTGGGCAGCACTTCTGGGGTCTTGATATGTGCATGTTAGATGACGTCGGCAAGCGTTCAGACTTCTTTTCTTTGACCCTGCTACAAGATTCATTCTTCATCTTCTAGCAGGCTCGGGGACTAAGTGGCTACACTTCACCTAGCAGTGAATGTAGTGCTTATTTCTTGATTTACCCTCCTTATTGACAGGAGTCTAAGTGGCTACACTTCTCCTAAGTGGAAGAATTTTCAGAATTTTTAGATTTTGAACTTGAGCTCCTTACATCCTTATGGCAAGCCTTACTTGGGATACACTGCTCAGCGATGGTTCACACTGCTCGGCGATGGTTCACAACTGCTCGGCAATGGTTCACAACTACTCGGCAACTCATCACGGTGGTCGGACCATGAGTCTGACTGCTCGGCTTTGTTCGCACCTGCTCGGACAAGCTCAAGACGGCATTACACAATGGATACAAGGCACTCGGGGACTAGCTATGGGGGATATGACCCCTGGTATCCATAAGACAAGACATGAGCCACACCATTAGAGGTGGCCTAGCCCACAAGATCAAGGCATGCACGACACTGGTCGACGTGCACCGCAAGATATTGTATAGTACCAAATAGGATACTTTCCTTGTAACCCTACCCCTCCAGAGTATATAAGGAGAGGTAGGGGTCCCTTAGTCGACATCTCCATAGATCTATATACATCTCATATTCAATACAATACACCAAAGACACAGGACGTAGGGTATTACGTCGATCAGACATCCTGAACCTATCTAAATCATTGTCTCTGCGCCTTGTGTCACCATCCGGTTCTTGATTACGTGCATCTCCACCAATCAATCTACCTTCGTGGGATACCCCTCGGTGGACTGTCGAGCATCTTTTGTCGATAGGTCTGCTAGCAAGCCAGGGGGACTTTACGAACTCCTATATGAATACCTAAATGTGGGGGGTTACAAGGGACGGACAAGGTTGTCACCACCGCCCTACCCCTCAACCGTGGAGCACTGTCACATCCACACGGCCAAATACCTAGAAGGCCTGTGAAGATACTACAATCACAATATCAAAGGTTGTTCATTTGTGGTTGGTGACCTCGTTCTCCATAGAAAGCAGAAAACTGAAGGGATGTACAAGCTCTCCTCCCCCTAGGAAGGGCCTTACATGGTCAAAGAGGTTACCCAACTAGGGTCTTACCGGCTATGTGACTTGGATGGAATCGATATCCCCAATTCGTGGCACATCGAGCACCTTATACGTTTCTATCCTGGAAATGCTCCAGATATGTACTCTCCACTCTATAATAAATGAAGTTTTTGTTGCCATAATTTGTCTCCATTATTTCTCCACTACGGTTTAATCTCCATTTGCGATCGCCAGCTCTATGCTACTCTGGTTTAAACTCCGACAATTATACGTGATCTCCGTATATGCTCCACCCCATTTCACCATACTAAAATATCTCTAAGATATTTCGCCAACCACCGAGCAGCACACGTTCCACTCTGTGTTCTTTGGAGAAAAACCAGTCTCTGATCTCTCCCTACACGTGCTATGGGCTCCGCGCTCTATGTTATGGGTGGTCGGCTGTGGTTCATTGGTCATGTCTATTCCTCCTACACGGCATGGGCTCCAGCGCTCGACGTTATGGAATACGGGCTAGCCAAGGCCAAGAGCCCAGTAACAGACTAACTGCTCGGATGCTACTTATACCACGTATAAATGCATTAGGGTTAACAATACATCTATCTTTTGCCGAAAGTGCTAGCCAACTGCATAAACATGCACACGATGTCTACTTACAACATTTATATAGATACATAAATGTTTGTTTACGCCCTTGCGCATTTAACTCTCCTCTTCAGCTATTACATACAGATTTCCCTCTACTCAGGTCATTGAGGTTGGCCCTCACCGTCTGCCTCACCGAACAGATCAACATCACCGGTCAGCCTCTTCACCGTCTTCCAGCTACTGCTGCTTTGTCGCACCCATCCCTCTGGCGAATCCGGCCCCTATCGCTCGAAGATCAATGGCAGGGTAATGAGATCGGACCACCACTGGGCATGGGTCACGACAGAGACAGTGACGTCTCGGTTGAAGCTTTTAAAGTTCTCCCATGCCACCTTGCACCTGTCGATGATGGTGTCCGAACATGGCGGCCTGTCGTCGGGCTGAGGAGCCACCTCCATGTCGATACAGTCGAGTACTGGCTTGACTCCGACTACTACGGCATCAAGTTTACTCCTATAGGTTTGTGCCTCTAGCTCTAGCACGTCGAACTATGCCCTAGTTCTTCGACGGTATTCTACAGACACCAAAGGGATTCGTCACACGAAGCAATCATATCAGCGACAACTTCGACCATGAACTAATCACCTTCCAGTTCCTCGTCCAGTTTCTTTGCTCACCCAGACGCTTTCTCCTTCTCCTCTTGGAGCTGACCGATGACTTGACGCAACCGGTCGAGCTTCGCGTCTTGCTCTACAAACATAACAGTCATTAGCAACAACAAGACTGTTCGGCAATGCAGAACAAATTTGCCGATCCACCATACCTTTCTTCTACTCGGAGACGCTTCTCAGCTGCTCGAAGTTGCGCTCTAGCTGCTCGAAGGTGTGCTTCAGCTGCTCGAAGATGGTCATCAGTTGCTTGGATAAGGTGCCCTTTTGGTATTCCAGGCCCCGTGCGTTTGATTCAGCAAGATCCCTTTCACGCTGGGCCCTCTAGACATTTTTCTCCACCATTTTCATCACCTCCTTCAGCTTCGTGTTCTCCTCGACGAGGGGCTCCATCCTCTTGATCAGCTGCTACCATTGTATGGTAGTTCACGCTATGCCCTGCAAAAACCCCAAGATTATAAAGAACCCCATTCTCCAACGCCAAAGACGGACATCGCCGACACAATACTGACCTTGATCTGCTTCATGGCTATGGAAAGGGTGGACCGTAGCCTCTTCCACGACCACCATTTCTTCCCCCTACTTGCGGAGGATCCGGACGGCTTGAGGTCGTGATTCTTCACGCTCAATCTCTGATGCTGCCGGCCTCTATGCCTCAGGCTCTGGCATAGTGCCGGCAGCTCCCACTCCCGCCTCCGAAGATTTGGTGGCTCTTGCCGTTGCTCCTGGCATCTCCATCACATCGGCCACCATCATCGCCAACCGTTCTCCACCGCCAACTCGATCAAAAGCAGTGGCTGACTCCTCTGCAAACTACCGGGCACCCAAAGACTCTGGGACGGAGTCCGCCGGCATGGTCTCCGTGCCGGGAATAGCCCCCGGCTGCTCGCTAGACTAGATGGAAGGATTTAGATCCTTCGTGCACCTCATTCTGCATTAGATCAGCTCATCAATCACTGCAACTATAAAGATCAGATAGCAACCGACTCCAAGGCAAGGATACTTACACGTTAGCTTCCCAGTAGATGGTTCTGAACCGGCGCTGCCTCCTCGAGCACCCAGGCATGGCTCTAGGGTCAACCCATGTGCCCTAGGCTGGAGGTCTTACGGCCCTCGCCGTTGGCCTCTCCTCCACCTACTGCTCAAGGACTCCTTCCCCTACCTTCGACTGCACCTCCACGCGTGTGTTGCGTGGTGGCGCCTCAGTGCTCGGATGAGGAGCTACTGGAGCCCCGTCGTTGTCGAATCACTCGGACATCGCTGCACTCTACATCCAAGTGGTCTAATCACCGCCAAGCGAGATGCCACCCGGCTTGCGGGGAGCTACACCTACCATTTTCCTCTTCTTTTAGGCTGACTCATCTATCGCCGCCCTTTTCCCCTGAACCTTCTCTAAAATTGGGGGAGGACCCTCCTTCCGACCAGCACCTTGGTCTTTGGACTCAGACGAGGCACTGATGGCACCTTCCTCCGGTTGAGTGGTTGGCCTAGGCGTCCACTGCCTTTGGCCAATTTCTCCTCGGCATGCCTGAAAAGTATGCCGCCTGTTCCTGCAAATGGATCTTTCCACAAGTGAATCAGTTTACTGCTCGGCGCCGATACGGGATAAAAGGCACTAGGAACAACAGTTGAGATTTTTACCTGAGGAGGTGCGTTCGTGCAGTTGAAGGCTTTCGGCTGCCCTGGCACGCTGTATGTCGCGTTTGGAGTGAATAGCTTAGTGGCCCGGTGTAGCATGGCCTCCTTTGTTAGCCTCTCCATCCTCTCCTGAGTGCCGTCAGTATCTCCCTTGAAGTCAAAGCCTAGATGAGCCCTCTCCTTGCAGGGCTAGATGCGGCGCACTATGAAGCTCACCGCAACCACCACTCTGTTCACCTTCATGCCCCTCATCAGCTCGAGGAGCTCCTTCACCTGATCCATATCAGCACTGATCGGCTTCTCCGACCAGCTCCTCTGGTTCTCCAGAACCTGGTCGACGTCGCATCTGATGGCAGGATGGCTTTGCTTCATGTAGAACCACCTGGCATTCCACCCCTTCAACGAGGTGTTCAGCGGCACAGTAATGTACTCGCCCGCCATCCCATCACGGAGCTGCAGATACACACCGCCGACCACTCTGGAACTGCCCCCGCCCTTCTTCTTCAGCTAGAATAGGTGTCAGAAGAGGTTGAAGTGGGGCAGAATGCCAAGATACACGTCGCAGAAGTGGATAAACACAGCAATATGCAAGATAGTATTCGGATGCAGACTGCATAGGCTTACTCCCCAATACTCTAATAGATCACGTAAGAAAGGATGAATAGGAAGTCCTAATCCGCGCCAGAAATAATCTTCAAAAACTACGACTTCATCAGTATGCGACATCGAGTAGGGCTCACCGTCGATCGGACGCCATCCGGCGGTGACACGGTCAGGAAGAACGCCCACCTCCACCATCCCATTGAGCTCCATCTCCCCCATGAGCAACGGCACCCATTCCTTGTCATGGCTGGCCCCGGCGGCCGCCTTCTTCGTGTTGCCACTTCCTCTCTTCGGCGCCATTCCTCAGATCTGGATTGGGACTGGCAGCGGAAGCACGTGTGAATACGAATGGGGGAGCATGAGGCTGAGGAGGAAGATGAAGTGGAGCAGTGGAAAAGGTGGGAGCATGGAGTGCGATGGTGCAGTTATAAAGAAACCATACCCACTTTTCGCATTTAAGGGTTTTTGGGAAACCGCACCACGATTTGTGCCGTTAAATGGGCTTTCGTGCAACTACAGCCCATATCACCCATTTTGCGATGCAACTTGGAACTGCACATCGAATATTCGCTGACTTCTCCACAATACCCTCAAGGCTCAGTAACTTCTACTGTACAGCCATTACTCCGGCTTTTTCTCCATGATTTGATTTATCCGAGGTTTCCACTTGTGGCTCGGGGACTACATCATCATTATGACTTGGTTTCTCACCATACTGGGGACTTTCTTTTCATTGCTGCTGTTTCTAACCCTGGCACCACGTGACCACATCACCTACTATCAGGATCGGGGACTAAGAGGGCACACTTCACCTTGCGGTGACTGTGCGTTTCTCATTTTAGGGCTCCGCCCAAGGACTGGCTGCCTGCTCGGCTGGTCTTCTGCTTTTCTTCTACTTTGGACCCTGGCACCACATGACTGCGTCACCTACTGTCAGGCTCGGGGACTAAGTGGGCACACTTCACCTTGCAGTGAGTGTGTTTGCTTTAATCTGGAAGACTCCGCATCTCCTAAAGTTGAAGAAGATTATCTCCCTTTCTCATGGTCGGACTCTAAGTGGGCACACTTGGTCCACTATGAGGAAATTTTTGATTTTGAACTTAAGCTCCTTACATCCTTCTAACAAGCCTCACTTGGGTAAGCTCGTGCTCGGCCGGACAGTTAAGTTGGTTGGCTATGGTCCACAACTGCTTGGTGACTCGTTATGGTGGTCAGACCATGAGTTTGACTACTCAGCTTTGTTTACACATGCTCAGACAAGCTCAAGATGGCGTTGCACAGCGGATACAAGGTGCTCGGGGACTAGCTATGGGGGGTACGACCCTAGATACCCATGGCAGACTACATGGGCTGTGCTCCTAGGGGTGGTCTAGCCCACAAGACGAAGACCTATGGTGCACAGCACTGCTCAGCGTGCACCACAAGACATCAAGGGCGATATCCTAAAGATACTATGAGATCTGTTACAATACGTTCGATCCCATGATTCATGTAATCTATTATTTCTTTCCGGTTATCTCCTAGATCTAACCGACTTGTAACCTTGCCCCCTAGACTATATAAGGCGGACAGGGACCCCCTCAAAAGATAGGCAAGATCATACGAAGCCAATACAAACCAACAGACCACAAGAGTAGGGTATTATGTCGCGCTGATAGCTCAAACCTGTCTAACTCTTGTGTCTCTATTGCCCTCTTGTTCTTATTTACACGCATCTCTGCCGATCAATCTACCTTCGTGGGATACCCCTCGGAGGATTGCCGATGATATTCTATCGATAGCCGTACTATTAAGAGGGGATATCTACTAGACAATTCGGTCATCTAGTGCCACTAAGTGTTGGACTTCATGCATTGCATTTAGGCCAAGTGCGCAATTAGAGAGCAGGCGAAAATATTTATTGAAAATGTTTTTGAAAAATGCTAACTTGGCTCTAACATGTTTGAGAAAACACTTTGAGAGTTAGCATCGCTTGCGGGAAGTTGCTCAAGTTGCCATGGATCGAAATGTGACAAAGTTTGCAACTTGGAGAGCAAGTGGCAGTGTCTAGGTGGCACCGCCACCCCTTGTCTGGTGCACTGTCACCCCTAGGGCGGTGCCTGGCTGGACTAGGTTCTGAGCAGCAGCTTTGGGGTGGTCACCCGACATGTCGGTGTACACCGCTAGGTGCACGGTGGTGCACCATTGCAGGGTGTCTGGTGCCACCGCCCTATTTTTCTCGAGGCTAGTGAAAACATGTTTGAGCAAAGGGGGTCACCGCCATGGGCATCACCGCCCTATGTCTGGTGCACCGACCTATTTTTGTAGAGAGCAGGGAAAACAGGAAGTCGGCTCAGGGTGGCACTGCCGCACCATGTCCGGTGCCACCGCTGCCTGTCTGGTGACCCAACAGCTAGTCAAACTAGCCGTTGGTGACCATTGGAGAGGGCACCACAACCCCTGTCTGGTGGCACACCGCCGTGTCCGGTGCCCTCATAGAAAACCGCTCCAAAGGGGTAACGACTCTATTTTCTTATGTGGCTATAAATAGAGGTGGTGGCTAGCCTTGGCCACTCTCTTGGCACCTCATACACTTGTGCACATCCTTTGGGAGCTAAGCAAAAACAATCCACTCACTTGCACACTTGATTTCATCATTTGAGTGAGATCGGTGAGCCTTAGTGCACTGCATTGAGTTGCATCATCTTGTGGCACCAGGTGGGCGCTTTGGATTAGTCGTGATCTTGTTACTCTTGGTGTTTGTTGACACCTAGATGGCCCGGTGATTGGAGGATCATTGAGCGGAGTTGGTGATTGTCTCTGGCTCCGATCGGTTGCTTGTGAGGGGTTCTTGACCTTTCCCTGGCGGAGAGCCAAAAGGTACTCTATTGGATTGCACGTGTCATTGAGTTACCTCACTTGTGGGTAGGTTCTTGTGGTGCCCTAGTGTGGGCTTAGCATGGTGCCAATTAGCCGCCGAACCACCAAGTGTTGGTCAACACAACGGGGACTAGCGTGCTGGCAAGAACGTGAACCTCGGGAGAAAAATCGTATGTCTCATTGTCTCTATTGGCATTCTCCCGTTGTTCATTGGTATTCATTGATTGATTGAGCATCACACTTTCCACGTGTGGTATACATCTCTCTACCTCTTGCATTTACATTTCTTGTATTATCTTGTGTAGAGGTAGTTGAGTAGCTAGTGTAGCTTAGCTTAGTTGGTAATCTAGTTGTAATTAGCTAGCTTAGAAGTAGAGACATAGCCTTGAGTGTGCTTAGTGATCATAGGAACTAGAATTATTGGTATAGGTGGCTTGCAACCCTTGTAGAGCTAGAACAAAATTGTTTTTCGCCATTTAGGTTACTAAACCTTTGCTCTAGTGAATTTGTAGAGATTTTTTATAGGCTATTCACCCCCCTCTAGCCATTTAGGATCTTTCAAGTGGTATCGGAGCCGTGGTCACTGTTTAATCAAGGCTTTACAACCTTTGGTGTCAAAAGATGGCTCAAATAGTGTTCAACCATGTTGGGGGTAAACCACTGCACTTTGATGGCACATGTTCTGATTATTGGAAGAGAAAGATGAAGATGTATTTGGGTTCAATCATTGACAAGGTGTGGGATGTGACCGAGAGTGACTTTGTGATTCTTGATCCCACCAATCCAACCCCAAGGGAGATAGAGAACAAGCAATGCAACACAATGGCGCTCAACACCATCTACAATACTATTGATTCAAAGGTGTTTCAGCAAATCAAAGATCTTCAGAGAGCTAGTGAGGTCTGGAAGAGATTGGAAGAAACATATGAGGGCACACCGGCGGTGAAGAGTGCCAAGTTGTACATTCTCAAGGATAAATTGACAAGCTTCGAGATGAAGGATGATGAGAGCATCCTGGAGATGTTTCATGGAATGCAAGTAATTGTCAACGATCTCAAGAGTTTGGGTGAGAAAGTACAAGATGATGATTTCTCTCATCGGTTCTTGATGTGCCTACCTCCAAGGTTTGAAACATTGAGATTGATCATCATAAGAGGAGGATTGAAGGACATAACCCCTAACCAAGTACTAGGTGATGTCATGACACAATAGACATACCGTGTGAAAAGGGAGGGGGATGATCAAGGCAAGAAGAATAAGAAGAGTGTAGCATTCAAGGCTAGCACATCATCCAAGAACAAGGTCAAAGCAAAGAAAGAAGAATCAAGTGATGATGAAGAAGCTAGTGACTTTGACATGGAATCCATGTCACTATTTGTGAAGAACTTTGGCAAGTTCATGAAGAAGAAGGGCTACAAGTCAAGAAACAGAAGAGACAATTTCAAGAGCAAAGATCAAGTGAGAATGTGCTTTAGATGCAAGAGAAAGGATCACATCTTGGTGGATTGTCCATACAATAGTGACAATGAAGAGGATGAGAAGAAGAAGGAGAAGAAGGAAAAGAAGGAGAAGAAGATGTCCTTCAAGAAGAAGAAGAAGGGTGACTCTTATGTGGTGACTTGGGATAGTGATGCTTCCTCAGATAGTGATGAGTCTAGTGATGATGAGAAGACATCCAAGAAGAAGGCACTTGCAAGTATCGTCATCAACAACAAGCCTTCTCTCTTCGACATTCCATCATGCTTCATGGCTAAGTCCTCTAAGGTAAAATATGATGAAAGCGATGGTGATGATTGTGAAAGTGATGATTGTAGCAGTGATGATGATGAGAAGTACTCAAAGGAGGTCCTCATGGACATGATGGAACAAGCTCATGAATGTCTTGAGCTAAAGAGGAAGGAGTGCAAAGACTTGCGTAAGAAATGCAAATCCCTTGAGCAAGCCTTTGATGAGCTCAATGCTACTCATGAGAGGCTAATGGAAGCCCATGAGAAGAAGCTTGGCAAGGCTCACTCTAAGCTTGAAAAGGCTCACTCCTCTCTCCTAGAGCAAGACAAGCATAAGGTTGTTGTATCATGTGACGTAGGCTTGACTTGTGATATTATTGATGAATCTTTCTACAAGCCTATTGTTGTTGCTCCTACTAACCCTTCTTGTAGCACTACTACTTCTATCTCATCTACTAGTGATGGTTTCACTTGTGATGCCTCAGTAATGGTTGAGAATGAGACTCTCAAGAAGGAGGTAAATGAGCCCACTCTCGCCTTAGGCAATGCCTATGGTGGCGAGGTCTGCTTGCTAAATTGCTTGGGTAGCCAAAGGTTTTCTCTCAACAAAGAATGATTAGGCTCTACCCCCAAGAAAGGCAAGGCGGCCTTTGCTCCTCACAAGACTAGTTTTGTGAAGAATAATGGTCGGTTTTGCAATAGATGCAAGCAAGTTGGGCACCTAGAGCAATGTTGCAAGAACAAAAACAAGAATACTAATGCATCCTCAATTAAGTTTGATTCTAGTCATTTGCTTACCAAGGGTGTGACTGGTGTGCACGCTAAGTTCATTAGTACACCAGTTGTGGGCTCAAAGAAGAAAGCCATTTGGGTGCCAAAGAACTTAGTCACTAACCTTCAAGGACCCAAGCAAGTTTCACTACTACACTCGCACCTTTCACAGCCATGTTGTAACCCACATCGTAGTCCAATTTCGGCATCGGCAGTAAGCTGTCGACAGTGATGGTCATAGCCTTCACCATCGCCATCTGGGACCGACTGCGGTGTACACTAACACTGCTGATTGGCTTATGATCCGTCCATGATTAGGTCCTTACTTCAGTCGCATTGGAGCACGACCCAGCTGTGAACGTACACTAACACCGCCGCATTGGCAAATGATCCAACTGTGTCGAGGCTATCAAAACCGTTGTGTGGGCACATGAACCACCTGTGTAGTGGTCACCAGCACCATCACCTTGTACTTTGACCCGACTATCAGCGGTGTGGATTCACTATCGGTTCGACGGCCGAGACGCCTATGTAGAGGTGAACACCACCGTCGCTTCTGCGTATGATCCACCAGTGCAAAGTCATGGTCACCATCGCCTTGCACCACGATCCACCTTTGATGATCGTTTAGTCGGTGTCAGGTTACTAAATGATTCGGCGGTGATACACTTTGATCCCTGCCGCATAATACGTATAGCGACGGTGTTGGACGTTTGCACCACCAACAGTGTTGGTGATAACAAAACAATAAACGACCCTTAATAGCTTACTAAACACAAATCATACAAATATAATCATTGCATCCATAAACCATGTTCTTACAATAATAATGGATGCTTACCATATTATCTTTCTCAACTGATGTCCTAACACAAGCGGTACATAGATTGCAAACTAAAGGTACTGATCTCTATAGGTTTACATAACCAAACAACGTAGCTATGCTCCTCCAATGTGGCACTCCTGCTTGCTAGGCAAAAATGAATATAATTAGTATATCCTTCGAATTGGTAGGCAATGCACCATGGAACCCCTCTTCTTCCTCCTAGCCAATGCAGGAAAATTGTAGTGGCAGAACCGCCTAATCTAATGCCTCACAGGAGTGCTTGTCTTCTATTAGACACTAAGCACACGAGGGAGAACACTAAATTACTCGATTTCATCGGGCACACCCCAAGGGAGAACCTGAAAATCCACATTTTTACCATTACGATAACAAATGAGAGAATAAAGCTTACATCATTTAACCATTTCTTACATCACTTATAATAAAACATCATAGTATAATATTTATTAATATAACAGCAGAATGAAATCATATTATCAGAGTTATAACAATTTAATTGAACAGCGGAATATAAACATGTGATCAGTATTACAGCAGAAATGAATATCTAATCATGACATGATGAAGTATGGATAATAAACTACAACAACAGGTTATAAACTTTTATTTATAAAAACATTTGGTAAGAGCTATAAATAAAAACTACGATCACAGCGTAAAGGAAGTCCTCGCTGAGCCCACCAGGAAGAAATCCGCACACAAGTGTCAGCTCTAGCATCTACCTATCACCTACAATAGGGGGAATAAAACCCTGAGTACTCAATTGTACTCAGCAAGACTTACCCGACAGGAGGAAAGAAAAAGACTCCAAGAATATGCAAGGCTATATGGCTTGTGGGTTTATTGCATTTGCAGGAAGCATTACTAAGCGTGCGTCTTTATATTCGATTTTTATTAATAGCCGCATTGGTTCATTAACTAACCATTCTACGTAAGCACATGTGCTACTTTCAAGCAGGTGGTAAGCAATCAGATTTCCTTTTTCCATCTTTCATCTTTTAGTTCTTACTACGATGCTAAACCGTAGACAAGCCGTACCAGATCGCCCGGCGATTCGTGAATCAATGCCCCCAGCTGGGTACCCCAAAAACACACGCCCCGCTTGTACCCCAGATACAAGCAGGACCAACCCATCACTCTCCTGTCCCGGGTGTCCAGGTCCCCATCCAAACTGGGACTCCAAGCCCCCGCCCCTAAGTCCTAGACTCAGTGCGGTGCAAGGACCTCCTCCACCAAAATAAAACCCTGACAGTTGGTCTAGAAAGAGCCGGATCCGCGACAAGAGAGCAACAAGTCTTCCAAGCGCCCATACACAAGTATGTGCTCAGGATAATAAATCTGTGACCCGCCTAGAGTCATATGCAACGATCGGTCCTTAATCGACACAGACAGGGAAAGCAGTGTAACCAAGCCATGCCCCGCGTCCACGGCGACACAACCTCTTACACCCACCAATACCTAAACCATATCCCTGCCCGGTCACCATTTATCATTTCCACCATTTTTATATTTTCCCAGTGATAATTATATAGTAACATATTTCCTATAGCTCGCGAGTGATAGGCAATCACTCGACTTCTACCGGAGTCCTGTAGCATAGCATTCTACACGATCCTGTCATACTAGTAAGACTCATAGGATAAAGATATATATGCAAGTGGGTTTCATTCAACTCCTGACAACTTACTGCACAAATATAATTTAAACTGCAGAAAAGTAGGGGTTATGCACCCGGGCTTGCCTGGGTAAAATATATTTAAAAGTTAGTATCTGCATCCTCAGATCATCCACATCATCTGGATAGAAAGTCCATTGCATCACCTTCGGATTTCCAATCATCCTTCAATCGATCCATTGATCCATCATCGTACCTATATGATATGCATGCGATGCAATGCAAAGATGTAATTAATCAACTGCAATCGTGACTCGTAAAATATGACGTACACCTCTCGAGTTAATGGCTAGTTCTAGCGATGACCGTAAGTAGGCTACATATCCAGGTTGTCAAATAAGATGTTATTTCCCAACAATTATTTTAGTTACATAATTCGAAGTGATTTCGTTATTTCATTCCATCGATTTAATCGTTATTCGAAATAGAGCATCATTATCTACCTAGCAAACTAATTATTATTGAGCTACAAAAATTATAGTGAGTAGATAATAATATTAGTAGTTTACTGTCAAATTTTTAGAGTAAATACTATTACCGATTTATCCCGGAAATTACTACAAGTTCACCTTTTAACAATATTAAGCATTTTAAAATAATTAAATAGCTCCCAAAAATATTGCCAAACTTTATGAACAAAATATACTAACAGATAGAGCATGATTTTAGGAGACTAACAAAATTGGTTTCATAATTTTTTTGACGCCTATACCATTTTATATCGATTTTACAATTAGACTTGGAAACTAAATTGAAAAAGGCTTTAGAAATCGTAAAGGGCCATGACAACAAACAAAATTGACTGGCGACCCACAATGCCCACGCTGGAGGAGCGATGCTTGCCAGCAGCAGGCGGCCCAACAAGCGAGGAGGCCAGCAGCAGCGTCGGCTTTTTTCAAAACGACCCGAGCTTTGCGATATTTATACCAACACTATCCGCACTATTCCTACCGACAGTAGTTTCACGACTAGGCCCTCATACTATCAGTCTTTACAACGGGGCGGTCCTAGGGACCCCCGCGCACGACGGCGTGGCTCCGGCCGGTGCTGCGCGGCCACGCCGGCCATCTGGGGCCCACACTAACTCTGCTAAGAGGTCGACCACCACCTCTGACTCGAACGGCGACGCTGGGTGCCCACAGGAAGCTGCGATGCGCACTCACGTGAGCAGAAGTGGCGGGCGGCGATTCACATCGGTGGCTAGGCCGTTCCGGTGAACCTACGCACTCATGGGTGAGTAGAGATAGCGGAGAAGCAACAGCAGCTTACCACGGTGCATGCTATGGTGACGGTTGGAGTGGAGGGAGGCTAAAGAACTCCAGCCATGTGCGCCCACACCGCGTGGCGGAGCTCTGAGCCGGGCACCCACACGTCACCTCATCACCAATGGCCGACCTGGTCAAGACAACGCGAGCATCGGAAAGAGGGGGTCACGGTGAGTCCAAGGGCACAAGCAATCGAATTGCTATCGATCACGCGAGTCGTACCTCCCAACTTACCAACTTGGCGGCACACATGACCGACGGCGAGCCCAACACCAAATTGGTCGACCACAGTACACGCCTGAGGACAGGTGCGGGTTGGGTTGCTAGATAACCACCTAAGCTACTTGTAGAAGTGAGGAATTGGGCGGTGAGGCCTCGAGCCAAATGAATTGGAAGGGCGGGGAGCACGGTGCCCCAGCTGTGGTCATGTCGTGGAGCAGCACACGGCGAGCCGAGCGGTTTAAGACTAGGCGAGGGCCGGCCGATAGCAGCAACACGAGCACCTGAGTACCGATGATGAGACCAGGAAACCTGGCGTGATGTGCTGGGTAGGAGGAGTCAACCCCGAGCAGTCCCTTTGGCGTCGGCTAGTGGGGCAGCAACGCAGAGGCACACGCCTCGACACAGGGGTCGGGGCCAGACGGCCATCACGCAGCAGCAGTGGCGTACACCCAGGGGCACGACGAGGCAGGGAGACATCACCAATAGCATCGCTGGGCCAGGCAACCTTGGCGTGACTGTAGTGGCAAATGTCCAAAGACATTGCACGGCAGATGGTCGAGGGGTGGAGCGGGCCATCGCATGGGTAGGAGTGCGCACACGGCATGGCACGAGCTACAGAGGCATGGCGTCGGATGCAATACAGAGAGACATGGACGAGATGACTCAACTCGACAGGATGCGAAGGCAGCAAGCAAACAACAGCGACCGACCAGCTAGCTCAGTCCATCACGAGCGTCGTACCGAGCATATTATATTCAAAACCGATGAAAGATAACCATGACAAGGAAAACGATAGCGAGAGTTCAAGAGGCTAGCTCTCAGTGCACGATTTCCAACCACCTCTGTGCCACTGCTCTCCCGTCATTCTAGACTAGGGGTACTGGAGGCTTCAATAGTGCATGCCTGCCTTGCTATGTGATATATGGCTAGTATCGTGTTCATGGTGACAATGGCATGCATAGTTCATAATTAAGTAGGTCATAAGCCTTAGTGACCATATGTGGATCAAAGTCACAGTGGCAATAAAATTCAAGATGTTGGTAGGCGAGCTAAAAGACCAGCGGTACTTTTGTTTTTATTTCTATTTCGTTTTAAGTTTTGAACTCGATTACTTTCACTAATAATTATTTCACGCAAAAGTTCATACTTCGCACTAACCCACAGAGACAAAATATTTAAGCGTTATTTAATTACTTTGCTCAATATAGTTTGCTCAAAATGGTATTTTAAACCTAAGCTCAATATTTAAATTTTAAAATTTGAGAAACTCATTTCGAAAGTTTTACTTAGGCCTAAATCGCGGCCCTAAATAAGATCGTAACACCGGGGTGTTACAACCAACCCCCCTTAAGAAAGAATCTCGTCCCGAGATTCGAAACAAGAACCAGAAGGGGCAAACACGATTACATTGCGTAGATCAGGGATTACACGAAAAATTACATGACTTCGAATACTAAACCACACAGGGATCTAGGGATACATGGTTAAGAGCAACTTGGTACAACCGAGACTTAATCCAGAAGTTGGGATAGACGAGGACAATGGAGAAACAACAAGAAGATGATTATCCAAAACATGACATAGCACCATATGATCCAGAAACAGTCGACTAAGAAGTAAAACATCGCGAACCCTAAGACCAAACTAACCAAGAGAACTTGAACTTCTTCAGAAATCAGATCCTTTCTTCTCCTCAGATTACACCATCACCTCAGACTGACGAACCTAGCTTCACGATGTCGACTAGATTTCATAGCTATGCTCGGATTGAAGTGGATAGGGATGAAGAAGAAGAGCAAGGACCAAGGGCATTTTATAAAGGCGAAACGGAGGTGGGGCGCAGCACACCGGAAGCGGATGCGGCGGGGATGGGATACATAGGCGGTGCATGCTGTGGAGATAAGGTCAGAGACATGGTGCGCTTCCTGTGCGAGCGGCGGAGGGGAAATAAGGAGAGGAGAGGGGGTTGGGTCCGCTCGACGAGGCAGGCGTGCGGGCGGTCGTGTCCCCAAAAGAAGAAAGAAAGGAAAAGGGAAAGGGGGGTCCGGTACGAAGGACGAGGCATGAGAGTCGAGAGCCGACCGGATGCTGGGGAAAAAGGAGAAATGCACAGTGCACAAAGACGGCGAGCACTGCACGATGCCGCGGCCACGCGAAAACAGGGAGCTAAGGACCCGATACAGACAACATTTGTAGGGCACGCAGCGAAATGACCCAGCATGCGAAGCACGGTCAACTAAAAACAGGGCTTGGGACATGACCTTCACTCAGACTTTTACAATCACTCCCGACTATCCACTGCTAATTTTCCTTTACTACTCTTCTTTTTCTTTCCTTTACTCGACCACATCCGTCTTTCATGTAGACTGAGACCATGTCATACTTTCTTCCTCCAAAACCATCTCCTCTTGGTTACTAGAGAGAACACTTCTGCATCAACCTGTTGTGGATTTCCCATTTGAACACCTGAACATTTCCAACGAGAATTTTTTTAAAACAAAACGATACGGCGGTGTAACTTGGTAAAGGTACTTGGTCAAAAACCTCGATACCAGCACGTGCCAAGCAGCGTCACCATGTGGCAGCTGTTCCACCGGGAGCCCTCGGTTTCGTTGCAGCACCATAAGCTATTAACTAGGCAACTACTACCAACTTACACGCCATGAAAGCGGTGGGGTCATAGACCACAGAATAAGGGGAGTATTACAAGGGAAAATTTCAAATAACAAGGGTTGCCTTCACAACAAGGGACAAGGAATTCAAATCCAACGGCGGATTTGGTTTAAGGAGATTCAAGTGTTTTGCTGGAACATCCACAATTAGTCGATACAGTGTCCAATAACATCCAATCGTGGCTGACCTGCTAGCATCTGAATGTCCACTTCTCTTGTAATCCACCTAACATCTCCCTTGAAAACTTTAAGCACGTCTAACGAACTTAAGGTAGATGAATGCAATAAACACAGCGACTAAATAAAATGCATGTTCCAATGGTCTAATATGGGTACATCATATAGGCATTCACCTACGATCGAACGATCTCAACAACTACGGATGAATGACAACGGCAAGAATACAATACCGGAGGACAGCAACGAAAAACACTACTACTACGGGTATAGCAATCCCAAGGCAACTAGTCTACATCCTCTCTGGGCAACGGCTAAGTGAGAGGAATCAATGGCTCTTCTTCTAACACTTCCGAGGGTGGAGGTGCTGGCGACGCTGCAACACCAGTTATGCTTCTTTTTGGCGGGTGGATAGGGATCCCTTCCAAGATCGGGGCATCCTGCCTTTCAGCAGCCAACGTCCTCCGTTCGACCCTGGTGACAAGATAGTCCACCCATAGTTGATGGACATGCCGATCTTCAGCCTCCTTAGGGCTTCCGACATGGCAGTCTCCCGGCTCTCAGCAGCTGCAGCACTGGCATGCGCTTCGGCGAGCTGCACCTGGAGCATCCGGTTGAATATCTCGGCTTCCTCGGCGCGCCAAAGGCACGCCCTCAGCTCCAAGGCTTGACGATCGTACTGCTCATCCAGAGCGAGTAGGTACGTGGTCAAGTGCACCACGGTGGGACTATCCTCTTGTGCATCTCGCCCTTGCAAGGCCTCCCTGCGAGCCCTCCATGCCCGCTGATTCTTGTCCAAAGGAGGAAAGAACCGCATGGGGGTATGGGAAATGGGCTCCTCATAGATCCGGCAGAGGTATCGCAAGGCTTTGTGAGCCACAACCTGGTAGGTGTCGACAAAGCGAAACCCGATTGTGGTCACACTCAGGCCTCAGTGAGGTCGGGAAACTCTTCACTCTTCCCGATGTAGACGGTAACCTCACACCACTCGGTGCCATGCTCCTCATACTCACATCCCTCATACTCGGGATGATATCTAACTCTAAGCTTTTGCACGGCGGCATGCAGGATTCTGGGAAAACCCTCAACGTTCAGGCAGTAGGTACTAACCTAGGCTCCTACCATCTCTGGTGGTGGTTGCATGGAAGGCTAAGCGAAAAGCTAGCTCAAAGGAAAAGCTAAGCGAGCTAAAGTGCACCGAGTGGTGGTACCAAGGGCTAAGCCAGGCTCTACTTATAAAGGTAGAGCGCTCAGTGGTCCTGGCATGGTTCGCCAGGGTTCCCGCGCGGGATCACTATGATGAATCGTCCAAATTCCACGCGTTCGAGGCGAGCGACGTGCGAGGCCTTTACTGACTAGTACAACTACAGGATAAGGATCCGATAACAGCGTAGAAAAGGGGTATGGAGAAACGTGGGTCACAACCGACGCGAACCACGGGCGAACGCAAAACACGAAGCCACAATGCAGACCTAACTATGAAACAGGAATGAGCCAGTCGTGCACAATACAACACGCGTGACACCTAAGGATGGCGTATAAGCAAGCAATACGAGCGCTACAATGCACCAATGGGATATGCATGAATGCACGTCCTATACGTCCTTCCACTGTTGCCAGCATATAGGGCAACCGTTCTCAGATTTTTGGCACATCATTCTCTCACTTTAACTAGTCGATACTATCGGACTATGCTCGAGTCAATGTACCTGCAGAAAACTTGATTAAGCCTATCTAAGTTAGCTGAGTGCCATCTATCCTGGATACATAACCATAGTAATAGGGCTACTTATATAACTTCGCATACAAACGTCCTAACTTTTTGTAAAAATGGGTTGTCAAATTTTAGTTTAGAAAAGGTTTTTGAAGCCTTATTTCCTCATTTGCTCTCTGATACCACCTGTGGCAGAACCACCTAATCTAATACCTCACAGGAGTGCTTGTCTTCCATTAGACACAAAGCACTCGAGGGAGAACACTAAATTACTTGATTCCATCGGGCACACCCCAGGGGAGAACCCGAAAATCCACATTTTTGCCATCAGGATCACAAATGAGAGAATAAAGCTTACATCATTTAACCATTTCTTACATCACTTTTAATACAACATCATAGTATAATATTTATTAATATAACAGCGGAATGAAATCATATTATCAGAGTTATAACAATTTAATTGAACAGCGGAATATAAACATGTGATCAGTATTACAGCGGAAATGAATATCTAATCATGACATGATGAAGTATGGATAATAAACTACAACAACAGGTTATAAACTTTCATTTATAAAAACATTTGGTAAGAGTTATAAATAAAAACTATGATCGCAGCGTAAAGGAAGTCCTCGCTGAGCCCACCAGGAGGAAATCCACACACAAGTGTCAACTCTAGCATCCACCTGTCACCTACAACAGGGGGAATAAAACCCTGAGTACTCAATTGTACTCAGCAAGACTTACCCGACAGGAGCAAAGAAAAGACTCCAAGGATATGCAAGGCTATATGGCTTGTGGGTTTATTGCATTTGCAGGAAGCATTACTAAGCGTGCGTCCTTATATTCAATTTTTATTAATAGCCGCATTGGTTCATTAACTAACCATTCTATGTAAGCACCTATGCTACTTTCAAGCAGGTGGTAAGCAATCAGATTTCCTTTTTCCATCTTTCATCTTTCAGTTCTTACTACGATGCTAAACTATAGACAAGCCATATTGGATCGCCCGGCGATTTGCGAATCAATGCCCCCAGCTGGGTACCCCAAAAAACATGCCCCGCTTGTACCCCAGGCACAAGCAGGACCAACCCATCACTCTCCTGTCCCGGGTGTCTAGGTCCCTGTCCAAACTGGGACTCCAAGCCCCCGCCCCTGAGTCCCGGACTTAGTGCGGTGCAAGGACCTCCTCCACCAAAGTAAAACCCTGACAGTCGGTTCGAAAAGAGCCGGTTCCGCGACAAGAGAGCAACAAGTCTTCCAAGCGCCCATACACAAGTATGTGGTCGGGATAATAAGTCTGTGACCGGCATAGAGTCGTATGCAACGATCGGTCCTTAATCGACACAGACAGGGAAAGCAGTGTAACCAAGCCATGCCCCGCATCCACGGCGACACAACCTCTTACAACCACCAATACCCAAACCATATCCCTGCCGGTCACCATTTATCATTTCCACCATTTTTATATTTTCCCAGTGATAATGATATAGTAACATATTTCCTATAGCTCGCGAGTGACAGGCAATCACTTGACTTCTACCGGAGTCCTGTAGCATAGCATTCTACACGATCCTGCATACTAGTAAGACTCATAGGATAAAGATATATATGCAAGTGGGTTTCATTCGACTCCTGACAACTTAATGTACAAATATAATTTAAACTGCAGAAAAGTAGGGGTTATGCACCGGGGCTTGCCTGGGTAAGATATATTTAAAAGTTAGTATCTGCATCCTCAGATCATCCACATCATCTGGATAGAAAGTCCATTGCATCACCTTCGGATTTCCAATCATCCTTCAGTCGATCCATCGATCCATCATCGTACCTATATGATATGCATGCGATGCAATGCAAAGATGTAATTAATCAACTGCAATCGTGACTCGTAAAATATGACATACGCCTCTCGAGTTAACGGCTAGTTCTAACGATGACCGTAAGTAGGTTACATATCCAGGTTGTCAAATAAAACGTTATTTCCCAACAATTATTTTAGTTATATAATTCGAAGTGATTTCGTTATTTCATTCTATCGATTTAATCGTTATTCGAAATAGAGCATCATTATCTACCTAGCAAACTAATTATTATTGAGCTACAAAAATTACAGTGAGTAGATAATAATATTAGTAGTTTCCTGTCAAATTTTTAGAGTCAATACTATTATCGATTTATCCCGAAAATTCCTACAAGTTCACCTTTTAACAATATTAAGCATTTTAAAATAATTAAATAGCTCCCAAAAATATTGCCAAACTTCATGAACAAAATATGCTAACAGATATAGCATGATTTTAGGGGACTAACAAAACTGGTTTCATAATTTTTTGACTCCTATACCATTTTATATCGATTTTACAATTAGACTTGGAAACTAAATTGAAAAAGGCTTTAGAAATCGTAAAGGGCCGGCGGCAACAAATTCGGCCCGACAGCCACAGCGGCCCACGCGGGAGCGACTGCGCGCGCAGCAGGTCGGCCCAACAAGCAGGGAGCCCGCGCGCGTTGGCTTCTTTTCAGAAATGACCCCAAGCTTTGCGATATTTATACCAACACTATCCGCACTATTCCTAACGACAGTGGTTTCACGATCAAGCCCTCGTACTCTAAGTCTTTACAACGGGGCGGTCCTAGGGACCCCCGTGCACGACGGCGCAGCTCCGGCCGGTGCTGCGTGTCCACGCCGGCCATCTGGGGCCCACACTGACTCTGCTAAGAGGTCGACCACCACCTCTGACTCGAATGGTGATGCTGGGTGCCCACAGGAAGCTGCGATGTGCACTCACATGAGCAGATGCGGCGGGCGGCGATTCACGGCGGTGGCTAGGCCATTTCGGTGAACCTACGCACTCACGAGCGAGTAGAGATAGCAGAGAAGCAACAGCAGCTTACCACGGTGCATGCTATGGTGACGATTGGAGTGGAGGGAGGCTGAAGAACTCCAGCCATGTGCGCCTGCACCGCGTGGCGGCGCTTCGAGCCAGGCACCCGCACGTCACCTTATCACCAATGGCCGGCCTGGTCAAGACAACGCGAGCATCGGAAAGATGGCGTCGCGGTGAGTCCAAGGGCACAAGCAATCGAATTGCTATCGATCACGCGAGCCGTACCTCCCAACTTACCAACTTGGAGGCACACATGACCGGCGGTGAGCCCAACACCAAATTGGCCGACCACAGTACACGCCTGAGGCCAGGTGCGGGTTGGGTTGCTAGATAACCACCTAAGCTACTTGCAGAAGTGAGGAATTGGGCGGTGAGGCCTCGAGCCAAATGAATTGGAAGGGCGGGGAGCACGGTGCCCCAGCTATGGTCATGTCGTGGAGCAGCACACGGCGAGCCGAGCGGTTTAAGACCAGGCGAGGGTCGGCCGGTAGCAGCAGCACGAGCACCTGAGTACCGACGATGAGACCGGGAAACCTGGCGTGACGTGCTGGGTAGGAGTCAACCCCGAGCAGTACCTCTGGCGTCGGCTAGTGGGGCAGCAACGCAGAGGCGCACGCCTCGACACAGGGGTCGGGGCCAGACGGCCATCACGCAATGGCAGTTGCGTACACCCAGGGGCATGATGAGGCAGGGAGACGTCGCCAACAGTGTGGCTGGGCCAGGCAACCTTGGCGTGACTGTAGCGGCAAACGTCCAAAGACATTGCACGACAGATGGTCGAGGGGTGGAGCGGGCCATCGCAAGGGCAGGAGTGCGCACATGGCACGGCACGAGCTGCAGAGGCATGGCGTCGGACGCAGAATAGAGAGACATGGACGAGATGACTCAACTCGACGGGATGCGAAGGCAGCAAGCAAACAACAGCGACCGACCAGCTAGCTCAGTCCATCACGAGCGTCGTACCGAGCATATTATATTCAAAACCGATGAAAGATAACCATAACAAGGAAAACGCTAGCCAGAGTTCAAGAGGCTAGCTCTCAGCGCATGATTTCCAACCACCTCTGTGCCACTGCTCTCCCGTCATTCTAGACTAGGGGTACTGGAGGCTTCAATAGTGCATGCCTGTCTTGCTATGTGATATATGGCTAGTATCGTGTTCATGGTGACAATGGCATGCATAGTTCATAATTAAGGAGGTCATAAGCCATAGTGACCATCTGTGGATCAAAGTCACAGTGGCAATAAAATTCAAGATGTTGGTAGGCGAGCTAAAAGACCAGCGGTACTTTTGTTTTTATTTCTATTTCGTTTTAAGTTTTGAACTCGATTGCTTTCACTAATAATTATTTCACGCAAAAGTTCATACTTCGCACTAACCCACAGAGACAAAATATTTAACCGTTATTTAATTACTTTGCTCAATATAGTTTGCTCAAAATGATATTTTAAACCTAAGCTCAATATTTAAATTTTAAAATTCGAGAAACTCGTTTTGAAAGTTTTACTTAGACCTAAACCGCGGCACTAAATAAGATCGTAACACCGGAGTGTTACAATTGTTCAAAAGCACTCAGACTCCACCTGCACAAAGCAACATAATTAATAATATTCAACACACCATTACTTTAGTTACGAAGCCCAAATTGGCATATATATAGAATCAAAACAACTACCTACCTGAACAAAGGCTTGATGTAATTACAATAAAATACAGCATATGCACCTTTACTGCTCTGCTAATGACTCCATGAACAATGGAACATAACGAAGATAGTGAGGTCTGCCGCTCATACATAATAGTTTCTAGGTACTTTTAGGATAGCCGATGGCCCGAGCAGGGAGGACATGAACTTTACTGCGGTTCATGTCATATGCAAGCAGTGATTTATCCTCCCCAACAAGAAAAATCAAATTCTATTCTGGATGAACTATAATCACTCTGTAGGTCACATCACAAACCTTGGTACCAATTTTAATATTCTTCTTCAATAGCTCCAGCGTGGTCACCTTATGCTTCAATTCCATTTACTAGTGACATAGTATTCAAGGATCTAGATTGAAAGCTCATACCTATTCAAAGTATCAGCAGTACATAAACACAACTGATCCTGAGCTTCATGGATGGAGATTGTATCACGAGTTGGCCAACGAATTTTCCTCCATGTCTTTCCCTCCATATCAACAGCAACTATCTGGGTGAACTCCAGCATGTGCATAAAACCATTAATAAACACACCTTTCCCATATGTGGATACTACAATACCCTTGCCCCATTCAGATTCTTTAAAGATCCATGCTCCAGGTTTAGATGAGTAGATGTTGACACCTATAACACCCAAAAATTTCATCTACAAATTAGTAATTAATTTTGAGCATTTATTTAATTTTCTATGTATTTTTAACCTAGGCTAAATAATAAATTTTGGATAAATAAAATAAACTATAAGGTTTAGAAACATGTTTGTTGCATTCATGCTGAAGCATACTATTTTTGGTTGAGTGTAGGGCTAGAATGGTTGAGGTTGAATTCAAATTCCATTTGAATTTGGCTTAGAATTGAAAACTAGAATTGGAAAAGAATTTGATTTTGAAAAACCTTCTTTTCTTCCATTTCAGCCCACCCCAGGAACCAGCCCGGCCCTTCTCTTCCCCCCATTCCCAGCTTCGGCCTGCTCAGCGGCCCAGCGTGCGCCTCCCTCCCTTCCTCTTTCCTCCCGCAGGTGGCCTGTTCCTCGCTGGCCCACGCCGCGCCTTTCCCCCTCGCACCGTTTACGCGCCTACTGCTCGCCCACGTGTCCTAGCTTAGCGGCCCTCTCCACTTTGGCCTTCACCGCAGCGCCACGCCTGTCTGCTCCCTTCTCGCCTCTCACTGCATCGCTGGCCCCACTCGTCAGCCGGCCACGTCCCCTTCCTTCCCCTTCCTTTCATTTCTTCTCCATGCTCCTTTCCTTCTTCGTCGCCCCATCGATGGCGCAAGCCATGCATGGCAAGCCACCGGGCCACCACGCCTGCATTGAAGGCATACAAAATCACTGCCTCCCGCTCCCCTTCCATATACCGCACCCAGTCTGGCCTATAAAGCACCGAGCCGACCCTCTCCTTCTCCCCTTTCCTCTGCTCGCTCTCACCGCCGTCGGCAATCCACCACTCCCACGCCTCAAGCCTTGTCGTCGACGACTCTCGAAGCTCCGCCGTGACCCGACGCAACCGTAGGTGGCCTCAATTCCTTGATTTGGTTTTTGATTGCTCGAATTCACCCTCACCTGCACCATTCTCTCTCTCTCTAGGTGGCCGCCGTGGGACGTTGCTTCGGCGCGTTCCCCGCCCTCGGTTTTCACCTTAGTGAGTTCGCGAACGCTTGTAGATCATTTGCATGTATTTGGTTTCAATCGGGATGGCCGAAATCACCGTACTTGCATTCGCCGCCATGTTTGCCTTGCCGCCGGCCATGGAGGGCTCACCGGTGGTACTGTGCGGCCGGTGGAGGTACTCCCGTGCATCATGCGCCGTTAGATCTTGTGTGGACGGCCTTGATTAGAACGTACCAGTTCCTTACATGGCCGATCCACCGCGGCTGTGGACTCGGTCCACCGCACCGCGTCAGCGCGCGCCCACACCACATAGTGCACCGCGCCACTCACACACCACCACGCGTCTGTCCAGTCAGCTACCGAGGTCAGCCGCGCTAGTTTTGTAGATAAGCCCCTCTATTTTCGGTAAATCATCCCGTAGTCCATAACAGTTCAAATAAATTATTATTTAGTCCTATTTTTTCACTTTAGACCCTATAGTTTCTAGAAATAGTACGCACAGTCCAGTAACCGTGTAAATTCATATTTTTATTGTTTTAATTCCAAAAAATGTTTAGTGTCTTTACAAAAATATCACTGAACCTTATTTCGTGCATAACTTTTGCGTTTTAAGTCCGATTTATGTGATTCTTTCGCTCACGTGTTCATAGCAGTACATAGAATAGTTTTGTAAGCTTTTTAATCTATGTTTCTACTATTTGGTGTACTATTCTAATAGAAGTCTATTTGTATGCATGTAATGATTGGATTGATGCTTGATTGGTGATTTGGAACACGATTAGAGGGTGAGCAATTTGAGGTAGCTGAGGACTAGCAACAGGAAGATCAGCAGTACCAGGATAACTTTGAGGAAGGCAAGTGTACCAAAGGCCCCTTGTACCTATGAACTATTACAATACATATTCATGCATGTGTCCAATTTGAAATACCTTAAGGACTTTACTTAGATGATTACTTATACCACATACCCTTGTTACCTAGGGTTTGGGTATGCATTTTGGATAGATGTTGCAGCGCTTAACATAAAATAAATGTTAAACATGACTAAAGGCATTATGCAATGTGATAAAATGGAGCTTTTTAGCAACATTTAGGGGGCTAGAGTATGGGTTTGAGTACTCTAGTGCCTCTCCCTAAGGACTTAATCCTGAAGCGGCCACCTAGGAGGTTTCGTACAACCCCAAGTGTCATATGACTCTAACTTTAACCTTTTAACTAGATTGTACTAGCTCATCTATAGCTTTCCATAAGGGCAAGAGGGAGGCACTAGTTGGTATGTTTCCTTACCTGCTAGGGTGTGTGTACCGTGCCGCGACCATGCATGCCACTCCTAGAGGAGGGCCACATACGGCTAGACGGCTAAAACCTTAGCAGCTATGACTTGTTAGTGCGACTAGTGAAGGGTTATGTAGTGAAACCCTGCCACACTTCCTAGGTAGAGGTGTAGTGGGCTTTGCAAACCCTGACATTGGGAATCACGGCTCGGTGGGTAAAGTTGTACAATTTTTGCAGAAATATTTGACCTGTTATAACAGTCGTGCTCACGGATACGAGCGGTCTGGATCCTTCATGATTAGTGATTACTGTTGTGGCAGAACCTCCTAAATTATAGGGCCCACATGCACCTGTCACTGTCCGACGACCTTTGACATCTATGCATATGTTCCCGATAACTTAAGAAGACTGTCGGGTGTCCTCGGAGAACCCCGAATCATCCACGATTTCGAAAGCAGGATCACATTACTGAGTCATTGTAGTATTACAACAGTTTATTCAAATAGATACATCAGAGTAAAATATAGCGGAAGTCTTACAATAACTTAGTTTACAAAACATTTATTTCAAACCTTACAAACTAAGTTCGATTATTAATACAAACCAAAGTAGTGGAGTGGCATTATAATATATTACAAAACACACAATTTAAGCTGCCCTGCCCAAAGGCCACACATTTACTTAACGTCATCGCACAGAACAACGGTCAAAGAAGACGATCCAAAACAGACCGCACATGAGCCTCACCGCAACAAGGGTCAACGAACCTCGAGTACGAAAGTACTCAACAAGACTTAACCGAAATAAAACCGATAAGACTCGGGAATGCGAGCTCGTGGATTCAAGGTATGGCTTTAGCAATAATCAAAGTTCTTTTGCGTAAAAGCACTTTAACAAAATTCTTTGTATCAATATTTAAAATCTCATAAGATCATATACAAAGCTGACACGATCCGTATTGAGATCATGAAACTTCATATCCAACACTTTCTCGAACCATTCTCAAGTTCCAGTTATTAATACTACGATGATGAACAGAGAAGTGAGTCTCCATAACCGAGGAGCAACGACGATTCGAACCGATTATAAACCCAAATTTGGGAATTCCAGACCACCACGACATATGCGGGTCCCACGACCTACATATACCAACCTACCCTCAGATCCTCTAAAACAAGAACGGTTAATGCCACCCGAGAATCTGAGACTCCACACTCCAGCCCATTGCCACGTGGGTACACGCTATTCCGCCATCTCTCCACTCCAAAGGCGCGAGTAGCCCATTCTCGTAATAGAATAGCCAAGTTAAGGCTTACGGAGTATGTGGTTAGTACTACAAAGTCTCACCGCACGCAGTTCACCAACTGTGATGCGGACCTTAATCGACACAAAGGAAAGAACCCGCTCACAAGACATTACCAGGTCTTGTGGCTCACCCACACCGAATCCGCCCGGTCTAGATTTATTACTCCATATTCCCATATCACATGATAACATAAGTAACCAAAGTTCCATTTAAAACTCGCGGTGACGGGTAATCACCCGACCATTATTTATCTAAGCATGACTAAGCATAACTAGCCATATACTAATTTAAAGCGGTTAACAAGGTAGATAAGGAAAACAAGGTTGGTCATGCATCAATTAGGTTTTCACTTAACTCCTAATCACTTAATGCGGTATATGAAAGCAAAAGCGAAATCAATTTGTAAAACACAAGGTAGGGTTTAAATGCATCCGGGGCTTGCCTTCGTCGGCGAGAAAAGGTTAGTTCCACGAGAGAGATTACGGAGTTAGACTTGACAACATCACCATTGATGGATGAACCTTCTCCAACACTTGATCAACGCGAGCACCATTGAATGATGACACTCATCCGAAGATTAGTCAACGCGAACCTTCTCACTCACGTATGCACTACACGTAAATAAATAATGCATGCTTTAGCATGATGGATTGTATGACATGATGCATGGAGGTGCATTGGTGAAAGCATAAAAGATTAACTAACTTGAATACAACTTTCCTTCACGGTACAGTTACAAGTCAAAACTAACTAAACCTTTCCAGAATACTAACATCAATTGCCAAAGATCATTACCAACTAATGATCCAAGGACATCACTCAATCAAAATTCAATCAAAACCTAAGTCATTAAGGTTTGCTATTTAACTAACATATGTCTATTTCAGGACTGGAAACAACAGCTTCATGTTTGGATCATAACTAGAGTTATACAAATCCAATAGCCATGCAACAAGACATTCTGGAAAGCTTATAAAATCTTCTACAACTCATCTTTAATCATCTTAGCATGATTCTCAAGTTAACTAAGTCAAATATACCCATTTACCGAAACTGGTCCCCGAATGACAGAGAGCAGCCATTTCTGAAACCCAACTTTAAACAGGCATAACTCACAAACCACAAGGCCAAATACCACCAAATTTTAACAGCAGCTAGATACATGAATTATCTACAACTTTGTTATTAACAAGTTTCTCGAAAAACATCATTATCATGAGGTAATCCAAACAGTCCCAAAAACTGTCCCGAAACAACAATTGCAAGAAAATAATTATTAACTTATGTTGCAAACACATAATTGGGCAAAACCAACTTTACCAACATTTCACACATGACTAAAGAACACCAGAAAGCATGGTGCTCACCTCTAAATAAATTTTCTTAAAGCATTTCTTAATTTATTTAGACATCAAGGTGTATTTATGAACATATACCAAAAATGCACAATAACTTCTACAAAAATTACAGTAGCTCACATATCCTCTCAATAGTCTACTGTACAAATTTCATACCATTTGCATAAGTATAGCTGCCTCTATGAAAAAGATAATTTGCTATTGCAAGAAATCATGTGAGAGCGAGATAAACCAAAAACTCACTCATAATTCATCCAATACTCATGAAATTTTTACCACACATCAACTATCACATGAGTAGCATGCCACAAAAATTTCACTTCATTTGGAGCCCTAGATTTGCAGTTATGGAAAATAACAAATTCAACTAGCATTACAACCTTACTGTACAAATCTATTTTTGTAGCTAAAACTTTAAACTAAAACATGCCATATTATAGATCTACTGCATAGACAATTTCACAAGGATTCCAAAAAGTCCTCATTTGCTATTATACGAATTTCCTATGAATTACTATGAATTTTCAAAGTTCCAGCCGATTTCAAAGCAAACAGGTCCAAACGGCACTATTCACATGAGTCTACGGTTCACAGAAAAGACCCTCACAAATCTCGAATTTGAAGACGAAGTCCCTGGTCGCGATTTTCAGAACAGAGGACGCCGGAGAGACACGATTTCCGGCCGGCTGATGCTCGTAGGCGGCAATTGAAGGGGTGGTCGAGCGACGGGGTGGCGAGGCGAGCTCGAGGATGACCATGGCTTCGGCGGAGGTGGCCCGTGATGACTGCCACCTTGAGCCCGCGGCTGCTATGGCTGGAAGCAAAGACGGCGAGGGAGCCTCAACGTGCCCTGTTGATAAGATGAGCAACCGACTTGCTTGCGAGCATCACGGCACAAAGGTAAGCGCAAAACAAGAGAGAGATGGCGAGAGCAAATGGAATAGGCCGGGCCACAATGAGGCGTAGCTCGGCGGCCATAATGACGGACGGCCGCGAGGAAGAAGACGGCTCGTTGATGACTTCGATGAAATTGGACGGCGGGAGCGAGTCAAAGTGCTGCGCATGGATGTGGCGAAGCTTTCGGTAGCGCTCAAATCAGCCAGAGGATGAGCGGTGGAGGTGGTGTTCGCCGGCAAATGGACGACGCATGACGGCGAACAAAGGAAATGAAAAGGAGGAGAACGGCGACGGCACAAGCTATAAAAGACGGCCAGAAGCAAGAGGAAACCACGTAGGAGTCTTCTCTCGCCAAAGACGACGCCGAGGGCGGCCCACGGTCGCCTGGAAGCGGAAGAAACTCGCCGTCGGTGAGGTGTCGCCCGCGGGTACTGTTCACCGAAATTACAGAACTGCCACTAGTTTTTGAAACCCAAATTACTCCCAAATTTGTATAACAACTCAAAAATATCCAAAAATAAAAGTTGTTCAAAATTAAAAGTTCTACAACTTTGCTTTTGTAACCATACCCAAATTCGGCCTACATTTTGAAATGCAAATTTGAATTCAAAAGCAGGGACATTTAAAGAATTACGCCTTTTCAAATTACTTCAAATTTTACTAAACAACTTTGAAAACTCCAAAAACAAACTTTGTACAACTCGACAAGCTCTACACTTTTGCTTTAAGGCCCAACCCCAAAATGTGCTTTGATTTTGAAATGGGTTTTCCGGGATAAAATTAATTGCTAGAAATCAGGGTTTTTCGAAAATTCAAATTAAAAACCAAGATTTCAAACTTGATTCAAACCATTCCACTCAACACATACAACATAAAAGTAAACTTGTTTTAGGAGATTTTTACACCAAAAATTCACAAAGCTATATAATCACCATTATTGACATTATTTCATGTAACATATAAAACACTTTATAAACAACATTTACATGCTATAAATTAAACATGAAATGCATTAATAACTTGATGCTTGATGATTATGCATAATGATGACATGATTAATTTCTTAATTACTTTTTAACATCTGGGATGTTACAATCCTTCCCCCTTAAAGAAATCTCGTCCCGAGATTTAAAGAGTGCGAAAAGCGTTGGGTTGAGTAGTGGAAAAGGAAATGTGTCAAACACATTAACTTTCAAGTTGTTCGAGAAAACAAGGGTGGGTTTTGAGATTACAACGAGATCAAAAGACGGTTGTAAGGGACAAAGGATTTAGTAATTTCAATGGAATGATGGAACACGAATTCCAAATGAAAGTTCCAAGATGAGTGAATCACATTAATTGTAGAGCTATAATGGATCATGACCATGCAGACCTCGATACCAATGGCGCCCAATGATAGATTTCCTTATGGCTGCAGATCCACAGGGGAGACCCTGTGTTTTGACGCTGCACCGTAAATCACGGATCATGGCACCACCATAGGTCACAACTAAAGTAACTCACAAGTAACACTTGTTAAGCTAGCAAGATCAAGGAACTAACATGTGTTGCATTAGGAGAAACCAAGACATAACACATGCATAGGTTGAAGAATTCAAGGATTAGTCCCAAGTTTCAACATTGAGTAGATGGGGAAAATTAAAGTGCATCAAAAGTTCCAAATGATGTAGAACTTATGAGCAAAAATAAGCAAGGAGTGGTTTACTGGCAAAGCTTGGTACATGACCAAATTCATTGGGACAAAAATAGCTATAACAAGTAATAGCCATTCTCAAAATGAAAGGAGGAAGTTTTAAACATCATTATATTTCAACTTCATATGAATACTTATAACTAGAGCATATGCAGTGTTTCATTAATGACATGATGCATGAATCGTCCGTACGAAACTTTAAACACCAAAGCTCATAAAGTACATAAACAATAGTTCTAATTATATAGGGCATAATAAGATTACTACTCCACCACACAAAGCCTTTTTAATCAAATAAGGAATGGGAGGAATGAATCAGATAAGCCGGAAGCAATTTGGACCAAATTAACAAGTTAAATAGATTTGTCCCAAATCATTTTGAAGTTTTTGTAAATCAATACAACAAAGACTTTGTAACGATCGCTCTGATACCATTCTGTGGCAGAACCTCCTAAATTATAGGGCCCACATGCACACATCCTTTGTCAAGCGACCTTTGACATCTATGCATATGTTCCCGATAACTTAAGAAGACTGTCGGGTGTCCTCGGAGAACCCGAATCATCCACGATTTCGAAAGCGGGATCACATTACTGAGTCATTGTAGTATTGCAACAGTTTATTCAAATAGATACATCGAGTAAAATATAGCGGAAGTCTTACAATAACTTAGTTTACAAAACATTTATTTCAAACCTTACAAACTAAGTTCGATTATTAATACAAACCAAAGTAGTGGAGTGGCATTATAATATATTACAAAACACACAATTTAAGCTGCGCTTGCCCAAAGGCCACACATTTACTTAACGTCATCAAGACAGAACAACGGTCATGCAAAGACGATCCAAAGCAGATCTCGCACATGAGCCTCACCGCAACAAGGGTCAATCGAACCACGAGTACGAAAGTACTCAACAAGACTTAACGAAATAAAAACCGATAAGACTCGGGAATGCGGGCTCGAGGATTCAAGGTATGGCTTTAGCAATAATCAAAGTTCTTTTGCGTAAAAAGCACTTTAACAAAATTCTTTGTATCAATATTTAAAATCTCATAAGATCATATACAAAGGCGACACGATCCGTATTGAGATCATGAAACTTCATATCCAACACTTTCTCGAACCATTCTCAAGTTCCGATTATTAATACTACGATGATGAGCAGAGAAGTGAGTCTCCATAACCGAGGAGCAACGGCGATTCGAACCGATTATAAACCCAATTGGGAATTCCAGAGACACACGACATATGCGGTCCACGACCTACATATACCAACCTACCCTCAGATCCTCTAAAACAAGAACGGTTCTGCGCCACCCGAGAATACTGATACTCCACACTCCAGCCCATTGCCACGTGGGTACACGCTATTATTCGCCATCTCTCCACTCCCGGTCATGAGTAGCCATTCTCGTAATAGAATAGCCAAGTTAAGGCTTACGGAGTATGTGGTTAGTACTACAAAGTCTCACCGCACGCAGTTCACCTGTGGTACGGACCTTAATCGACACAAAGGAAAGAACCGCTCACAAGACATTACCGGTCTTGTGGGCTCACCACACCGAATCCGCCCGGTCTAGATTTATTACTCCATATTCCCATATCACATGATAACATAAGTAACCAAAGTTCCATTTAAAACTCGCAGGTGACAGGTAATCACCCGACCATTATTTATCTAAGCATGACTAAGCATAACTAGCCATATACGAATTAAAACGGTTAACAAGGTAGATAAGGAAAACAAGGTTGGTCATGCATCAATTAGGTTTTCACTTAACTCCTAATCACTTAATGCAGTATATGAAAGCAAAAGCGAAATCAATTTGTAAAACACAAGGTAGGGTTTAAATGCATCCGGGGCTTGCCTTCGTCGGCAGAAAAGGTTAGTTCCACAGAGAGATTACGGAGTTAGACTTGACAGCATCACCATTGATGGATGAACCTTCTCCAACACTTGATCAACGCGAGCACCATTGAATGATGACACTCATCCGAAGATTAGTCAACGCGAACCTTCTCACTCACGTATGCACTACACGTAAATAAATAATGCATGCTTTAGCATGATGGATTGTATGACATGATGCATGGAGGTGCATTGGTGAAAGCATAAAAGATTAACTAACTTGAATACAACTTTCCTTCACGGTACAGTTACAAGTCAAAACTAACTAAACCTTTCCAGAATACTAACATCAATTGCCAAAGATCATTACCAACTAATGATCCAAGGACATCACTCAATCAAAAATTCAATCAAAACCTAAGTCATTAAGGTTTGCTATTTAACTAACATATGTCTATTTCAGGACTGGAAACAACAGCTTCATGTTTGGATCATAACTAGAGTTATACAAATCCAATAGCCATGCAACAAGACATTCTGGAAAGCTTATAAAATCTTCTACAACTCATCTTTAATCATCTTAGCATGATTCTCAAGTTAACTAAGTCAAATATACCCATTTACCGAAACTGGTCCCCGAATGACAGAGAGCAGCCATTTCTGAAACCCAACTTTAAACAGGCATAACTCACAAACCACAAGGCCAAATACCACCAAATTTTAACAGCAGCTAGATACATGAATTATCTACAACTTTGTTATTAACAAGTTTCTCGAAAAACATCATTATCATGAGGTAATCCAAACAGTCCCAAAAACTGTCCCGAAACAACAATTGCAAGAAAATAATTATTAACTTATGTTGCAAACACATAATTGGGCAAAACCAACTTTACCAACATTTCACACATGACTAAAGAACACCAGAAAGCATGGTGCTCACCTCTAAATAAATTTTCTTAAAGCATTTCTTAATTTATTTAGACATCAAGGTGTATTTATGAACATATACCAAAAATGCACAATAACTTCTACAAAAATTACAGTAGCTCACATATCCTCTCAATAGTCTACTGTACAAATTTCATACCATTTGCATAAGTATAGCTGCCTCTATGAAAAAGATAATTTGCTATTGCAAGAAATCATGTGAGAGCGAGATAAACCAAAAACTCACTCATAATTCATCCAATACTCATGAAATTTTTACCACACATCAACTATCACATGAGTAGCATGCCACAAAAATTTCACTTCATTTGGAGCCCTAGATTTGCAGTTATGGAAAATAACAAATTCAACTAGCATTACAACCTTACTGTACAAATCTATTTTTGTAGCTAAAACTTTAAACTAAAACATGCCATATTATAGATCTACTGCATAGACAATTTCACAAGGATTCCAAAAAGTCCTCATTTGCTATTATACGAATTTCCTATGAATTACTATGAATTTTCAAAGTTCCAGCCGATTTCAAAGCAAACAGGTCCAAACGGCACTATTCACATGAGTCTACGGTTCACAGAAAAGACCCTCACAAATCTCGAATTTGAAGACGAAGTCCCTGGTCGCGATTTTCAGAACAGAGGACGCCGGAGAGACGCGATTTCCGGCCGGCTGATGCTCGTAGGCGGCAATTGAAGGGGTGGTCGAGCGACGGGGTGGCGAGGCGAGCTCGAGGATGACCGCAGCTCGGCCGGAGGTGGCCCGTGATGACCTGGCCACGCGAGCCCGCGGCTCGGCGGCGGAGCAGCACGGCGGCAGGGAGCCTCAACGTGCCCTGTTGATAAGATGAGCAACCGACTTGCTTGCGAGCATCACGGCACAAAGGTAAGCGCAAAACAAGAGAGAGACAGTAGCGAGAGCAGCCGGAATAGGCCGGCCACAGCGGAGGCGAGCTCGACGGCCATGACGGACGGCCGCGAGGAAGAAGACGGCTCGCTGATGACTTCGATGAAATTGGACGGCGGGAGCGAGTCAAAGTGCTGCGCATGGATGTGGCGAAGCTTTCAGCGCGCTCAAATCGGCCAGAGGATGAGCAGTGGAGGTGGTGTTCGCCGGCAAGAATGGACGACGGCGACGGCGAACAAAGGAAATGAAAAGGAGGAGAACGGCGACGGCACAAGCTATAAAAGACGGCCAGGAAGCAAGAGGAAACCACGTAGGAGTCTTCTCCGCGCCAGCACGACGCCGAGGGCGGCCACAGTCGCGCCTGGAAGCCAGAAGAAACTCGCCGTCGGTGAGGTGTCGCCCGCGGGTACTGTTCACCGAAATTACAGAACTGCCACTAGTTTTTGAAACCCAAATTACTCCCAAATTTGTATAACAACTCAAAAATCTCCAAAAATAAAAGTTGTTCAAAATTAAAAGTTCTACAACTTTGCTTTTGTAACCATACCCAAATTCGGCCTACATTTTGAAATGCAAATTTGAATTCAAAACGGGGACATTTAAAGAATTACGCCTTTTCAAATTACTTCAAATTTTACTAAACAACTTTGAAAACTCCAAAAACAAACTTTGTACAACTCGACAAGCTCTACACTTTTGCTTTAAGGCCCAACCCCAAAATGTGCTTTGATTTTGAAATGGGTTTTCCGGGATAAAATTAATTGCTAGAAATCAGGGTTTTTCGAAAATTCAAATTAAAAACCAAGATTTCAAACTTGATTCAAACCATTCCACTCAACACATACAACATAAAAGTAAACTTGTTTTAGGAGATTTTTACACCAAAAATTCACAAAGCTATATAATCACCATTATTGACATTATTTCATGTAACATATAAAACACTTTATAAACAACATTTACATGCTATAAATTAAACATGAAATGCATTAATAACTTGATGCTTGATGATTATGCATAATGATGACATGATTAATTTCTTAATTACTTTTTAACATCTGGGATGTTACAACTGTGGATGGATGGGAATTGATATAAACTTGATTATACTTTAATATCACTTGGAAATTGGGATTGTTCACTAAAGTAGTGATTCAGGATGCTAAAACTTGATCAACTAAAATTGCAAACCGCAGTCAAACCGTGTCTAGCCTTTTGAGCCTCATAGATCCCTTTGATATACTTGCTAAGCATGGTGAGCTTACACTTGCTTTACATCCAATGAAAATCCCGGATGGGTAACAGATAATGGGTATGAAGAGTTTTCGGAGGATGTCTAGGACTACTAGGAGATGTTCACCAGTTGGAGTCCCTATGGCAGATTGGGTTAATTTCCACTGTGTGTAATAATGTTGCCAATGAGCAAAGATATGTATTAACATTATGATGAGATGCGATGTAATAAGTACTTTACTTTGATATTATTACAATTTGTGATATATGTGTTTGGACATCCTAGGCGCACATATATGAGTACTTGGTTTTGCTATGCAAAATTAGGTGCGACAAATTGGTATCAGAGCTATAACTGACTGTAGGACGATCAACCTAGTTAGAAATGGATGTTTTAGGATCACATTACCTTTATTTTACCACCTTTAATTTGCTATAAATTTTTTTCTTATATTCTGTTCTTTATCTGTTGCAAAAATTATTTTATTCTAATACTCAACCTTTTCATTCTTATAGATGGCCCGCACCAAGCTGACACCCGTAAGAGGACCATTGTGATGCCCACCAGGAGGACAAGGTTCACATTTGGCAAGCGCGTTCCTGCACATCTAGTGGAGGCTCTGAGGAGCATGGAGGAGGAACCGCCTATGGAGGTGCCCATGGGGCAACCTCTAGAGGACGTGATGGAAGAAGATCCCATGGATGAAGAAACAGAAGAGGGGCCCATGTTTGAGGAGCCCATTGAGATAGAGGAGTCTGAGGAAGAACCCATGGAAGAAAATTGTCAGGGTGGTCAGGAGGGAGCTGGTGACCCTGATGATGGAGATGATTCTGACAATTCTGATTCAGATGATGCGGTGATGATGGTGGTGATGGTGGAGATTGTAATGGAGATGATGGTGGTGACGGTGATGGAGATGGAGGAAATGATGGGAATGGGGGTGATGATGATCATGATGCACTGCTGGCTCAAGGGTGGACCACGGAGATCCACTACGATTTGGAGGGTGATGCCTACTACCACCCCAAGCTTGTCTCACCCATACGCCGCTACCACACCAGATGCATTGTTCAGTACAGGACGGAGCATTGGACCCACCCCGACTACACCGGCTTCTGGGAGAGAGAAGTGTACATCCACGAGAGGACTCGGGTGCGCTACATCCACCGCGCCATCACTGCATGGCTCACACATGCAACCGCCATCAGGGACGCTGCTCGACAGGCATTGGTGATCAATCGCGACCGCCACTTCGACGACATCGCCTAGGAGGAGGATCGTTATCTTCCCTACAGTCGGAGTGGCCAGTCTACTTGGAACATCGCTGCACCACTTGGAGAGGCAAACCTGAGGCTGAGGCCTACCCTGTTGTGCTTGGCTTAGACCAACACTGATTTGGACCAGGCCTTGGATGAGTTAGATGTCATGGGGAAGGCGTACCTGCAGCTTGCCCGTGAGAATGCTACACTAAAGCAACATCAAGGAGGTCCTGATGTAGAAGCACCAGGTGTTCCTGCTCAGTCACCCCCGAGGAACAGAGGAGAATTTGGAGACCCCAACACTAGCACCAACATCGACCCATAGGAGGAAGACTTAAAAATATGTAATAAACACGCGTAGATACGCGAGAGAGTGTTTAGTTTCTTTTCTTTTAATGGTTGAACAATTGATACTTGTGTGGTTGGATGATTGTCATAATGAACAATGTTTGATTTGGATTTTTGATATGATTGTGATGACTTGTGGGCATGTCCACGGTCATTTAGTTCAAGGTTAAGGCTTAAGGATAATATGAATAAATAGTTGGGTTCGTTTTATCATGCTGTCCATTCTGTATCATTCTAAGCAGTCCATCGTTATCAGTTCATATCTCATGTTCTAAATGTACAATGGTCATGAAAATTTTATGGAGATAAGTATACTTCAACATCTTTCTTTTGGCTCTATAATCACCTCAATACCTATTATAAATTATGAGATACAGCTGTTGTAAGTTGAGATTTCTGTGCTGTCAGAATTCTAGGACAGTACTGCTTATCATCTGTTTTTTACTAAGTAAACGTTAGAATCTAAAAAAGTGTTCTAAATGAAAGTTATAGATAATTTCATAAGATTTCCATAAAGGTAAAATAAGCAATCAAATGATAAACATAGAGTGATATATGCTTGTTTTACTGCACTGCTGTTTGTCCAACTTGCCGGAAAAGTTCAGAACAATTATCTTTTTGTGTACCCTACATATATCTCTTGTCTTGATCTTGTGATACCTACTCTTATTAGACCCTTATCTCCTAAAGATTATATATTGTGGACATATGAGACTTATATGATGTATCTACAGATGGTGAACACCAGGAGGAACAACTAGGGAGGCGAGGACATGCCACCACCACCTCATGCCACTCAGTTGCTTCAGCAGATGGCTCAGAACATGTAGAACATGGTGCATGGGAATGGGACTACACCCCATCAAGTCAGAGACAAGAGGGGAGAGTTTCTGAAAGGACACCCACCTGTCTTCAAGCACTCCACTGACCCACTCTAGGCTGATGACTGGCTACATGCAATCGAGAGGCAACTTGAGATTGCACAGTGTGATGACAATGAGAAGGTTCTATATGGCTTTGGATAGTTGCAAGGGGCTGCACTTGATTGGTGGGATTCATTCCGCTTTGGCCGTACCGAAGCTAACCCCATCACCTGGCAAGAGTTTCGTGGTGCATTCCACTCTCACCACATGCCTGCTAGATTAATGAAGCTTAAGAAGAAAGAGTTCTTGGCTCTTAAGTAGGGGAGCATGACTGTTGCTGAATATTGTGACAAGTTCATACAATTGTCATGGTATGCACCTACTGAGGTGGATGAGGATGAGAAGAGGCAGGAGTTATTCATGGAAGGTTTGAATGATGGTCTCCAGTACCAACTGTTGTCACATACTTTTGCTAGTTTTCAGCAGTTGGTGGATAAGGCCTTGGTGATAGAGAACAAGTGCCACCAGATGGAGGACAAGAAGAGGAAGTTCCAAGGACAACAATCCGAGAGCAACTCTCGCTTCCATGCCAATCCTCAATAGGCTCAACCACAGCAGCGCTATCAAGGTCAGTCCAATCTAGTCAACCGCAACCAGTAACCACATCGTGCACAACAGCAGCAACAACAGTACAAGGCACCAGCTCAATGCTAGCAGCAATCCAACAATGTTTCTATGAGGAATAATGCCCCCAATGCTCCACAGAAGAATGGCGCACCAAAGGCGCCAAATGCAGTTAATGATAATAAATACTTCAATTGTGGAGAGCCAGGACATTACTCAAACAGATGCCTCAAGAGGACGGCTAACATGCAGCAGAACTATGTCTAGGGAAAAGTCAACCATGTGACTGCAGAAACAGCTCAGGAGGCACCAGATGTGGTGATCGGTACGTTTCGGGTCAACTCAAACTCAGCTATAGTACTTTTTTATTCTAGTGCTTCGCATTCCTTCATAGCATATACTTTCATAAAGAAGCATGGTATTCCCATATGTGTTATGAAGAAACCCATGTTAGTAAACTCACCCAGAGGGGAAATGAAAGCAAATTAGATATGCTTAGCTGCTAGTCTCAACATAAGTGGGGTAGAATTTCAAGTCAACCTTGTAGTCATAGACTCATCTGGAATTGATGTGATCTTGGGTATGGATTGGTTGAGGTCCCGGAAGGCAGTTATTAATTGTGGAAATAGTTTCGTGAATCTTACCACTCCATCCGGAGAGAAAGTTGAGTATGTGGCAACACAGTCAGCCATGGAAATCTGTCGGGTTAATCAATTGGAGGGCACAACTATAGAGGATATACGGATAGTAAATGAGTATCCATATGTCTTCTCTGAGGAGTTACCAGGTATGCCACCTGAATGACACATTGAGTTTATAATTGAACTTTTACCTGGAACTGCACCCATAGCTAAGAGACCTTATAGAATAGGAGTGAATGAATTAGCAGAACTTAAGAAACAATTAAGGAAATTGCTAGATAAGGGTTATGTCCAACCTAGTTCTTCACCTTGGGGTGCAACAATACTGTTTGTAGAGAAGAAAGATGGTACATCAGAGAATGTGCATAGATTACAGATCACTTAATGAGGTCACAATTAAGAACAAGTATCCACTACCTAGAATCGATGACTTGTTTGACCAGTTGAAAGGGGCTTCTGTGTTTTCCAAGATCGACCTCCGATCTAGATACCATCAGTTGAGAATAAGATGTTCTAACATTCCTAAAACTACTTTTGTGACCCGATATGGACTATATGAGTTCATAGTCATGTCCTTTGGTCTGACGAATGCACCTGCTTACTTCATGTATTTGATGAACAAAGTATTCATGGAGTACCTTGACAAGTTTGTCGTGGTGTTCATCGAAGATATATTAGTCTACTCTAAGAATGAAGAAGAACATGAGGGACATTTGAGGTTAATGTTAAAGAAGCTTAGAGAACATCAGCTCTATGCTAAGTTTAGCAAATGTGAGTTCTGGCTAAAAGAAGTATCATTCCTTGGTCACATAATCTCTAATGGAGGAGTAGCAGTAGATCCCAAGAAGGTTAGAGATGTGTTGAGTTGGAAGCCACCTTAGGACGTTAGTGAGATTTGGAGTTTCCTTGGTATGGCTGGGTACTATAGGAGATTCATCGAGGGATTCTCTAAGTTAGCCAAACCTATGACTGCTTTGTTAGAGAAGAATGCCAAATTTGTATGGTCTAAGCAATGTCAGGATAGTTTTGAGGAGTTGAAGAAGAGACTGACTTCTGCCCCAGTGCTTGTCGACATAGAATTTCGTCCCGTGCCGAGGATACACGCAGCAAGCCGGAAGGGTCCGCTCGATGGAGCAGATCCGCCTAGCTTCAGCGCAAGGGTGGTCGATCCTACACAATTCTCCCGAGACGTGCCAGTCAATTTGACCCTGCAATTGACATGGAGAGAAAGTTTATCAGTAATTAAGGGCGGAACTTGCCGGTGTTGCCAGACAGTTCTGAATGTGCGGCTCTGAGAGCCGATATAAGAGGAGATCGACTAAATAGTCGATTCCAGCATATTCAAAAGAATAAATCAGTTAAAGCTTATGGGGTTGTGTAAGAAGAATCGGTTATCATTCAGAATAAATATCATTTAAGCAAACATTAATCAATGGCAATAAGATATCGATGATGGTCGGTTTATGCTGAGCCAATGATTACAAGTAACCGAACTCCTATTTATATAAAGAAACAATTCAACACCACTTAACCATCTAATACAGATAAATCTAATGAACATGTTAGATCTCATCTATTGCCATGACTAGTGGGGCATGAGGCAGAATCATGCAGGCCATAGAAACAACAATAGATTTGATGACCCTAACTCATTACTAATATCAGTGGGGCATGAGGCAGAATCATGCAGGCCGTAATACAATAATAAGATCATGGGGCTAACATATCTTTCAACTTATCTCTACTTCAATGATCTCGTAATGTGAACTGTTCTTGAGAGCGCTCGATATCGGCTAAACAACCGATTCAGGCATAGCGCACAGTTAAGGTCATGCCTTCTCAGGAACGGATATATCGACTAACGATCCCCACTCCATGGTGCTCACAGTGGGGTGAGAGGAAAAATCCCATAGGCCATGATAACGGGCCATGGAGCGGTTCTCGCCAACCCATAGATCTACTCAAGATCGAACATGCCTTAACCACACGCTATGCACGATTAAGATTGATATAAAACAGCCGATAAAAACATAACTCATCATTTAAGACGTAGATTAGATCAGTTTTAGATTGGCAAACGATGGGTTAAATAAGATATAAGGCCGATTCAGATCAATCTCAATCGGGCAGATTGATATTGCTGTAATTAGATAAACAATGAAAGCAATAAGCAATATCGATAACTTAATGAATCTACCAAAGACTGACATTCAAAGGTAGAGCCGATAACTTGACCTTGATCTAATTCAAGCAGTGGGGTGTGAGGCAGAATCACACAGGCCATACTTGAATTAGACAAGAGTCGATAACTAGCTTACACCAGAGCCGCAGTGGGGGTCAATCGGATCGATGCAGCCATACGAATAGAGGTATAAACCATGACGGTACTTACAACAAGCAGTGGAGGTCGACTAGATCGATGCAGCCATACTTACCGAAGAACTCACCGAGATCTACTCTACTCCTACTCCTAAGGGGTGGCCGGAGCCAAAAAAAGTAAATTGACTTGTATTTGATTGATTGTCTGTTTTTACAATAGCCGGGGTTTGATATTTATACCCGGAGTCCAGACATAAATCCTACTAGAGCACAATTTGTTACAATCTTTGGCATAAAAACGAAAACATTCCTAATTTAAGATAACTTGGACTCTAATCTTTCTCTTTTTGTAGAGTCCAGCATGCCTCGTCCCAGCGCCGATCATAGCTTCTATCGTTATCCACTGGTGCTATCTAAAGAAAGCCGATTCTAGTGCTGTATCCGAATCAGCTATTTTTGATCTACACGTAATTGATTCCTTACTGACATGGTTTTGGGAGTTCTCGAGCCTCTGAAATCCTTCTTCTAAATTCTAGTGTAAACACATGCCCTCCAATTTTGGGATAAAAGTAATTTTATTCCAAAATTATCCTATCTGCATCCCTGATTGGTCCACAGTCATGGGTAGAGAACCTTTATCTGGGGTCCACCGTCCATCACCGCTTGTGTCCATTCACGAGCCTATGCCTCAAAACTTTTGCAAGAGCACCACTGTTTCACAGGCATTTGAATTTATCTTCCCGGGCCGGCTATAAAACGCTTATCCGACCCTAGCGAGAGCAACTCACTACTTCAGCCATGTTTCTCTTCCATCCATCTTTCTGAGTGCTCCCAAATCCGCTGGACCCTCCATGGTCTATCCTTTTGTTATGATGATCTTTGGCCTTGTGGGGGTCCGGACTCCCTTCAATCCAAAAGAAGCCTTGGTGGCTTGATTTCTGATCCACGCAAATTCTTTGTATCCGTCCCACGATGCTTCATAACTTAGGGAAGTGACAAGTTCGAATCTGTTGCCTCTCCATTATCCGTCCCTTGAATTCCTAGAGTGTCGATCCGTTTCCATCTCTGATTTCAATTCTATACCTCTGGCGGAACAAACCGCTATATATAAGGGCTATGGCTGAGGGTTGAGCAACAAACCGCTTTCGTCTCAATCCCTCGGCACCCTCAGTATAGTCCCTGCTTTTTCTATAAGCTTGAGATCATGGAGAACAGCAAAAGGTCTGCTGATGGGGCTCCCAACGGATCTGCATCATCGCACCAGCGCCTTCATACAGTGCCATTGGATGAGATGTGAAAGATGGGGTGTCGAGGCAGAGCGCCGGACGAAGAAGATAGAAGTTTGAGAGAAAAGGAATCGTGTACTTGCTTCCCTACCTTAGCCTTCGCTTTTATAGAAGGGTGGGTGAGATAGGCACCCGTTGGAGTTCCCTTTGATTGCACTGAGCGAGAATGGGAGTTAAGGTGAGGCCACGTCTCGCACGATCTTAGTGGAGCACGCTTCTCCCAGTGGAAGTAATGGTGATGGAATGGTGTTGGAAGTTGGATGGAGAAAATTCACTCGACCACGGGCTCGGCCCCTCTAGCGCTAACCACGATCTTAGGGGAGACGAAGTGATGAACCGCTAGCCTATTTTATTCTTATATCGACTGCTTTGAATCATCTTTTGTAATGGCAGAGGTGGGTAATTTACATGCAAAATTAGGGGGTTCACACGGTTTACATACACAGTTTACGCGGTTCACATGGTTTACACCGTTGGGGCCTCTAACTAGTAATCATAAGATAGTAAGCTAAAAGATTTTTTCATTCTGATTTTTTTTCATTTTCATACACGGTTTATGCGATTCACATGGAGGATAACGATTGACTTCCCCGAGATGTTCGACATCCCCGCGTCGTGGAATCTTCAAGAACGGAGTGATCATAAAATCCAAGAGGGTTTTTTGGAACTCACCTTGGTCTGCTCTGATCCCCTCCCTAGTGCTCTGCTCTGCCATGACGTCGCTCCCCAACCCGAGGATCCGTCTTTTGCAGCCGCCGTGCGTGTCCTCATTCCATGGAGAAGCTCCTAAAGGATATGGCAGTTGAGATTGCTAGCCACGTCGCTGCGGCTATAGCGAATTCCATGGAAGATCTTGCTAGCCTGTGGGCAACCTGTTTGTAGATACGTAGGGTGTGCGGCGACGCTGTAGTGGGATGGAGCATACCACTATGGCGGGTGTTGCTGCATGGAATCCAACGAGGGACCTAGAACTAGTTCTACGACCATGAGTACCGCACCAAGCTTATCGCCAGGCTTGCTAGCGTCGGCAACCCGGAGGCCTGCTTCTATGCTGGGATGCACGTCGTCTTTGTGGAAGACCGCACCATGCTCATGTCGTGGCGCGACGTACTTGAGTGCTCTGCCACGACAGGCCATGATGTTGCTACATTTGTTCTCTCCCTTGTGCTCCATAGGTCCAATAGCGGTGCCGACAATGACAACATTGCCTGGCGGTGGTTGAGGAAGGTTGAAGGTGATGAAGCGAGCCTGGTGGCGAATGTGACATGGAAGAACGAGATATGTACACGGAGCCTCCAACAGGCCGTGTTCATGTTGGAGGACTTCGCTGGGCGACCGACACCAGGTTAGTCTAGTCCTCTACCTCCTCTGGCCATGCCAGTGCGTCGCCAGGATGGACATCAGTGCGAAGGTGGAGGCTGCGGTGTCCACATAGGATGGGATGGTTAGGAGGAGTGGGCTATGTTCTGTAGCGAGGAGTGTAGGATCTGCTATGAGTGTGGTAGGTTCTTCAGATCAATGTGGTAGATTCTGTGCAGATCAATGTCATATGTATATATCTGGATGATGAGGATTTGTATGATAAACTCTTTTTTTGTATGATAAACTCTTCATTCTCCTTAATATAATGATACGCCAAGTACGATTATTCCTTTCTAAACTCGTTACAGTTACCTTCCTTCTCATATGATGCAGTTCATATTCCCTTGCACATGTTTCCAATTTCTTAATACAAGTTAAGTCATGTCCACTAATAAACACAATTAATATCAATATAAGAAATATAGAAGGCGTATGGTCACAAACATGGCAGATACGGTGGAGCGCCAGCCGGAGGGCATCCAAGTACCACTGATCTAATTGCGCACATGTACATGTTTCCAATTTCTTAATACAAGTTAAGTCATCTCTACTAATAAACACAATTAATATCATGAGGACAAGAAAACACTACAACTGAAAAGGCGAATATTACACAATAATAAAGTGATGCAAGGAACTCTTTAGGCCTTTGCCTCTCTGTCTCCTGAACTGAGGAAGTTCCTTCAGGACTAATGACTTTCATATGAATAGCCCGACGATGACTAGATGTGGCAGAACCTCCTAAATTATAGGGCCCACATACACCTGTCACTGTCCAACGACCTTTGACATCAATGCATATGTTACCGATAACTTAAGAAGACTGTCGGGTGTCCTCGAAGAACCCCGAATCATCCACGATTTCCGAGCAGGATCACATTACAGAGTCATTGCAGTATTACAACAGTTTATTCAAATAGATATATCAGATTAAAATATAGCGGAAGCATTATAGCAACTTAGTTTACAAACCAGTTGTTTCAAACCTTACAAACTAAGTATAATTATTAATACAAAACGAAGTAGTGGAGTGGCATTATAATATAATACAAAACACACAATAAAACTGCCTTGCCCAAGGGCCACACATTTACTTCTCGTCATCAGATCGAACTATAGTCATGCAGCACGATCCAAAACAGATCGACTCATGAGGCGCACCTGCAACAAGGGTCAACGAACCCTGAGTACAAAAGTACTCAACAAGACTTAACCGAAATAACAAATAAGAATCAGGAATGCAGGCTTAGGAATTCAAGGTAGGGCTTTAACAATAATCAAAGTTATTTTGCGTAAAAGCTTTGTAACAAAATTCTTTTTATCAACATTTAACATTTCATAAGATCATATACAAATCTGACACGATCCGTAATGAGATCATGAAACTTCATATCCAACACTTTCTCAAATGGTCCTCAAGTTACAGTTATTAAACTACGATGATGATCAGAGAATTGAGTCTCCATAACCGAGGAGCAACGACGATTCGAACCGATTATAAACCCAGCTGGGGAATTCCAGACCACACGACATATGTAGGTCCCCGACCTACATATATCAACCTACCCTCGGATCCTCTACACAAGAACGGGTCCGCGCCACCCGAGAATACAGTACTCCACACTCCAGCCCATTGCCACGTGGGTACACGCTATTCCCGCCATCTCTCCACTCCCAGTGCGCGAGTAGCCATTCTCGTAGTAGAATAGCCAAGTTAAGGCTTACCTGAGTATGTGGTTAGTACTACAAATTCTCAACTCACACAGGTCAACAACGGTACGGACCTTAATCGACACAGGCGGAAAGAACCCGCTCACAAGACCTCCATGTCTTGTGGCTCACACACACCGAGTCCGCCCGGTCTAGATTTATTACTTCACATGCTCATATTTCATGATAACATAAGTAACCAAAGTTCCATATAAAGCTCGCAGGTGACAGGTAATCACCCGACTTTTATTATCTAAGCATGACTAAGCATAACTAGCCATATACGAATTAAAATGGTTAACAAGGTAGATAAGGAAAACAAGGTTGGTAATGCATCAATTATGTTTCCACTTGACTTCTAATCACTTAATGCAGTATTGAAAAGCAAAAGCGAAATCAATTTGTAAAACACAAGGTAGGTTTAAATGCATCCGGGGCTTGCCTTCGTTGATGGAAAAGTCTGATTCAGGAGTCGGTCCACAGTTATCCAACCCGACCTCAACCGACGGATTAACCTCCTCAACCGCTTGATTAACCACTACAGGTTCACCTTCGTTCACTACACGTAGTAATAATACTATGCTTAACATGATGCGAGATACAAAATATGATGCTCGATGATGGATGCAAAAGTTAGCAACTTGAATACAACTTTCCTTCACGGTACAGTTACAAGCTAATCTAACTAAATCATTTCGTAATACACACATCAATTGCCAAAGATCATTATCCACTAATGACCCAAGGACATCACCCAATCAAAAATTCAATCAAAACCTAAATCATTAAAGGTTACTATTTGCTTTTATGAATTAATTATTTAATTAAGAATTATGAAATAAATCAACTTATTCCAATTGGGCTCAAAATTTTTGTAAATGTTCATTACATGATAACTAAGTGGCAAAACAATTTTCATAATTTTTGGATAATTAATTAAGCCTAGAAAAATCATAGAAAGTCATTTATTAATTAATTGAGCAATTTTTATCATACCCCAAAAATACTTAAAATCAATATTTCAAATTTTTGTCACATAATATACATCACAAAGAAGTCACACAAAAATTTTCATAATTTTTGGAGCTATAAATAAATTTACACAAAATAAAAATTTCAGCACTATTCATATAAATCTGAAAAATGAAAACTCATTTGAACATTTGAGTCACGACATCGGACCCCACATGTCATCTTCAACCTTTCAGCTTGACTATGACGACGGACGCGGCGACCGCGCAAACTCATGACGGTGAATCCAAAGGCGACGGTCAAGGTACCAAAATGACCACATCATCACTCACAAGATCGATTGAAGGCACTAGCTAGGCAATTACTACGAGCTACGAGCTTGGCATCGGCCATGGCGACGCCTTGGCGGCTCGGCGGCACTACACGGCGACAGGAGCTCGGTAGCGATTAAATAAGCGGTACAGAAGCACCGTAGCTCACCACGAACACGACGGAGGAGAGAGCAAAGGTCGAGAAGCGGCGTAGAGCGCGGGTCGACGTGCCACAAAGAACGGCGGCGGAGCAAGGATCGTCGGTGATGGTGTGCCGTGATCTGTGGTGATCAAAATGAGCAAGCAACAACGGATTAAGCATCACAAGATCGAGGACGAAGCTGGAGCTACGCTAATCGAAGCAACAGACTCACCGGAGGGCCACGATAAACGGGATCACCAAGTCATTTTCCGCCAAGAAGAAGTACGTTGCGCGGCGTTTCCCGGCGAAATCAGACTAAATTGAGGGGTTAGCTGGACGCGCAAGGAGTAGGCGGAGCTGGAGCTAGCTTATCAGCGATGGCGAGCATAAGGACGGCACGCAGGCTCGCGCCGGAGATGAGCAAGGTGACGAGAAAAAACAGAGCAAAGGAAAAGAAGAACGGCGACGACTCAGAGCTTTATAGGGCAGCCAAGGAAGCGCAAGGAAGCCACGACGAAGCCTTCAGCGTGCCAACGCTGACGCCTGGATGACACGCCGCTGCAGCTGACTGGAAGCAAATCAAGTTACGGCATGTAGCAAGAGCGGTGAACACTGTTCATCAATATTCTGAATTGCCATTCTCCAAAATTCACAAATTACTCTCAAAATTTCATAACAACTCAAAATCTCCAAAAACAAAAGTTGTTCAAAATCAAAAGTTCTACAACTTTGCTTTTGAAACCATATCCAAATTCATTTTACATTTTGAAATTCAAATTTGAATTCAAAAGGGGACACTTTAAAGAATTATGCCTTTTCAAATTACTTCAAATTTTACTAAACAACTTTGAAAACTCCAAACACCAACTTTGTACAACTTGACAAGATCTACACTTTTGCTTTTAAGCTCAACCCCAAAATATGCTTAGATTTTGAAATGAGCTTTTAGGGTAGAATTTAAATACTGAAATTAAGGTTTTCGGAATTTCAAAACAATACAGGTATTTCAAACTTGATTCAAACAATACAATTCAACACTTATACATGAATGTAAACTTGTTTTAGTGAATGCATATCAACGTTTGCAATATGACCAAATGCTTTGCAATGCATATGATGACATGACAGTTTTAGTATTTAAAACACCCGGGGTGTTACACTAGAGCATCGTATGCCATCAGTTGGAGTCACTACGGGTTGTTGCTCATTCTCTACCTCTGCCTGCAAATAAAAAAACTCAATGCCTCTATCTCCCTCGCACTCATGATGTTTGGCCGCTTGTGCTGCTCTTAGTGTCATTCTTGTTGTCCTTGACAATTGGGACTTCTTGCTCTTTTTAACCACTATGGCCTTTCCTTTGAGTTTCTTGTCCCTTCGAGGGGGGTCCTCCATTTCATTTTGATTGATCGCAGCTACAAAAGTTTACAAAGAGAGAGACATAGTTATAAATAAGCTAGTGGTGAAACCTGGGCAACAAAAATGAGGTCTATCGTAGTGACAATAAATAACAACTAAAGTATATGAAATTATGAAACATACCAAAAATAGAAACACAATCTAAAATATATAGTGAATTACAAACAATAGTTTCATATTTACCTCAACTTGCGCTTTGGAAGCATGTAACTTCTTTGGAGGGCATTCTGCTTCTGTTTGTATAGAACTTGAATTTCTGGAACTAGAATAAGCTTCTGCACCATCAACAACCTTGGAGCACTTATTTTTCTTACATGACTATTGAAGAACAGGTGATGATCGAGTCACTTTAAGCCCATTAGAGCATCAGTTGTAGACTTCAATTGCTGATCTTTGGTAGTCATCACTGAATAGTGAAGAGCTAACTACTATATGGGTGGGTTGAGAGAAGGTTGCAAAGATCCTTATAGCTGGTCTCTAAACGAACCTCCTTAATTGCAAAACATCCACTAGCACCTAGATCGAGCAGCCCCCACCGCGCCTTGATGCCAGTAGTACCCAATCTTGAAGGCCTTCTTAGAACGCCACCGTTGCCGTAGGAGGAGTTGGAGAAAGAGCGCCACGGCGATGAAGAAAATATAGATGGTTGGCTCAAGAGCTTTGTCTATATCTATCTGTATCTAGGGAGGAAGGAGTCTGTTTATTGCCAAGAAGCGCATCTAGCCCCAGCTTAAATAGGCCAACCTTAAAGATGAAGAAGCAGAGAGGAGTAGTTAATATAAGCATCTGGGAAGACAAGGCATACTCCGTAGGAAAGTAATGGTGATGCAATTGTGTTGTGGGTAGTTAGGAAATGGGGAAATAACTCACGCTGAATTTACTACTGTTGGTACACCAAACGGTTGTGTAGGGCTGGCGGCCATAACGCCTATCTAGTCAGCTCAGCATTCCAAACGACGGTGGAATTCAACCCTACTACCACTGCCTCATTGATGGTTTTCAACTGCCGGTTTCTTTCCTCATGAGGCCTCCCTATCGGTCCAACCGACGGTGGAAGTATCACACCAACACTTTTATCGCTACGGCAGTGAAAGTGGCGATAGTGATAAGTCAATCTATAGTAGTGTTTGGGTACCTAAGAAGAATTGATCTTCTTTTGTAAGTCAATTACAAAGCTAGAGGAGGCATTGGGTGCTTGATAGTGGGTGCACACAACACATGACCGGTGATTCAAGAATGTTAAATTCAATCAACACCAATGATAGCAATGGTTATGATAGTATCACTTTTGGTGACAATGGCAAAGGCAAGGTCAAAAGGCTTGGTAAGATTACAATATCCAATGATTTGAGCATTTTCAATGTGCTACTAGTAGAGAGCTTGAACTTCAACCTATTGTCGGTAGCACAACTTTGTGATCTTGGTTTCAAGTGCATATTTGGTGTGGATGATGTAGAGATCATAAATGTAGATGGCTCTAACTTGATCTTCAAAGGATTTAGATATGAGAATCTATACTTGGTTGATTTCAATGCTAGTGAAACTCAATTGTCAACATGTTTGCTCACTAAGTCTAGTATGTGTTGGTTATGGCATAGAAGGCTTGGTCATGTTGGAATGAAACAATTGAACAAATTGATTAAGCATGATCTAGTAAGAGGCTTGAAGGATGTCACATTTGAGAAAGATAAGCTATGCAGTGCATGTCAAGCCAGAAAGCAAGTTGGCAACACACATCCTAAGAAGACCATCATGAGCACATCTAAGGCATTTGAATTATTGCACATGTATTTGTTTGGGCCAACAACATATACTAGCATTGGTGGAAACAAATATGGATTTGTGATAGTGGATGATTTCACTAGATATACATGGGTCTTCTTTCTTGTTGATAAGAGTGATGTGTTTGATACATTCAAGACATTCATCAAGAGAATACACAATGAGTTTGAAACAACAATCAAGAAAGTAAGAAGTGACAATGGTAGTGAATTCAAGAATACTAGAATTGATGAGTTGTGTGATGAATTTGGAATTAGACATCAATTATCAGCCAAGTACACCCCACAATCAAATGGCCTTGTTGATAGGAAGAATAGAACCTTGATTGACATGGCAAGATCAATGTTGAGTGAATATAATGTTAGTCATTCTTTTTGGCCAAAGCAATCAACATGGCTTGCTACTATAGCAACCACCTCTATTGTCACCCAATGTTGGAGAAAACACCATATGAGCTCTTGAATGGTAGAAAGCCCAATATTGCATATTTTCTGGTTTTTGGTTGCAAATGCTATATATTGAAGAAAGGCACTAGATTGAGCAAATTTGAGAAGAAATGTGATGAAGGCTTCTTGCTTGGTTACTCCACTACTAGTAATGCTTATAGAGTTTGGAATTTGGCTAGTGGTATTCTTTAGGACGTGCATGATATTGAATTTGATGAAACCAATGGTTCCCAAGAGGAAGATGAGAATCTAGAAGATGTGAGACGGACTCAATTGGTCAATGCAATGAAGAAAATGGACATTGGTGATATAAGTCCTAGAGAGGGGATTGATGTTGAAGATGATAAGAATCAAGTGCTCTCTAATTCAAATGTTCAAGCTAGTAGTTCTCATGATCAAAATCAAGCTAGTACAAGTGGTGCTCAAATGCAAGATCAACAATAAGTGGCTAGTTCGTCATCTCAATCAAATGACCAACCAAGTGCAAGCAATCAATTTCAAGTGCTCCAACCAACAAATGTTGCAAGAGATCATCCGTTGGACTCGATAATTGGTGATATTTCAAGAGGTGTGCAAACTAGATCAAGATTGGCATTGTTTTGTGAGCATTTCTCATTTGTGTCATCCATTAAACCAAAGAAGATAGATGAACCATTGAAGGATGTTGATTGGGTCAATGCCATGTGTCAAAGATATGGGCCAGGGGTACCTGCATCGCTTGTATATATGACCACCACCAAGCTATCGGCCCATCAATCATCAAGGAGGAGGCCCGCAAGGGTTGACGCTATCAACCAACATGGAGATCAAGGCAAACCAAGGTGGGCGTATCTAGACGATAGTTAGGATCAATCTGTTGTAACAAACTAGGAACACAATTTGTTAGCCCGATCGCCCTCTCTATAACCCTACCTCTCCTGCCTATATAAAGGAGGGTAGGGACCTCGGGCACAGGATCCAATCTTCCACCAATTCCATCTACCTCATAGTTAGGAGCAACAGCCCTTGTAATTGAGCATACGAATACAAGAGTAGCCGCACCACTAGAGTAGGGATTAGCGTGTACCATGCCCCAAACTAGTATAAATCTCTGTGTTTCATGTGCTACCATCTGATTCCGTCTACACGATCATGTTGTTGGATATTGCCGGAGCAAAACAATCTGACAGTTGGCGTGCTAGGTAGGGGCCTTTCATGTTTAGATTCATTTTTGTGTTTTGGATGGCTATTCTCTGTAGGTCGAGTAAGGGTGTGATCAAGAGGCGGTCAAAGAAGGATAGCCACGACGCCGCCACCTCCGTGCGATCAAGGGTTTCATGGTGTGGCAACCTCAAGACTCATGCACCGACCTCGATGTCATCATCGCCCAATCAGTTGTAACTCACCAGGCTTGGTGATGCGATCAACGTAGGACCGCTTTAGCTAGCACATCATGTAAGTCACTATGTCGAGTCTACTTTTTCTTAATTCTATCAGGAGTACCTCCTCGACACTTCACGCATGATCTGGTGGGAATCAAACCATCCAGATGATGCAAAACCAGCGCCATCACTGGATGCTATTTTGCCTAGATTCTTTGATAGGCTCAAGAGCTCCGCGATGGCACGCGCCTGGGAACTCTTCCTGATGCCCATGATCAACCCTAACAGTGTCGGGTCACCCCGGATAATGAAGAGAAATTGTGGAACCAACTGATTGAGCGTTAAGCGAAGCCAAAAGCCAAGTTATTGGGTAAATCTTGGCTACGCCATGAACCTTCCGTGTTAGAACCACGGATACCCGGTGGCTCATCTCGCCAATGATTGTAAGATGTATCATGTGATAGCTGCCACGGTGACTCTCTCATAGGGCAACCCTCAAGGGGACAATCGACGGCGTAAGGGACACTCGAAACAAACCCTCAAACGAGTGATGACCATTCATGCCCATACTGGGATCCAGTCAGATTTGGGACATACACGTGTTGTTTGGGAGGCTCACGCCACGGCACCTGCAACGACGACTCGGTTACCCTGGTTAGAGCACCCGATCATGTAACACCCTAAAAATTTATTATAATTTAGTAAGTAAATTTGAGCATTTAATTCATTTGTATGCATTTCAAACTAAGTTAAATAATAATTTTTGACTAATTAAAAATTACGATAAGATTTAGTAACATGATTGCTGCATTCATGCCGAGGCATTTTGGTTTTTGTCTAGTGTAGGGTTAGAGTTGAGTGGCTTTGAATTCAAATCTAGTTTGAATTTGGAGCAAGTTTGCAAAACCAAGAAATTGAAAAAGTTTCTTTTTCTATTATTCACCTGCACTCCATTTCGGCCCAGAGCCTACGGGCAGCCCAGCCCACGCGCCCTTCCTTTCCTATTCCTTCGCGCACGCGGCCCGGCACCGCGGCCCGCTCGGCGGCCTGCTCCAACGCCATCGCACGCATGCGCGCACGCCTGCAGCCCATCTTCACCCATGCCCTTCTTTCGCACACGTGTGAGACCGCAGCCCATCTCAGTGCGCCATTCGGCCCAGCTTCGGCCTGCTCTGCGCCCATGCTCGCGTCGCGCCTCTCCCTCCTCTTTCTCTAGCAACCGGGACCCGCACGTCAGATGCCTTTCTTCCCCTTCCTTCTTCATTCCCGATGATGGTGTTGCCATGCACGGCAACTCGCCCGCCGCACCCGCGCCAACCATGGAAGGATTCGAAATCCAGCGATTCCACAACTCCACCATGCCGCTTCCCTTTTCTACCACACTTGCTCACCTATAAGACCTGCCGCCAAGCCCTTCCCTCTCTCCCTTTCAGTCCGCACCCGAGTTCGCACCGCCGCCCCATAGTTCGCCCGCTCTGGTGCCCAATCGATGTCGCTGACGCACCCAGGAGCTCCGCCATGCCTCGCTGCATCCGTAGGTATTTTTCTCTCTTCATTTTGGTAATGAATCGCATGGATTTGCACTCACCCATGACATTTTCTCTCTCCGCTCGCCGCCGTCGTCGACCAGGTCCTTCGAAGCCCTCCCGGACACCGCGAACGCCTTCCTTGGACTCGCGGTGAGCCACTCAACCTTCCCATCCCATCGGCCTTGAGTTTAGTGCCCTAAAGCACCGCTTAGGGGAGCTCCCATTCATCTCAGCCATGGTGCCACCATGGGAGCCATCGTCTCGATGTGCTTCCCGTTCTTGTTTTGTACCCTGTTGAGTTCGCGTGGATCCGGTCTTCATTTTTATGCTTTCGGTTTGGAACGTGGTGGTTGGAATCGCCGTTGTAGCGTCCGCTGCCGAGCTTGGCTTGCCGCCGGCCATGGTGTTGGCCATGGGAGTAGTCTTCCCTAGTGACCCTCTGTGCCTTCATGCCAGCGCCGTCGGTTTTTAGATGGACGGCCGAGATCGCGTACCCCTTCGGGGATTATACCGGTCCACCGGTTGGACCGTGGACTCGGTCAGCAGCGCCACGTCAGTGCGCCCACCACAGGCGTGGTGAACCGCACCAACCAAAGGGCACCACGTGGCCGCCCAGTCAGCCGGCGACGTGGTCAACCGCGACCCGCCACACACTTTTTCAATTTAGCCCCTCGGTTTTCATGAAATCAACCCGCGGTACATATTAGTTCAAAAGTATTTCTTTTTTGTCCTGTTTCTACTGTTTAGCCCCTATACTTTTGAGAAATAGTGCACGTAGTCCAGATCACGTTAGAATTTAGTTTTTATTCAAATTTGAGTTGGGTTTATTTACAGAAATGCCACTAGAACCTTATTTCATGCATAACTTTTGCGTTTTAAGTCCGATTTGAGTGATCCTTTCGCTCATGTGTTCGTAGTAGTACGTAGATTAGTTTTATAAGCTTTTCAGTCTATGTTTTTACTGTTTGGTGTACTATTCTAATAGAAGTATCTTTGTATGCATGTGATGATTGGAATGGATGCTTGATTGGTGAATTTGAACATGTTTAGAAGGTGATTAGTTCGAGGTTACTGAGGACCAGTTGGGTGACCAACAATACTAGGAGGGAGACTTTGAAGAAGGTAAGTGTAGCAAAGGCCCCTTGTACCTATGAACTCTACAATATATATGCATGCATTTGTCTAAATTTGAATTACCTTTAAGGACTTTACCTAGATTACTATTTGTACCACATATCCTTGATACCTGTGGTTTGGGATGCATTTTGGATAGATGCTGCAGTGCTCAACATAAAATAATTGTTAAACATGGCAAAAGGTATTATGCAATATGTTAAAATGGAGCTTTTTAGCAGCAATTAGGGGGGCTAGAGTACGGGGTTGAGTGCTCTAGTGCCTCTCTATAAGGATTTAATCCTAAAGCGGCCACCCAGGAGGTTTCCTACAACCCCGAGTGTCATATGGCTCTGACTTTAACCTGTTAACTAGATTGTACTAGCTCGTCTGTAGCTTTCCATAAGGGCAAGTGGGGGGCACTAGATGGTATGTTTCTTTTCTTGCTAGGGTGTGTACCGTGCTACGACCACGAGTGCCACTCCTAGAGGAGGGCCACATACGGCTAGACGGCTGAAACCTTAGCAGCTATGACTTGTTAGTGCAACTAGTGACGGGTTACGTACTAAAACCCTGCCACACTTCCTAGGTATAGGTGATGTGGGCTTTGCAAACCCCGGCATTGGGAATCATGGTTCGGTGAGTAAAGTTGTACAATTTCTGCAGAAATAATTAACCTATTATAATAGCCGTGCTCATGGATATGAGCGATCTAGATCCTTCATGATTAGTGGTTACTATGGATGGTTGGGAATTGACATAATCTTGATTATTCATTATTATCACTTGGGTTGGGTTTACTCACTAAAGTAGTGATTCAGGATACTAAAACTTGACCAACTAAAATTGCTAACTGCAGTCAAACCGTGTCTAGCCTTTGAGCCTCATAGATCCCTTTGATATACTTGCTAAGCATGGTGAGCTTACACTTGTTTTACATTCAATGAAAATCCCGGATGGGTAACAGATAATACATATGAAGAGTTTCCAGAGGATGTCCAGGACCACTAGGAAGATGTCCCCCTATTGGAGTCCATATGGCATATTGGGCTTAATTATCTACTCTATGTAATAATGTTGCCTATGAGCAAGACTTGTTATAACTGTGTGATGAAATATGCGATGTAATAAAGTACTTTACTTTGATATTATTGCAATTTAGGATTATATGTGTGTTTGGACATCCTAGGCGCACATATATGAGCACTTGGTTTTGTTTTGCAGAAGGACAGTTCGACTAGAGCAGAAACACAAAGGCCGGATAGTACTATTTGGCCAGACAATCATTTTTAGCGGCGGTTGTTATAGGAAACCGCCTCTGAAAATGTTTGGCCCACATGTTCGCACGTGAACATTTTCAGGGGCGGTTTCCTTTAAATAATCGCCTCTGTTGCTATTTTTCGGGGTGGTTGTCTGTACATAACCGCCTCTAATGTATTCTGGAAGTTACCCACGCATTACACATGCTCGGTAACTTCTCTTCTTTACCCTCTACGTGCACGCGGTTACTCTTTCCAACAAGAGCGACGCTTTGCCGGTCATCTCGTGGAGACCAAGAGAGATGCTTTGCCGGCGTCTAAGGAGGCAGTGCCGGCGACATGGACTCCTCTTTCTCTTTCCCTGATCTGGTAAGTGACTGCTCTTTCCTAATCTAGATTATTACCATCAAGTTAAGACATGAATGGTATTATTTTTCACTGATTTCGTGTATTCATCTTGGACAAAATCATGCACGTGCATAGGGTATGATAATGTAACTAGCACATGACAAACCGTGCATGTGCACAGTCTAGAAAAAAATAAATAATATTTTTAAAAAATATTTTGTATTTTAGGATGGCCGGAGTAGGACAAGAATATATAATATTTTTAAAAAATAATAGAGGTGGTTATTATTTTTGTGTTAACATAATTTTAGGAGAAGAGATGGCCGGACAACTTCCTCCCCAGATCTCGGCTTCATATATGGCAATGGATTCGAACCAATCTTGTCATATGCAGAGCACCCATATCCAAGCATAGTAAGGAACATGGTTTTAGTAAAATAATATGTTTTAAAGACACCTACACATATATCTTTTTCCTAATATATATGATTCTTAAATTTATTATATAAAATTCAACCACTCCAATGGTTCGAACAGACACTCTAAAAGTTTGGTGTTGACGAGATCAATGTTGAGAGATTCCCTACTATATAGGGTGGCTAGCAATGTCGAATTACCTTTTTAATCGAAGCTAGGTGGGGTCACCAAGGTGAGCTTGTACACATCAGTGAGATGGGCCCACGCCAACCCTAACAGGTCATGGCGGAAAAATATGCTATGCTCAAATGTTTAAGGGCGCTTGGGAATGTTGGGTACAATATTCCTTCATTCTTGTAACACCCTCGGTGTTACATCGTAAATCATTTACTAAAACATGTCATGAGCATCATGTTTATGTGTTAATGCATGTAATAAAGTGTGTAGATCAATTTCCATAACTCAAAACGATCAACAAAAATGTGAAGCGGAAGTTGGTCCAATAGTCGTGTAATCACTTAAGGTTGAAAACCAATTTTTATTAAGCAAAAATGCTATAGAACATATATGTGTCACCTTAAAACAGTTGGAAGTACAAACTTTGTAGATGATAGTGAAATACTTGCGGTCGAAAAATGATATTACTAGCTAATATTTCCACTAGCTTAGAAATTGCAAATGGAAATCAAATTCAGCTCAAAAACTTAGAAATTTTCAAGTCCGCCGACAGCTAGACATTGCTATGTTTAGCAATTTATTGTGAGAGATTGGGTTAAGGAGTGGTGTAGTGTTATGGCATGGTTTGGTCATCTCATGTGCCATCTTGAGCATGGTGAAGATGGTTTAGGTCCTAAAGCAACCGTTTGGTCGTGTTGAGCGCTTTTAAATTCGTGTGCGTACTTGTCTCGGGCTGGTTGGCCGCGTGGCCGCGATCACCATGCTCGGGAGTTCGGCGTCGCGCGTTGGTCGCGCGTGCGTGTGCTGCCACGCGCAGTAGGCCATGGCCGCCTCTGGCCTGGCCATGGCTCGGCTGCCGCTGGCTCGCCGCACGGAGCCGCTGCTGCTGCCGTTGGCCCCACCGCGGGGAGCCACTGCTGCTGCGCTGCCATCGCATCGCCGTCGCGTCTGCGCCTATACACTGTAACCACTGGGCCACTTTAATGCCATGCGCATGTGCCCGTGCTGCCGTCGCCATGTCATTTATGACACTATGGCACGTGGGCCACGCATTATCTGTAGCGCGGCGTGTGGGCCTCCTGATCTCGTGGCTCGCATCCCGCCAAGGCAAGGACGAGCCGAGCCCACCTACGACGTCATCTCTCTCTTTCCCTCTTCTCCCTCTATTTTCGCCGCCGATGAGTCGCGTTACGGTGAAGCCAGAGAACGAGCACCTCTCATCAATTCCTCGTGCTCGTGTCTTTGCCTTCACGTCCCCTCTCTAGCCGACCCCACCCCATCTTGATTACGGCCAGGCCCAGCTCCAATTTTGAATGCTTTGCCCGTAGTCATGCCGTTAAGACCCATCATCGCCCGCGCCATGGCCAGCCTCCACCACTTTACCTCGCACAAATTCCTCCGCACCACTAGCTCGCCTTAGCTCCCTCTCCACCATGTGCACGCTAGTGGGAGCACTACCACCTCCCCGCTGCCGCTAACGTGATCGTGTCCGCCGTGGCTTGTCGCCATGCTCGTCGCGCGCACGTGGCCAGCCCTGCTCAGGTTGTCACCATCCGAACCACCACTTTGGCTGGGTTCGCGGTGTGCCCCTGGTGCTTATCCCCTATCTCTACCATCCTGTTAGCGTTGTGGCTCACCGGAACACGGTTGCCACCGTTGCAGGTCATCCACCACCAGGGAGAGCCCGCTCTATTTCACCCCGTTCGTGCAACCACCGCCCATCGTCACGCGTCGGCCCATAGGTGAGCATCGGTCCCCTATCTAGGTCTACGAGGGTCTCGGGTGGCCAGCGTACCGCCTAGTGCCACCGCACGCCACGCCGGCGAGCGTGGGGCGCCCCGAGGACCTCTCGGTGTGAAGGTGAAAACATCCAAGGGTTCTGTTGCAAAGTCGTTGTCTATAGAAATAGTATGTGGTGTTGGCACGATTTTCTGGTAACGCGAGGGCGTTTTTGCAAGAATACGTGCGCACGCAGGGCTTCCTCGCCATGGGCCGCCTTGTGTGCATGGGCCGGTGTGCGTGGGCCATACGCAAGACGTCGTGTGCTCGCGCGTGCGCGCTCTGCGTCGTGTGTGGGCCGCGTTGGGCCGAAATCAGTTTAGCTTTTTCGTGGAAAATAGAAATAGCTTTTCATTTTAATTGAGCTAAACTTTGGTAATTAATATAAAATAATGTAGGTATCCAAAAATTGTAAAACAAATTTTGTTAAGTTCCTAAAGTTGTGCTCTATCTATTAGTGTATTTAGTTCATATATATATATATATGTTGATACCTGGAGCTATTAAATCATTTGAGAGTGCTTAATATTATTAGGTTAAATATTGTAGGAATTTTTGTGGCAAAATGGTGATAGCTTTAGCTTTGAAAATTTTACAGTAGCTTCATAGTAGTATTATGTGCTCACTGTGATTTTTGTAGATTTAGAATAGACTTAACATAAGGGTAGTTAAATGCTCTTTGTTTCAAATATACATTAAATCATTAGTAGAATAAAGATATATCCTTCATTTATAAAGCTAGGTGTTTGTTAGTTGAACCCAACACTTTACTTGATGAAGATGATAGTTAGGTTAGTATCTTAGTCATTAGAGCTAGCTTAGCATCTTATCATGTGTATTCTTATTTTAAGAGTTGCTGTTGCCAAAATGCTAAGTGTTGCATCATTATCGCATGCATGTAGAGAACGAGTTGGCGGAGATCGTGACCATTGGAGATCACAAGTTTGAGGAGGTGATCGAGGAGTACGAGGAGGAGATCCCCATGTAGGAGGAGGTCCTAGAGACACCACTGACTAACTGAGCTGACACCCCGCCTGCCAAGGCAAGCCCTGGTGCATAACCCTTATTTTGAATAATCACTGGATATATATATATGTGTGTGTGTGTGTGATGTGCATTTACATTACAGGCTTATTGTTGAAACTACATGCATAGATATAACCTACCTATGAGTCCTACTAGCATAGGTCGAGTAGCTGCTATGCTTAGGCTATCGGTAGCGTGTGTAACCTGTCGTTACTCACAATAAGTGATTATTATTATCACTCTCATGATAAAATGGTGAAAAGAAATAGAGACCTGGGCAGGGATATGGTATGGATATTGGTGGGTGTAATAGGTTGTGTCTCACGGCCAATGGGGCATAGCTTGGTTACACTATTTTCCCTATCCGTGTCGGTTAAGGACCGCCGTTGCATTGGATTCTAGTCAGGTCACAGACTTATTATCCTTAGCACATACTTGCTTATGGGAGAGAGAAGGCTCGTTGCTCTCTTGTCATGGGTTTCGGCTCTTTCCGGACTGATTGATTGGAGGTAGGGATGGTGGAGGTCTCAGCACCACACTAAGTCCGGGACTCAGGTGTGGGGGCTTGGAGTCCAAGTTTGGATGGGAACCTAGACCCCATCATAGGAGAGTGGTGGGTTGGTCTTGCTTGTGCCTGGGGTACAAGCAGAGCGTGTGTTTCGAGGTACCCAGCTAGGATACATTGATTCACGAATCATTGTGTGATACGGTACAACTTGTCTATGATCTAGCACCGTAGTAAGAATTGGAAGATAAAAGATGGTGAAATAGATCTGATTGCTCAACTCTTGCTTGAAAGTAGAACAGGTGCTTACATAGAATGGTTAGATAATGAACTAATCATGACTGCTAATAAGAAACATACATAAGGATTTACTACTAGTAATGCTTTTCGCAAAAAGGAAACCCAGCAAACCATAAAGCCTATCATATCCTTTGGAGTCAGGAAATTATTCTACTAGTTGGGTAAGTCTTGCGAGTACATTGTGTACTTAGGGTTTATTTACCCCTGTTGCAGGTGTAGCTTGAGGAGTAGCTGTTGTGTGGAGGATTCTTCTGGTGGACACAGACGGATCCTTATATCTTATCGTTAGATGTTTATTTTAATTCCGCTATTTAAATTCCGCACTCTGAACTTGGTATTGTAATAATGTATTTCTGAGAATTCTTGTTGTATGAAATGGACTAAGTATTATAAACTTGTTCTCATTATTGGATCCTGGAGGAAAAACATGGATTGTTCGAGTTCTCCCTTAGGGTGTGCTCGATGGAACTGTCCGATGTAGCTTACTTTTGGGTTGCTTAGCGTCTGGTGGAAGACGAGCGCCTCCTAAAAGCGTGCTATTTCGGGCGGTTCTGACACAATTCTCCTCCATGATGATAAGAGCTTTGGATGAGGGTGATAGACATGATGTTGCAGGTCTTTGAGCAACGGTTGCTCAACACAACCAATTTGATGTGGTAAGCTCGAAGTGAATCTCATAGCTCATACCTATTTTTATCGGTATGTCTATATGCATGGTTCTCATATCTATTTTTTCAACACTTACAGGTTGAGGAGTATGACTTAACCTTTGCAGCTTGTAGCTTTGAAGCAATTCTAAACTAGGCAATGCCTCAATTGGGTCTTTATGAGTGGGAATTTGCTGGGCCAACAACCATTAAACATGGATTCCGGGAACGTGTGCGTGTGACAAATTTATCAGTGTCTCCATGAACTTTGCTAACAGTCGTTGGTAGACCTTGTGCTCGATCTTGTGAAGCAAGGGAGAGTGCACTAGTGAATACGCTGCTCTACATCACTGATGGTCTAGCCTATGAAATTATTGAGGTGGACTACAACCTCTATGTGATGCGACGTGGTCCAAATATGTAATTTACTTATGTTTGCACGAACTTTGTTATGTACTTCAACAATTGCTTTGTAGTGACTTCAATAATTGTTTGTACTAATAAATTATTACGGATTGTACTGAATTCTCTAGTTAATACTGCCTTATGAAAGCTTAAAACCAAAAAAACAAATCATATCGAACTTACTATCCTAGTGCAGCAACTAAAGACTAAAAGAAGAAAAAAGCTATTCTATCGAACATACTATCCTAGCGCAGCTGTTAAGCCTCTACTCTGTCTCCATGCAGCCCCAGTTTTGAACCCATGCGGGCCAAAATTTTTATTTTTTATTTTTTAACTAATACTGCAGCAATAAAGACAAAAATTAGAAAAAGAAGCTATTATATCGAACTTCCTATCCTAACGCAACGGTTAAGCCTCTACTCTCTCTCCCCATAGCCCCGGGTTCAAACCCACGCTGGCCATAATTTTTGTTTTTAATTTTATTATTTAGTACTACAGCAAGCAAAGACTAAAAAGCAAAAAAACAAAGCTATTCTAACGAACTCACTATCCTAATTTTTTTTAACTAATACTGGTCGAGGGACGGTCCGGCAAGACAAAAACAACACAGGACGGACAATGATTTTCAGCAGCTGTTTTACGAAGGTCCAGCAAGTGTCATTTTGGAACGGCCGGACAATCCTACTGGCATCCAAATTTAAAAATAGGGGCCGAACCATTTTTCTTCTCCCATGCCCTAACTGCCCCCGCACCCGTGGCCGCTCCCCATCGCCATCGCCATCGACGCCGCCGTTGCGCTCGCCATCGCCACCCCAGTTACACTCGTGATCTCGGTTCCTCATGGCCGCACCGCTACGCGCCGCCGTCACCGTGACCCGCGGTGGTTCCGCGCGGCCGCCCCCGATCAGCGCCACCGTCTCCGTGTCGCGCCACTAACACCCTAGCCACGCTGGTGCCGTCATCGCACACACCGTCATCCCCGTGTCACGCGCATTCACCGGACGTCCCACACATTCTTCTTCAAAGGCGGGCCACCAAATTGGCTAAGGAAAGGTGATGCCTTCACTCCCGCTGATCATGCATGCTACATGTTTGATGAAATGCTTGTATGTTTTTTGTGTTGTTTAACCTAGTCTCGTGGCTTTCCCCCCACCGAACTCGTGCAAATGCCGTGAAAAGGGAAGGAGAAGGCTCCTGAACCTAAGTCGAAGAAGAAGAAGAAGAGTAGGACAGAAAAGCAACAAGAAAGAGAGGAATAAGACACTAGGGCTATGTTGGCCCAAGAGGCAAGGCGGGGTCAAGGTCGTGGTGGTGCATTGAGGATTACAGAGAGCGAGACTAGACAATCATCCCACCTAGCGCGAAGGGGCGAGGAGACCCATCAGGTTATCCCAGAGGGAATATAGATGAAAGTGTATACTGCGGAGCAGATTCAGCAGATGGACATGTTCCACAAGAAACACCAAACTTCTGTGTTTGCACCGGACTCGTGCGCACCGCATTCAAGCGGTCATCGGGGCCCTAAAACTCGAGGAGGAGGTTTAAGTGGCAGAAAGAGGAGCAGAAGTGAGCAGAGTGAGCAGGAGAGATGGCCTAGATTCTATGACTTTATGAGATTGAGCTCAAAGAAGATAATGGACATCAGGTTATGTGATGTTGCGTTCTAGTTTCCACAGGTCAGAGAGAAAGATTATAGCAAGGCTTTCTAGACTATTACTCAGGAGAGCTTCCACAGGAGCTATATGATGAGAAATATTGCAATAGCAGACTAGAGGTGACTTGGCTGGGATGAGCTTGAGAGAGCAGCAGGCATGCCGATCCTCCCCTTGTTTGAGAGGTTCTAGGGCTTCGTTCACCTTTTTAGCGAGGCAGACCGAGTTGTGACTCATTGGGTACGTCAGTTTTATGCTACAGTGTGGATCGACCCGCATCGTCGGTTCATTCAGTTGATAGTCAATGAACACATAACATGAATTTACTTGGGCGAGATGAGAAGGCATCTTGGAGTTGTCACCTCAGATAGAAAGCTACACCAAATAGTTTATGTTGATGTGGATCCCCCGCGGCGTGGGAGAGCTGGAGGTACCTTCCCTATAGACCAGCAGATACATCCGCTCTTCAGGCAGCCGTTCGCCGATCGCTCTCTACGTACACCAGATCGACTACAACTGAAAGTGCAAGTTCTACACATGGCTATGAGGAAGACAGTCCTCCCTAGTGGGGGTAGCTAGGAGTTGCTGACTAGCTTGCAGCAGTGGATTCTCCTCTCCATTTGGACTGGAGAGCAGTTCGACTTCTTGGACTTCATGTTGTGTGAGATTGAGGATGTCATTGTTGATGCTATTAATGTTGGACGATAGTAGGTGTACCCTAATATTATCTGCTACCTGCTTAATGAGACTTATCCAGATTGGTGCTGGAAGGAGTACCAGGCGATAGAAAATGTGCTTCAGACCTACCATCTAGTGTTGAGTGGCGATCGGTGTCATGGACAGAGTGCCCTTAGAGCTGCTCAGGAGCAGTTCTCAGCAGAGGAAATAGAGAGACATGAAGAAGAGGATGAAACCCTAGAGCAGGCAGAGCATGAGGCTAAACTAGGAGTGCCAATGAATGTAGAAGAGGTGATTGGTGCAGATAAACCAACTGATTCAGACTCATATGACAGCGAGTACCTCCCTACGCCACCATGCTGTGCACATGATGATGAGGCCTTAGTGTCTGCGTTCGGCATTGACGATAGTGACGTCGAGCCACATGTTATAGCATCCTCTGCCCCTCCTTAGGTGACTCCAGCAGCTATTTAGCAACCATCAAAGCTTACTTAGATACTTAGAGTGTTGATTGAGTCCAATCAGAGTATGGCACAGGCCATACAGGATCAGGTGGTCGAGTTGAGATAGAATTGAGATACGCTTATCATGATGCATGAGCAAATGAAGCAGCAGTCATGGGTTCTTTCTCAAGCCCTAGCAAATCAGCAGGCACATGTGGCTAATATGTACACAATGTTTTGTGGTTGCTTTAATTAGCTTTACAATGCCATAGGAATTGAACCCCCTAATTTTCAAGTCCTTGCTCCACCTCAGGGTCAATCTCAGGCTATGTTCCAGCTAGCCAGGGGATCGATGGTTTCCTGCCTGTACCACTCTAGATGTTCCCATCAAGTACTCACACTCAAACAGGTCTACTAGCATGGCCAATTGCTCCAGCTCCTAGTCTAGCTGCCCCTGTATACACCGAGTCATCACCTAGGACGGTGCATGAGCAGAGTATAGTGAGGACAACCATGGAGTTAGGTACAGATACTCTTGAAGCTCCTGAGGCTCTAGCGGTGACTTCCACTACCACTATAGAGACTATTGTTCCTCCTACAAGTGAGACCAAATTTATAGTTCATAGTGTTACCATTTATGTTTTCAAATATATATATTATGAAAATATATTATCTGATAAATTTAATGGCAAATATTTTGTATCATAAATGTTAAAACTATTGTTGCCCCTACAGGTCAGACGACCGACAAGGATCATGATGACATCGACACCAATCTTGGAGAGAACATCATCATCCCTCCTATGCCTTCTTCGGCATCATCTCCACCTTCAAGTGAGACTATTATGTTTCCAAATGAATTTATTATCAAGATATATTATCTGATTAATTTAATGGTAACTATTTTGTATCATAAATGTTAAACTATTGTTGCTTCTTCAGATGAGACGAGTGACAAGGTTCATGATGCCGGCGACGCCAGTCACATAGAGAACATCACCGACACTCCTAGGCCTTCTACGGCAGCAGGTGCTACAGGTGAGACTATTTTGTATCAAATGTACAATTATGGGATTCGTGTCAGTCAAAATTGCTCAAGATTGACCAAATTTATAGTTTGTTACTATTTATGTTTGCAAATGAATTTATTATCAAGATATATTATCTGATTATTTAATGACAAATATTTTGTATCATAAATTTTAAACTATTGTTGCTCCTTCAAATGAGACGACTGACAAGGTTCATGATGTCGCGACACTAGTCACATAGAGAACATCAGAGACACTCCTAGGCCTTCTTCGGCAGCAGGTGCTACAGGTGAGACTATTTCGTATCAAATGTGCAATTATGGGATTCGTGTCAGTCAAAATTGCTGAAGATTGACCAAATTTATAGTTTGTTACTATTTATGTTTGCAAATGAATTTATTATCAAGATATATTATCTGATAAATTTAATGGCAAATATTTTGTATCATAAATGTTAAACTATTGTTGCTCCTTCAGATGAGACTACCCACGAGGTTCATGATCCCATCAATGCTAATGTAAAAGAGAACATCACCGACCCTCCTATTCCTTCATCGGTAGCAGGTGCTTTGGAAGGTCCCTTGGATGCGTAGTCACCATAGATAGATAGGAGATGACGCGAGAGTTAGGGGGGGAGATGGAAGTATGGATGTTAAGATAACTTTTGATGAGGAAGACTTGTTATATCGCTTTTGCCTATGAGACTTGATATTTGGCTTCTACTTATGAGAACCATTATGTATGACTATTTATGGATCGACTATCACCTTTTTGTTCTTGCTAGTTATGCTTGTTGCAAGTAACATATGATCACATTTGAGTTTTTCACCATTGTTTTCGTAACAATCTGTATTTTTTATTCACACTTCATGACCAAACATGTTATGTGCCAAACAATCTTTTTTGCCATAATAGGACAGTCCGGCCATCAAAAATTTGAGATGGTCGGACCATGCCTTAGCAGTACTCTAACTTCTTATGCCCATGATAGGACAGTCTGGCCACCTTATAAATGACAAGATTGGACTATAGTAGTTTTATCCGGCTAGCCCTATGTCTCGCACATGAAATATCAAGAGCCAAGGGACACTCGCTGCCACTAGAGTGTACAATTTGTGTGTCTATAGATCTTATACAAATAGGAATACCACCCAAGGCACTATGGTGTGCCCCGCAACCTTATCAAGTTTGTCGTTACTAGCACACGACTTCATGTTAGAGGCGAACATTCCATGCACGATATGTACAAGCACGTACACTGCTATGGCATTGTGGACTATAGACTCAGTCTTATGCACCCATAGCATGATCTTGCACGAACTCTCTCCCCACTATGCGTCCCAATACTTTCCATCACATGACTACTTCAAAATCACGGCCACTATACGGTCAAACGCTTTCCATCTCCCTAGCCATGTTTCTCTATAGGTAATGTCTACCTAAACCATGGCTACTATTCATGCTACTCAATATTTCTCAAGATTGATCGACCATTTATGTTTCCAAAAAAATATTATGAAAATATATTATGTGATTCATTTAATGGTAACTACCTTGTACATTTATGTTTCCAAATAAATATATTATGAACATATATCATATGATTAAATTGATGGTAACTACCTCGTATCATAAATGTTAGTAACCTTTCATGTATGTTTGCTCATAGTTCAAAGCATTTGACATTTTAATAAATCGAGAGTTGCATTGATTATGGTGCGGCGAGAGTTTTGTGTTTTGCGTGTTTAGTGACTAAACATACATGGAAAAAGGTGTCAAGGTATTGGTTTTGGTCCTAATAGTACAAAGCAACAAGTTTAACCATAGACCAACCAACCACGAATGATGAATAGTTGCCGAACTCGTTATGCCCATGATAGAACAGTCCGACCACCTTATAAATGACAAGGCCGGACTATGGTGGTGTTGTCTGGCCAGCCCTATATCTCACACATGAAATATAAAGAGCCAAGGGACACTCACTGCCACTAGAGTGTACAATTTGTGTGTCTATAGATCTTATACAAATAGGAATACCACCCAAGGCACTATGGTGTGCCCCTGTAACCTTATCGAGTTTGTCGTTACTAGCACACAACTTCATGTTAGAGGCGAACATTCCGTGCACGATATGTACAAGCACGTACACTACTATGGCATTGTGGACTATAGACTCAGACTTATGCACCCATAGCATGATCCTGCACGAACTCTCTCCCCACTACGCGTCCCAATACTCTCCGTCACATGACTACTACTTCAAAATCACGGCCACTATATGGTCAAACACTTTCCATCCCCCTAGCCCTATTTATCTATAAGCAATGTCTACCTAAACCATGGCTACTATTCATGCTACTCAATATTTCTCAAGATTGATCAACCATTTATGTTTCCAAAAACAATTTATTATGAAAATATATTATGTGATTCATTTAATGGTAACTACCTTGTACATTTATGTTTCCAAATAAATATATTATGAACATATATCATATGATTAAATTGATGGTAAATACCTCGTATCATAAATGTTAGTAACCTTTCATGTATGTTTGCTCATAGTTCAAAGCATTTGACATTTTAATAAATCAAGAGTTGCATTGATTATGGTGCGGCGAGAGTTTTGTGTTTCGCATGTTTGGTGACCAAACATTCATGGAAAAAGGTGTGTAGGTATTGGTTTTGGTCCTAATAGTACAAAGTAACAAGTTTAATCATAGAACAACCAACCGTGATCGATGAATAGTTGCTGAAATCATTATGCCCATGATAGGACAGTCCGGCCACCTTATAAATGACAAGGCCGGACTATGGTGGTGTTGTCTGGCCAGCCCTATGTCTCGCACATGAAATATCAAGATCCAAGGGACACTCGTTGCCACTAGAGTGTACAATTTGTGTGACTATAGATCTTATACAAATAAGAATACTACCCAAGGCACTATGGTGTGCCCCGCAACATTATCGAGTTTGTCGTTACTAGCACATAACTTTGAGATTACTCTAGGTACAAGGACAAACACTGAGATTAGACTTAGTACAACTGCAAGCAAGTTTGTTTTGTTGGCTGCATTCAAATAGTTGTAGTTACCTCCTACATGAAGTGGTAAGCATAGCACCACCAAGTCTAGTACTAGGAGTTGTACTTACAAGCAATGCTAATAACTAACATTACATTAACTTCCAAATTATCCAAACTAAAAAAGAAATGACTAAAGCTTGAGCTAAGATAATGACATGCAGGACATCAAATGCACTCTGCCTCATCTTCTTATCAGGTGCTGCAGGCTCAAGTGGTGCTGCTGCTGGCTCAAGTGGTGGTGGTCTGACAACATCCTGACGACCATAGAAGGCTGCATAAGCTTCTTGTTCCGTCTGGTATTTTTTATGGCAAGCTCCCATGAACTTATCCACTTCAGCATGTGCATCATGCCAGTTAGAGTAGACACTAGGGGTCCGACCATGATGCACAACATACCACGGCATAGCTTGCTAAGCTATCAAATATATTAGATTAGATTAGAAAGAAAAATTCAAAGTTATTTGTTAGCTGCATATAAAAATAAGTAGCAAGGGACACATTACTAGCAAAGAAACATATATGTACTCACTTCATTGGTTAATTAATGAACTAGTTTGCAGCAATAAATTCACCCATTTAATTATGAAAAATGATTTAAAGTAACACATATTGTTACTCCAAATTCACCCATTTAAAACAATTTAAAGAACATATCCATACAATTATGCAAAATAATAAAAAGAAAACTCCTAAATTTGGTTTAATTCCTGGACTCCATTATTATTTAAATAATCTCTAAATCTGCATCTACATATATTATTATACAAGAAATATTATTGTATGAGATAATTAATAAACTAGTTTATATCAAGGAAACTATATCCATTAGGTAAATGCAAGAAGTTAATATTAATGAGAGAAACAAATACGTACCAGATCTGGCTTACTAGGGCATGGAGGAGGCTTGGAGAAGCACGTGGAGGAGGCTTGCCGGCATGCCAAGGAGATGAGGGGGAGGACGGCGGGGTACGGGGTGGGTTGGGGGCTGAGGAACGGTGGGGGCAGGGGGATGGGGTGGGGGGAGGAACATCGGGGGCAGGCCTAGGGGTGGCCGGGGAGATTTGGAGCACTGGGCGGCGACAATGGTGACTGACGACGAGCGTGAAGGCCAACACGGACGACATGTCCTTATCCACTAGCGAACGAGGGCAAATTCGTCCAAAGGGTGCTAAATTTTTTGAAATAGATCATAGGACTGTCCGGCCGAGCATAACGTCAAAAGGCCGGACAAGGAGAGCAGTGGTATTTCTTAGTGTAAGTTGGTAGGACGGTCCGGCCACCGAAAGTTTGAACGCGATCGACAACTTTCCTCGGCCGCCCTAGGTATGTATTTTTAGGGGCAGTTGCTTACGTCAGCCGCCCCTGAAAATGATCTTCAGCGGCGATCGCTTATGTCAGCCGCCTCCGAAGATCATCTTCAGCAGCGGTTGACTTAAGAAAACAGCCACTAAAGATGCTTGCCCTATATATGCATGCTTGGGCAAAAAATTTCTAAGTTTCTAGCGTGCTTGTTTGAAATTCAGCGAAGCGCTGCCAAAATTTTCCTTGGCTCCTGCTCATCTTCACCGTCCACCATCCACCGCCACTGGCCGCCTCCACCTCCCATGCATTCGTCCACCGCTAGAGGTCTCGACGCTCCCCCTATGGTCCCTCGGTGCTCCCAGCCGTCCCGGCACTCCCTCTATGGTCCCGGTGCTCCCCCAGCGTCCTTGGGGTTCCGCACGTCCGTCCACCACTACCGGAGATCCTCTAAGGCTCCCAGCGGTCCCGACACTCCCCCGGCAGTCCCCGTTGCTCCCTCGGCGGTCCCTAACGCTCCCTCGGCGTCCCCGGTAGTCTAGATGCTCCCCCATCGCTCCCTTGGCCTGTCTTCCTCGGTGCTCCCCCATCTTCTTCCTTGTGGCCGGTGCTCGCACCTCTTCTTCCTCGGTGCCATCACCTACGCTGGCCTTTCACCAAAGGTTGATTCTTTTTAATCTTATTAGACAAGAAATGCTACATGTATATATATATTGATGTTTATTACCTAGCTAATATATATATATATATATATTAATGTTTAGAAATGCTACATATATATTGATAGAAATGCTACATATATTGATGGAATCTATGAAGTTTAGAAATGTTACATCTATATATTTATTGATGTTTAGAAATACTACATATATTTTGATAGAAATGCTACATATATTGATGGAATCTATGAAGTTTAGAAATGCTACATCTATATATATATTTATGTTTAGAAATGCTATATTTATATTCCACATTAATTCTTTTTAATCTTATTTCGAATGTGCACTACAAAAAATATTTATAACAATACGCCCTTCCATTATGACTTGGATAAGTTCATCCACATTCGTTAGCGATGGATAAAGAAATGACAACAAACAAAGCAGATAAGTTGGAGTGGTTGTCGATGACGGATGATGACGACGGCAATGACACGTCGTCGACCTCATGGGAAGAAGCTTTGGATCCTAGTCCTAGGCCTGACCGTAGGGCTTTGAGGGCCGAACTTGAGGACCCAGAATATGATCCGACCGAGGATGTAAGCCTATACTTGCTATCACTTGACAACATTTATTTTTCACATAAGTGTGTGAGCATTTTACTTATTTTTTATATCTATAGGTGCATGTGTCTACCCGTATGTCCTGGGCAAACCATAGAGCAATCACAGACACAGACAAAGATTATAGTTACATCATCCGCTCCTCAGAGAGAGAAATGGAAGCAAGGGCAAAGAATGTGGAACAAGTTCCCTAAAGGACAGACTATTGTTGTAGAAATGGTTAGCCCTATCGACAAGCCCATACAACCTGATGGCGTACGCTCCTGCTTTGCAAGCACAATAGGAGCGATGGTCCAGGACATTTTGGATTACTCAATATAGCATTAGAACGATGTGCCCGATAGTGAGAAGACCAAGATATGGAAGAAGATGATGGGGCATTTAGTTTCCCTCCTGATTCGGAAGAGCTCGTCAAGAAGTTGGCAATGAAATAGGTGGCAAAAAGTTTCTAAGATTGAAGGTCCCAACTCGAATGAAGGGTCGTACACCATTCAAGGAGTTTGGGAAGATCAAACCTGAACAATGGCAAAGGTTTTGTGAATAGAAGTCCACACCTGTGACCTTAGCCTTGAGTGAATTGAACAGTGAGCTCGCGAAGAAGAACATTCACCCTCGTCGTCTCGGCTTGGCTGGATATGGCCCGAAGGTTGAAAAGTGGAGAGCAAAGGCTGAAGCTGCTAGGGAAGCTGGTGTTCCATATAAATATGAGGGCTTAGAAGAATGCACACTGAACTGGGTTAGAGCTAGGGAAGTTAAGGACAAAGAAAGTGGGCAACTAGTAATCCCAGATGCATGTACTGAAGCAGCCGCGGAGGCCATAAAGGCACTTGCTCAGAAGAAAATGCAAGGCGAATTTAAACCCAGACAGGAGGTGGATGAGCTTAGTGTCACCCTAGGCAATAAGGAACACCCTAGCCGTGTGCAGGGCATCTCCTCCAAGCTCGAACTGAAGCATGGTTTTCCACAGGAAGCGAGTAGGTATAGAACAAGGCAACGCTACAAGGACGACTTTTTTGACACCCTTTGCAAGAAGGTCGATGCATATATTGATGAAAAGATTAATCAGTTGAAAGCTTCACAAGGTTTGTCTACCATGGAGCCAACATCATCTGTAGTGCTAGTGCCAAGTAGTGTTGCTTCAATCACGCTTGAGACTTTTCCTGTGGACACCATTGATAGGCCTACACTGTGTGCTCTGCACATTCCTTACAACAGGAAGGGGAAGACGGTAAAGGTTGCCAGCGGAACTGCTTATCCAGGATGCACTATGCACAGCAATGTACTTCTAGACGATTATGCAAGGTTGAAGTGCTCTTGGTTTCTCCGAATCATCTCGATTATGAAGTTGAGATCCCTACTCCTGATGGTGATACGGTCTTGGGCAACCTTGTAGGCTATTTCATTGCTTGGCAACGACGAGACATTGTGCTATTAACCACCCTGTCGGGTGCACCTTCTGCTTCACGTCAGCTGCAATTGCCTCAGGTAGAAGAACAAGCAGAAATAGGACCCATGGGCGAAGCATGTGCGTAGTTGTCACCGACATATGAGTAGCAGATGCGGGATTCATTCATGGATGTTTTAGTAGTCCAGGCAAACCCTAATCTCACTACTAGGATCCAGCCCTGTCGTGATGCCTATATTGGGTTGCAATATGGCTATTTTGGTGGCAATACAGATCAATTTACAGGTGGTTGCATTTGGAACGGTGCAATAGGTTCTTGCATCCTTTTAGATGTGGTGTTGTAATATGGTGGTTTCACAATGCACATAAAAAACTAACACAACCAGGTTCTGGTTGCAAGCACAAATATTGCAACCAGCAGAATGGTTGCTTGAGTTATTGTTGCGATGAAACACGTGGATGCATTATGATATAATTGCCATGAATGAATTTGTCGCAAAATAGCTTTATTGCCACTTCATAGTTACGTGGGGATATGGCCATATTGCCATGCAATGTGCTCCATTGCATCAAAGAAATCTTCCAACATAACAAATTTTGTGGCTAGAGTCACAATTGCCACGTTCATTTGCCGATGGCAATAAGAGGTAATGCAACGAATCATTGTTGGATGTAATAGATGGAAAATGCAACGACTCATTGTTGGTGGTAATAGATAGAAATGCAACAAATCATTGTTGGTGGTAATAGATGGAAAATGCAACAAATCAATATTGGTGGTAGTAGATGGAAAAGGCAACGAATCATTGTTGGTGGTAGACACATCCTATAACAACACATAAAGTTTGTGGCAATAATGTATATAGCAACAACAATCAGTGGTTGCATAGTAGTTTGTTGCAACGAGAACCTTTTGGCCCATGCCTTTTTAATTTCTTTTCGTGGCTAGAAATTTAATTGTTGTTACAAAATAATTGTGCCATGAGTATATTTCATCATCAAATATAAGAACTCAAACCTTCATTAATTGTAACCTTATGTCCCAACCAGAATAATTATACAACAAGAATAATGTTAAAGTAAACTACAAAGTCACCACCACACACGCAAGCATAACCATCCTCTCAAACTACAAAGTCTAAAACTATGCTTGCCATAACAAAAAAAATTATATCTTGATTCACTCATTCATCTCTTGATGAACCACCACCACCAGCACATGGGCATAATCCTTTATCTAATTCTTATGGTTGTCCAAGCTGCCCTGCATTTTATAAACAGATACAAAATGATTTAATGTAAATATAGGAACCTTGTTTGCAGATATATCTTTAGTAGCATAACTTTAATTTCTTTGAAACATGAGTCCATAGCCGTTGTGTAACTGCATCCTTCTATTTTCATTTCTTAAACAGGAAAAAGGATGTGAAAAAGGAGGCATATTCTTTAATGGACGGGGTTCATGCATGCACAGACTACAAATAATTATTAGCTCAATGTGTCTTGCATTGCCATGCCAATGACAATCTGGTGCAGAACATAGTAATTGTTAAGACGCACATTAGAGAGTGACTGGAAAAAAAAAATCAATTATGCAAATTCAGTGCAATAAGCAACAGGTTCAAAGCAATGAGCAAAGCAGGTTCTAACCTCAGACTTCGTTATAGTTGCAGGAGTGCAGCAAACAAAGAACTGGGATGTGAATACAACTCTTAAAAAACCTAGATACATAGTGCAGCAAACAAAGAACTGGGATGAGCACAAGTGTATATTGTTGGTCTAGAAATAGATACATAGGTAGTAGGTGCTATATTCATATTGCTGGCAGGTTCTATTTTTACATCACCTTTTGCAATTTTATCTTCCACTATCTTCTTAAAAACCAAGGCCTGACCCACTAAAGCTAAAACTCCACTAGGTTGTGCTGTCACTATGACTGTAGCAAGTGCAAACAAGCAGAAAACATACTAGACACTAGTACTAACCAATTCTGGAAAATCCAAATATTTGTTGCGTGTTTGTGTTGTTTGCCTGTGGACCGAGCCTTTGAGCCGGTCAAGGGATCGTACCTCATTCGAACATTTCGGTCGTGGGTTCATCCCACCACGGCCGTGATGCCGAGCGTAACTTGACCCCTTGTTTTTAGTTGACTTCGTAGTGCCGTGCTCGTTGCCCCCTCCTACGGCTCTAGGACGTGGCCACCATGGGCTCGATATCGGTGCTTCCTACCTGCACACGACAAGCCCATCCTGACCTAGTCTATAGAAGACGAACTAGGGGACAACCATCGTGGAACTTACGGAAGCCAACTCGTGTAGGTAAGGCTCATGGCTACGAGTTGCCTCGCTATGACCATCGGGCTCTACCTCTTTTTCTCTTTTGATCTCCTTTGCTCTTTTGTTCATCTTAACCACCCTATATGCTTGTGCCACCTAGACCATGGCATTTCTTTGGCTCTCATGGTGACAAACTCATCGCTTGGGACCATACGAATAGCCTTGTGCCGATTTTGCACCTAGGTCATGGAGCCTTATGAGTTGATGTGGATCGAGACACCTCAGGGTTTGTGTCTCCTTTCAACCCTAGCCCGTTTCCATGGCAAGTTGGTCGGAAGAATGTGGAGACTATTCTTCTCTCCTCTCTTCTCCCCTCTATCGATTCCCGTCGATCCAGTAAGATGGGGATAGATCTTCTTGTTCCAACATCTTCGGCTCATGTCCATGCCATGACATGTAGATCAAAGTGTTGTGGAACCAGCGTAATGACATGTAAGTCAAAGTGCTATGGAACCAAGTTCCCTTTTCGTTAATTTGGTGTTTATTGGCCTCTTGACTCCATTCCTTTGATTCCCGTCAACTGCTATGGTGGTTGGATCAAAGGAAGGTGAATCCCGTGTCTCCTTCCCCCCTTTTAGCTCTTCATGCTCAAGCCCCTTATATGCTTGTACCCACTCTAGACCTTAGCCCTCCCTAGGTTCTAGCGGTGACAACCGCACCGTTAAAACCCTAGGGGTGTCTGGTGCCATTTAGTGCACGTGGGTCGGGGTACCCTATGAGTGGACTCGGGTGTTGGTGTTCTTTGGTTGTCACTCCCTTCTAATGCCCCATCTTTTCCATGGTTTGAGGATTAGAAGAGGCAGACCACCATTCCTCCCCTTCTCCTTCTGGTCCACCCTCTCTTTGGTTCTCATCACTTACCATGGCGTACGGATCAAGAGAGATCGGGACTACTTCCTTTTCCCCTTAGCCCGCTCTATTTGATCCCGTCCTTAAAAATGATGATCAGATCAAAGGCCAGGCTATCACTTCTAGTTGGTGAGGTTAGTGTTTATGTCATGTTCTCGGAACCATGTGAGTCAACTTGATCGACCATTAGAGTGCCATCTCTACCGAGTAGAGACATGGACGTGCCTAGCTGACTTTTTCTCCCCGCCTTTTCAGCCCGAGGAAAATGAACTCGCTTCGTGAGGGCTAGCCTTGTTTTTTCATGGTGTTTACTTAAGATGAGCTAGGGTTTAAGCCATTATTCTTGCAGCCATGCAGGTCAACATGATTGGCTCGGGAAGTACTGGCTAGGCTGCTACTTGAGCTTGTGCTGAGCAAGCAACCACGTCTGCCGCTTTTGGCCCAAGGATCGAAAGTCTTCCGCTAGGGCTATGTCTTTTCCCCTTGGTGTCCCTTTGGTGTTTTTCGATCTTCCCATGATTTGTTGCCTCTTTATTTGCAGTCTTTCTTGGTTAGAGGTTGATTGCTCCTTTGCTTTATTTGTCGTACGAGCGAGGTAGTTGCATCGGGGATGACGTTGATCGAACCATAATCCATTGGAGGGAGGAGACGTAGACGACAATAGGACTTTGAGGAGAACAACTATGGGTACACTGAGGATCTTGGAGTCAACCAATCAACAGGTTCCATGTCCTACCCAACCTTGTAGAATCCTATTAGACATGCAATAATATAGTTGCTAGTGCTTTACTTTTCGCAATTGAACTATGATAGGTTGCATGGTAGAATTGCTTGAAGCCTTTACCTTGACGCAACATGTACCCCTGCACACCAGCCGATAGGCTAGATGCTCGCTTACTACTTACTACTTCCTTTTACTACGCATTATATCTGTGATGTGATGCTTGGTGGAGGGTTGTTTGTGAGTGGATATGGCACACGATGCCGATAATGTGGTAATAACCGGGGAGATCTTGGCTTGCGTCTTGGGTGTGTGGTGAGGGTCGAGTCAACTGGATAGGATTCTATGATGAGTCTTTGGAGGAGTCTTTCCAAGGGGATTCAACCTGGGCATTCCCTAAGAGAGCTACCTATGACGGGTACATGTGAGAGGAGTATATTTTGAGGAGGCGACTCTTCAGGATGGAGGTGCTGTCGAGGCATGGGGTGTTGGTTATCCCCTTTGAGAAGATATCATGTATGGTCCCCCTAAGGACTGGTATGTTGAGAGAATCGGATCATAGGACCCTACGTACACACCACTCGCTCCTGAATGGGTGGAGGACGGTTACCCGACCAACTAGGATAGTGCCATTACTGCTAGGTTGGAAGTGGATTGTGTAGGGAGGTAAGGGTGTATGGCCCACACCCTCCTAAGATAGCATAGTGACCTCTAGGGCTCAATACTACGCTCTTAGTCTTAGCATGCTGGTGGACTCCGGGGTGGCCTAGGGCTGAGTGGTAGGGTGGCACCATACCGGTTGGGAGGCAGTCGGTATCAGCCTAGGCGGGGCACCACCGATGATGGTGATCTTGTGGTTCCAGGTGTACACGCTCTGCAGAGTTAATTGATCTATACGTATAGCCGCATCCACGGATATGGACATTCCTATGACCTACACTTCCCTTGATTAGTGAGTAGAGTCCTTTCTTCTCTCCCCCTGGGTTTGGTGTTGGATTCCGGCTTTGGCCGTTTAGGCAAGGTACGAGAGGGAGTTGTCCTTGCCGCCTAGAGAGTGAGAGTGTGGTGAGATGTGTGTGATGGGATGGATGAACGTGTGGATGAGATGGGTTAATACTTGTTGAATTATTATAAAATATTAATGAACTTGCATAGGAAAACTATAGTCATAAATAGGTCTTTTGCTCTATCCTTGCATTCCACTTACCACAAAGCAAACGCAAAGCATAGGGTGGGAGCTAGTGGCTAGTACAAATCATACTAAAAGATATTTGGCATGTTTGGATGTCATCTACGATGATGACAATGGAGATTAGAAGGATTAGGTGGTCTCGTTCCTACTCTCAAGTTTGGTTAAGGAGATGAAGTCTAGGCCCGCTGACATTCTATGCCTACTCTGATGATTGCCCGTGAAGGAGGAGCCTTCACCTGCTGACGCTCTACATCTACTCTGATGTTGTTCTGTGTGCATTTTCGCTAGTATAACATTGTACCTAGGAGGGTTACCAGGTGTTGTATTACCTTGTAAACTTGTAATTCCGCGATGTATGAACTGTGGTATCAACTGAATAATGATAATGTGATAGCTTGGTCTTCCTGGACTATCACATTATGATGTAATCTATGGATTTCCCTTCGAGGAAATCGAGGATCGTTTTAGACTCATGAGCCCTCACCCAAACCACGAACACCGAAAGAAAGATTAATTCATCCTTCAGAGTTCCCTATCAAATTCGAGGATTATGGCACTACCTCAAAGCTCACGTGGCACGAAAAGCACATAAAGAAAGTTTCCCCTAAAGTAGAACCATCAAAGTAATGGTTAATGGAAGTGAAACATTCTTCTGAAGCAATTTAGATTCTTTCACCTTCCACGACCATACCTTGTTTGTTAAGGGGAACAAACATAGAAGCCCTACATAACCCCATAGTTGGGACTAGTATCATGTTAGAATTCCTAGCGAAAAACCTTTTGGGTAACATGTCACCTAGTCCTGCCCAATAAACTCTTCAAAAGTCCTTTGGGACTATTTTCGAGTGTTGTGGGATCGCTAGGGACGTGCCAGTCATAATTGACAAAACTGAGGTTCACCTAGACTCCCACGTTTTTGCCATCCTCGAGTTTGATCTCCTCATAGGCTACCCCATCGAAAAGCTTTTTCAAGAAAATTCTTCCCATGGGAGCCTTGATGAAAAGTTGGGAACAACTGCTTCCACCACTTCTATCCCTTGCCTAGAAAGTCCAATGGCAAAGCAATGTCCCAATCGTGACATGTTCAAGGAGGTGAAGTTCGTATCTCCGTTTGTTTCACATGAGCTTTCTTGTGAAACAAAACATCCACCATCACCCTCACTCGTACCTAGACCATGTCCCTCAGGCTAGCAAAACACTATTCTTGATAGTGGTCGAGAGTCAGCCATGATCTTACACAATGAAAACTCTTATGCCATGGACAGTCTTGAAACACCAACTCTGGAGTCCAAAAGGAGGGATTCCATAAATAAGCATGAAAGTTTCACTTTTGAGACCCTTCGCGTTTCATGCTCACGGTCGAAGTCTCCAGAGTTCGTTTCGCTTAGCGCCAAGTGCTTCTACGAGGATAGCAACCATCTCTCAATCCTCATGTCCAAACTTTTTAAGAGGACGGTTGTCGATGCCTTTGTTTACCACAAATTCTACAAATCTTGTTGTTGCACTATGGCGCTAACCTAGCAGCTTGAGCGATGATGTTTTATGATGGGTGGTAAAGCTGGAAACTATACCGCCATTGATAGCTGCAAGATGAAGTTCCCATGGTCAAGCTTAAGACCATAAAGTAAGCACTACCGGGAGATACCCGGATTATCATAAAAAAAATAAACCAACTTTCCTTTTTCAATAAAAGCAAGAACATGTTGTCAGGATAGTATGCACCTTCGGTTATTCTTGTGTGCTAACCCTTTCAGGTTAAGATCAAGAAGAACATAGGGCGTATGATGCCTAAAAACATGGAAGCTGCATCGACTACATACCTTGATGATCTTTGGTGATGGAACATGCTCGAAAAGGAGACCCCGACATGACATGCTTACACAAAAGTCCAAGTGTAGGGGAGAATGGTGATGGTCTCACTATAAGTTCCATACACACCAAAAACCATCTTGGTCAAAAAAAAAAAAATGATGACAGCTCTGCCTTGCTAAAAATGAGAAAAAAAAGAGAGAAAAGGCTAAAAAAGAAGAGAAAAATGATATATATAAAAAGGAGAAAAGAAGAGAGAGAAGGAGCCACAAGACCGGTGCTCCTCCCCTAAACTTTTGTTGTTATCACTATGGCTCATGGTTCATACACACTAGCTGTGTGTATGGCCTAGCCTTGGTGATAACCTGAGATGGACCACATGCGATCAAGCCACCGATGCAGCAGCAACTTCGAAGCTCCATACACATATGTTGCCGGTAAGTAAACTCAGGTATGCAAAGGCAAATAAATGTCACCAACACCGTTACACATGTTTGTCTCCATGAAAAATATAAACTTGCTCATACTAGTTCATGCTTCCTTTGTTTGTGTCATAATGCTCTGGTTTGGGTGTATTCACATGGGCCCACGTAGTACATCCATAGGCTTTTAAATTAAGAATGTTGCTTAGGTTAAAATAGCCTTCTTTAATCAAAATTTAACATGGTGTTGAATTTTGGTTAATGAACTTGGAGTTATTATTTTCATAAATAAAGGAAGTATTCTAAAATGGAGATGAATCAAGGCTTGGTTTTTACTGCAAACTTCACATTAGCCTTGTTTGAGTATACAAAGTCTGGTGAACAAATAAAAATAATAATAAATAAATAAAGATACTAGATTAATAGATAATAATACTAATAATAATATAATAAAAATAAAAAAACATAAATAATAAAAAAATTAGGCTCCCCGGTATTCAAACTGGTAGAGCCCTTGTTTGTTTCCATTTTTGTTTCTTTATTAAATAAACAGGTACAAGAATAAGTGTGGGGGAGATCTCTCATGCATAACGAACATACCTTTGAGATCTCCCACCAACACGTTGCACAAAACATCGAACAATCCGACATGTAGAAGGATGAAACAGAAGGTTCCAGAGACGATTGGCTGAACCTCTGGTTTAGCCAAACCATCTCTGACTCCCCACAGCTCCTTCATCTTCAATGATGGTTAGTGCAACACTACCCCTCATCTATCCAGAATTTTGAAAATTAATGATGAGGACATCGCCATGCTGGACACACCGACGCCATGGTCTTCCCCAAGTTGCAATTCGTTCCCAACTCAGCTGCCACGTCGCCCTTGGATTCAAGACCAGTACATGTCATCGTTTTTGGTCATAACTTTCTCATACGACATCGAAACGGGCCGTTCTTGGATGCGTTGGAAAGGGGACGACGATTTGATCGTTTTGGATCTGGTCCCAGCTCCAGAAGGTCCGTGGATCATTCTGTGTGACCACGGCAAGGTGCTGCGTCACCTATTTGGGCCAACTTGGCCATGTATCGTGTCGGGCCTTAAGCCCAAGTTGTGGGCGCCCAACCCCTGGCCGTCCCCAACCCTAGGTCGAGTCTTAGACTATAAACACAGCATCCGCCGCTGCTACACAATTGGGTTTTGTTTAGAGTTTAGTAATCGAGAAATGAATCGTTCATTATAACTGTGGTGACAAATCCTTTTACAAAGTGATCCAGGGCCCCCGTTCTTGATCTCCTTCACTATGTCGATTAGTCCTTTGGAACCGAGTTCTAGAACCCTCTATTGATATTCGCGTCATTCATATTTGCAATATCGGATTACGTGTTTTACCTTCTTGCTTGTGCTCTTTGATTCGCTTGGTGAAAAGCCTTCTTGGCGAGGTCAATCAAGTTGTGCTTGGTTGATAACCAACGGAGCGATGGTGTAACGGTTGTAGGGTTTGAATCACGTCGATTTGAAGCCGGATCGCCAACGTCGAGATCTCCACAAATCGAACTTACCGGCTACCTCTCTAAGATCGGGCTGTACTCATCAATTGGTATCGAGATATTTCGTGTTTACCGTGAGGTATAATCTCGTTTGCCTTAGATTCGTATTTGTTCATTATCTAGAGTCTACAAAAAGCCCAAAAATATTTCAATTTCCATTGTCCTATCGCCCTTTGTGCCTTTGCAATTTCGTTTGATTCGTGTTGTTGAGTTTGTGTCCGTGGTCGAGTCTTGTTGCTGGTTTAGGATTGTGTTCGTGGTCGTAGTTCAATCGCCCATTGCTATGATTTTGTTTTCCGCCGCTATCCCATCCACCGTTCCCAAACAACAAGTCGAAGCCACCACATTACTCGACTTGCCCGCTAGTCGCTTTTGTGTAACTTCTCGCCGCCATGCCATGAAACCCTAGACAAAGTTGCGGCCGCTCTTATTTTGCCTCGCATCGCAGCCCTTCTTACATCATCAAAGCGAATACCTCTGCTGTTAGTCACAAATGACGATCCTGTGATCGGTGCTAGAGTTTCGGGACGCTTTTGCCCTAATCGCTTGCCGCCGTGTTGTGTCTCCCGAAAAACATATTTTGAGATACCTTCGGTAAAAACAGCATAACTTTTCGCTCGTTTATCCGAAAAATCTGAAATTTTTTCAGCAGCTTCTTGACACCATTTGGAGCCGACCCAAACTTGGCTTCACCCTGTTTGGTTTCATCAAAATTGCCAAAAAAATTCGGGAAAATATAGAAAAAAAATTGTCAAAGTTTTTGCACGCTTTTCAGAGAACGTGCTGAATTTCTGTAGACCACATCCCACCTCAGTTGTAGGTGCCAATTTTTGTGGTTGCATCTTTTGTCATCCTTGTTCAGAGAAAAGTTTGTTTCCTACTAGTGCCTTTTGGAAAAATCCGGGAAAAAATTCAGGAAAAAAGGAGAAATCTGGGCTATTTGCTTGTTCTGTGAGTTCTTTCGATCGTCCTTTGTTTTCACCTTGTTGCGCTACGTCTCGACACGTCCTAGCCAGCACCTGTGATTTGTACTTTGGATCTGGATTGAACAATCATTAATCTGTATTCGTTAATTGCTAATCCTTGCTGTTATATTGTGTGCCTACCCATAGCTCCACATATTCTTTTGTCAGCACAGGTTCATCTTGCAACTGTTACCCACGCTCCACAACAGATTGCTTCGCCATTTTGGTTTTGCTCCTGTTTGGCGTTGGTAAGAATACAGGCAAGACGGTGGTAAGCCGCTTGTGATTTTTTATTCCACTTTCACCACCATCACCACCACCACCACTTGTTTCCTTTTAGTTGATAGGGATAATACTTTGGTGTTGTCTTTTTCTATCTTCTAACCATGGCAGGAACTCCGACGGACTTCAATGAGTGCGTGTCCAAGGGCGAGCTTACAATGTTCATGACCGAACAACGCAATCTTATGACCGAGTGACGCATAACGTGAACAATCTGGTCACCCGCATTGAACAATTTTGAGCAACGCCCTCCACCTTATCGTCTTGATGATGAAGATGCGGATGCTTTTGGTGATGAAGATGCGATGTATCGACGGTGGTGCGTCGTCGCCGCCTCAACTTCAATCGTCATGCAGTATGAAAGGTAATAATCATGGTAATAATGATCCTTTTGCTAAAATTAAATTTAGTGGTAATGTTGATCCAGAGGCATATTTAGATTGGGAGCTTTATTGTTCAACAAAAATTTGATTCTCATAATGTTCCTTGAGCATAGAGTTAGACTTGCTACTAGTGAGTTTACTAATTTTGCTTTGTTACGGTGGAGTGATCTTTGCAATGCCAATAATGTTTCTGCTTTGTAACTCAAACTTGGAATGTTTTAAAGCAACGTATGAAATCTCGTTTTGTTCCTCCTTATTACTAACGTGATTTACGTTTGAAACTACAAACTTTAAAACAAGGTGATAAAGAGTAGAAGCATACTATCAAGAATTGCTTATTGGTTTAGCACGTTGTGGTATAAATGAAGATGATAATGATGCTAGTGCTAGATTTTTTGGTGGTTTAAACCATGATATACGAACATACTTGATTACAAAGAATGGCGCAATTTTTCTCAATTGTATCATCTTGCTATTAAGGCGTAACGAGAAGTACAGTGGATTAAACAACACCAACCTTTCAGGTCTAACAATGGGAGGAATTTTCAGCGGCGTTAAAGCCGGAGATTTAAGCTTCTGTTGCACCACGACCATCTACACCTCCATTTTCTTCGGGGTAAGTAAATTGTCTAATGTGCGTTTCCACGGTGAAGAAAGGTGGCACTCCGGTGCTTCTACTAGCTCCTCCTCGTCCGACTCTAAAATCATTTGCCACCGATACAAAGGCATGGGACATGTCATGAAGGATTGCCCCAGTCGTCGCTCTTTCATTGCTAACGAGGATGGATATGTAAGTGCTAGTGATGTTGAAGATGATTTAGCCCTTGTGCTAACATTGATGCGAGATCCCACCGAGGGCGATCAAGACAAGGAGGCCATCACCATTGACTCCAGACGGCCGCCATGACTACCCTAGCCTTCTTGTGCGCTGTGCGGTGTTGAGTACACGTGTGGGACATGAAGAAGAGATGAAGATCCAACGCTACAATTTGTTCCACATGTATCTCATTACAAGGTTGTCGTGTTCTCACTATCATTGATGGCGGAGTTGCAACAACTTGGTGAGTTCAGATTTGGTTGACAAGCTTGGCTTGACCACCACGACAACATTCAGATCCATATAAACTTCAATGGTTCAATAATAGTGGTAAGACTAAGGTAACTAAATCAGACGCATTAGCTTTTTCACGTGCTCTTATCATGATATCGTTGATTTTGATGTTGTCCCTATGCAAGCTTGTTCTATTTTGTTAGGTCGACCATGGGAATTTGATAATGATGCTTTACACCATGGTAGAACTAATACATACACTATCATACATAAGGACAAGAAAATTACATTGTTGCCTTTGTCTCCTACGGATATTGTTAAACATGCTAATGAGATTAAAAATAAACCTCCAACAGACATTGCTAAAAAATAATGGGATTAAGTTAAAAGGAGGTGCTTTTCTTGCTACAACTTCGCCATCTTTGAGTTATGTGATAATCTCGATGCACCATGTTATACTATATTTTGTCAACCTTTTATGTACGGTGCAATCACTAACCTTTTGCAGGAGTTCACGATGATGGGATGGAGTCGAGGACGACTCCAATTCTAGAAGGAGGGATGATGAGGACATCGCCAAGATGGAGTCGAGGACGACTCCAATTCGAGAAGGGAGGATGATGAGGACATCGCCATCTTTGGACACACCGACGCCATGGTCTTCCCCAAGTTGCAATTCGTTCCCAACTCAGTGCCACGTCGCCTCGGATTCAGCAGACACGCGCCACTGCTGCTTTGGTCATAACTTTCTCATACGACATCGAACACGGGCCGTTCTTGGATGCGTTGGAAAGGGACGACGACGCCATCGTTTTGGATCTGGTCCCAGCTCCAGAAGGTCCGTGGATCATTCTGTGTGACCACGGCAAGGTGCTGCGTCACCTATTTGGGCCAACTTGGCCATGTATCGTGTCGGGCCTTAAGCCCAAGTTGTGGGCGCCCAACCCCTGGCCGTCCCCAACCCTAGGTCGAGTCTTAGACTATAAACACAGCCGTCGCCATCGCTACACAATTGGGTTTTGTTTAGAGTTTAGTTTTTCATCGAGAAACCCAATCGTTCATTGTAATCGTGGTGACAAATCCTTTTACAGTGATCCAGGGCCCCCGTTCTTGATCTCCTCCACTGTGTCGATTAGTCCTTTGGAACCGAGTTCTAGAACCCTCTATTGATATTCGCGTCATTCATATTTGCAATATCAGATTGCGTGTTTTACCTTCTTGCTTGTGCTCTTTGATTCGCTTGCAGGAAAAGCCTTCTTGGTGAGGTCATTCAAGTTGTGCTTGGTTGATAACCAACGGAGCAGTGGTGTAACGGTTGCAGGGTTCGAATCGCGTCTGATTTGAAGCCGGATCGCCAACGTCGAGATCTCCACAAATCGAACTTACCGGCTACCTCTCGGAAGATCGGGCATGTACTCATCAATTAAAACTGAACAAATTTAAAATACAAAACAAATGATTCTCAATCTCCATACTATCCTTTGATTAAGTTTGCATACTCTTTATTCCTCGCTAATATTCCTAAACTTGTGAACAATTCATCATAGGGACCCCATATTATCGAAGTAATTGAAATATGTGATATAGTGGGATGAAAATGAACCTTTCTCTCTTATGCAAAGAACTTGGGATTTATTTTACAAAAGCAAAATTCAGATAGCATGCTCCTCAATGATGTTCAAATTCCTACCAAAGCCATATCTAGTGGATAGAACTTAAAACCTCCAATATTATTCTACTTATTCATGCATTGAGTTTTGTCAATTCTTGTTGACCCTTGTTGAGAAAGTTATCATGCCCCCAAGATCAAGATCACGTACACCCATATACATAAGCTATTTCTACACTGGGAATACGCTAAAACATGCATCCATCAACCCAAAACTCTGCTCCTACATTGGGAGTGGAAAAAATGTTTATTAGGAAAATACTCCATGTTTTACAAAATAGTGATCTCTCTCAATATATGGTTTTAGAGACATGGGCTATGCAAAAGTATGAAAAAGAAGAAGAAAATTTTGGACACATGAAGGTCCAAGAAGAAAAAGAAAAAAAAGGACACATGAAGGTCCCAAGATATTGAAAAAAAAAGATGAACACATGAAGGCTCATAAAAAAGAAGAAAAAAATGATAGTCATGTCTCAAAATAAAAAGCTAGAGAGAGATGATATCTACAAAAGGAGTATAATATAGATTTAGAATTGTTTTATCCACACACTTGCACTTCTTGGTCTAAGGGTACAACATCTTTTCTCCTTGGATCCGAGATTTGACTTAACAAAATATACAGAGTAAGTATGCCTTCATATCTTTCCCTACCCAAAGATCCATATAAGCTTTTTAGAGGTAGGAAAGAAAGAAGGCAGGACTTTGATATGCCTTGGTGAGGAACCAAAGACAAATTTGAGCGATTCAAGAGAATCATTTGAGGAGCTATTTACACCAAAATTTAGCAGAGAGAACACGAGAACTTAAAGCTTCTAAGATTGTATCATCAAGGAATCGATCAGATGAGAATCGATATCGGCAGGTTTTGATGCGGTGTCGAAATCGGCTATTTTATAAACAATGTCAGTAGACAACGTCAATGAACTATGTACGAATGGCGTCGGGGAAAAATATGTCGGACTCTACAAAAAAGAAAAGATTAGGGTCCAAGTTATCTTAAGTTAGGAATGTTTTCTTTTATTCCAAGAATTATAATGAGTCATATTTGAGTAGGATTCATGTTTAGGTTCGGGTATAAATATTGGACCCTGGCTATTGTAAAAAACACACAATCAATCAATACAATTACTTTTCTAGCTTCACGCCAACCCTTAGGAGTAGGAGTACTATAGATCTCGACGAGTTCTTCAACAAGCAAGGCTGCATCGACCGATCGACCTCTAGCTTGTCTGTGAGTACCGTCACGACTTGTATCATACTTGTAAAGTTGTATCAACCGATTGACCTTTTACGAGTATAATATAAGTTAGTTATCGATCTGTATCATTATTTGTAAGGCTGCATCAGCTGATTGATCTCTTGCGAATCATAATATAGATCAAAGTTATCGATCTTGTGTTAAACAACTTGTTGTTTAATACAATATCACCAGTTATCGAATCTGCTAAGATTAGTAATATTTTCCTTCCTGTTTTTAGCTGATTCACCAGTAATCAATCTTGTTATAATTAATGTCCCATTAATTATAACAAATAACCTAATTGAGATATAGATAGATCGGCATCATATCATCATAATTGGTCGTCTTCTAGTCTGGTCACGCTTTGAATCTTATGATTGATGACTTGATTCTGCTAGATTGGCTGTTTTATCTCTATTCCAATCAAACATAGTATGCATTCAAAGACATGTTTCAATCCTGAATAAACTCACTAGTTAATGAGATCCGATCTAATAACACTACCATAGTTGCATCGATCCGGTCGAACCTCACTGGTAAGACTTGGGGTTAGACATTATCGATTAGTGGTTTTGTTCATGGTCGAGATATGTACTCTGTTTGTTTGCTATGCATGCAATTGGCTATTTTAGCCGATTCGCCTGTGCTTTCACATATATAGCACGCTTTCATGAGCCTGTCAATATATCGATGGTTTTATGGATTCTTTGGCTTTAGTTTGTTATCATTATCATAGCTGCATCGATCTGGTCGAACCTCACTATTGATGGTAACAGGTTAGATTCAGAGGGTTTGTAGATCCATTTGTACCAGACAGTCGATTTGTTCGCATGTCATATCCCTTCTCGTTAAACTTATCGGCTCAATGCTTTGCACTGGTTATATCCATCTAGCTGATGATGTTTCTTTATATTACTTATATCTAGGTGTATTATACTTGTTATTATAAATCAATCACGACCCAGGAGCATCACAGTCCCTAAACAGTCGATTTCTTCTCGTATCGGCTATTTAGTCAAATTCCCCTGTTTGGCTGCTCCCAAAGCAGCATACTTGGACTACCTAGGCAAAACTGGCATGTTCCACCATAAATTACTAATAAAACTATCTCTCCTTATCAATTGTAGGTCAAATTGACTGGCACGCCTTCGGCATTTTCAGGATCGACCGGTCCTGTGTTGAAGCCAAGCAGATCTCTGGGTTGACTCCGCCCAGATCGTTTTGGCTTGCAGTGTATCATGTGCATCGCCATATTTTTGCATCGACACATGTTTTGGCACGTTCAATGGGACTTTTAGGATCAATCGGTCCTATGTTGAAGCCAAGCAGATCTTCGGGTTGACTCCACCCAGATCGTTCTGGCTTGCAATGTGTTAGGCGCATCGCCACATATTTTTGCGCCGACACAGGAGCTAAGCTATGTTTACATTTTCAAAATCAAATGAAAACCCAAGTTTCTGAGCTGCTTGATGCAAGGGGATTTGAATCCATGATGTTCCATTATTCAATTACCCAAAATAATGTGGTAGACACTTCAAAGTTCATAAGTACAGGTGAAGCTTGGAATAACTAGTATGTAGATGTCATATCAAGGAGATGACCCATCTTAGTCCTTAACTTTACTCGAGGATGAGCAAAGGGCTAAGTGTGGGGGAGTTGTTGGTAGTCCTTAACTCCTATTTCTAATCGCCAATTCTCACATAAAATCTGCACAAATGGTCACTAAACTTAGAATTAGGGCTTATAACTCATAAGTTCCACTAGTTTTGGTGAATTATCTTTTGTAGGCTGACTTATATGAAAAGCATGGAAATATGACCAAGAATACGCAATCACGCAAGCACATTTCCATCCTACACATAGCAAAAGAGAAGAGAGGCCCACAACCAAGAAAAAACAGGGCCCAAACAAGTGGAGAACAAAAATAAACCCAAATCAAATCAACGTATCTTCACAAAACACCACCATGGGCCAAATCAAGAAGCCCAGAGGAGCTCACTCACCAAAAATGGGTGTGTTTGGGTTCAGTGGCGGTGCGGCCACACCACTAGTGTGGCCGCACCCCAAACGGCCCCTTTCGGCCCCATTTTTGGCAGGTCGCTTCCCACCAACGTTGCAATGATGGTTATGTAGGTGCCCGGCCAGGTTCAACATATCTTGAGGTTGGTTTGCACTTTCCATGAGGGGATGAGGCATTATTCAAAGAGCCCCCTCCTCTCCACCTATAAAAGAAGGCTCCCCTCTCCTCATTTGAACAACACACAAGAGAGGAAGAGCACCAAAGCAAGAGCAACAATACTCAATGGGCTTAGGCCCTAGCTAGCTCTAGAAGACAAATAGGGAGAGATGTGAGGGAAGAGTTAGGGGGAGAAGTGCCGAACTTGTTGGTAACCTTCCCTCGCTTGTACCTCGGCGAACACTGGCTTTGTACCTCCTTGGGTATTTAGTAAGTGTTCATGATTCTTATGATTCAAAGTCTTTGAGTAGTTAAGTTATACTTTTACTTGTTTGTGGATTTGTCGTCCGTCCCCGTGGCGAATGCTCTAGTAGAGGACTCCTAATAAAGATGGATGTTCCTAGCTAACACTAGAGTAGTAGTTGATAGCATAGACATGGTGTCTAGGCTATAGGCTACTTCGTTTTCCTCATGCCCCCTAGTTGAGGGGTAGGTGGCAGGTGGTGACAGCCCTGTCCGTCCCTTATAATCCCCCACATTCGGGTACAACGTAGAGCCATAGGCCGGTATCGCTTGGCAGACCAGGTGTAAGCCGGTGCCTGAAGTAAGCAAGTAGAAGTAGAGTTTATCTTCTCATAGACCCAAAAGCCATAGGAATCCGTCTCTACCTTTTCCATCTTTACCCCTTGTGTTGTCCTTGGACGAATTAGCTAGAAGAAATACATCCATTCCCTATGGAAATATGATACCCTAAATACTTTTGGGTGAAAGCTATAACAGTAATTCCGTACACTTGTAGATTAACTTCTATAGATGTTAAGAAATACCAACAGTAGTTCAGTGCCGACCCATGACGGTGATGAAGACGACGGCGTCGCCCTTGGCTTCGGCGATCACGGGTGGTGCTCTGGCGGCTTTGGCTCCTCTCCTTCCTCTCTTCTCCTTCACACTCCTTCTCTTCTCCGAGTTGGCGTGGGTGCAGCAGTGCCATGGAGTGATGGCGGGGTATGGGAGAGGCACAAGGGCACCTGGGCGGCTTATATACCCACCCGTGGTTATGGCGATGGCAGTGAATAGCGGAAAGGGATGGAGGGGGAACATGTATGATGATCGGTGCTCCAGGCTAGGGTTTTTGGGGCACGTGGGGTGGTTGCGTGGGCGCTGGTGCTCCTGATTTTGAACGCCGGTGGTCAAGGCAAGGACGGGGTGCGTATTTTCCATAGGGAATGGAGGTATTCTTCTAACTAGTTTGTCCAAGGACAACACAAGGGTAGAGTTGGTAGGGGTTGAGACAGATTCTAAGGTTCTAGGTTCTAAGGATAGATAAACTCTACTTCTTCTTGCTTACTTCGGGCACCGGTGAATACTTAGTCTACCAAGAATTGCCGCCCTGTACCTCTACGTCGAACCTAGACATGGGGGATTACGAGGGACGGATAGGGCTATCACCACCTGCCGCATACCTCTCAACCATGGGGAACAAGGCAAACGAAGGTAGCCTCTAGCCTAGACACCATGTATACACTACCGACTACTACTCTAGTATGTATACAAGGGTTATCCATCTCTATCAGGGCCCTTCTACTAGTGCATTCACCGTAAGGGCGAACGATGATCCCGCAAACAAGTATAAGTAAAGATTAACTAATCAAAAGACTTGTAGCCAAAAGAATCAAGAACACTCACTTAGCGGGAGAACCCATTGAAGTAAAGATGCTCATCGAGGAACAAGTTGGGGAGACACCGACAAGTCCGGCACTTCCCCGAGCTCCCCCTCACATCTCTCCCTTACTACTCTACTAGCTATCTAGGGCCTAAGCCCTTGGAGTGAAGCTCAAAGGTGGAGTGCTCTTGCTCTTGTGTGTTGTGTCGAGAGAGGGGGGTACCCCTCTATTTATACAAGGCTCTAAGGCAGTGCTCTGGCTATTCCTAGCGTGAAACCCTAGGCTGCACCGCCTCAGCATGGGAGCATGCCACCGCCAGTCGAAAGAGGGGCTGAGCAGTGCCAGCAAGGGGTCGGGCGCCCCTTGACCGTGGCCTCTCGCCATCGCCTTAGCATGGTAGGCCATGGGTTAGACCTAGATTGCTTTCTCGTGGTGTTTTGCCCCCATTTGAATTGATTTGATGGGTGTCTACCTTGTTCCTTTACGCAAATCAGCATCGGAAAGCGCCTTTCGGTGAGTTATTCCATGTATTTATGTTTGTGACCTGCAAAATAATGTTCTCCAAATACATGTGGAACTAGGTTAATAGTAAATGCATATGTGTTTAAGTTTGCTAATTTCTCCTCTTTTTGTGTCTTAATTGGCGGGCGGATTTGATCGGTAAAGACCGCCAACAAGGTTCTAGGTTCTAAAATTTGCAATCTTTTAAAATAGTAAATTTGATGTTATACATTCAAATATAGGAAATTAATTTTTGAAATTAAAATCAAATATAAGGAATAGAAACATGTTGATGCATTCATGCTTTCTTTGTGCATTTGCTTTTGTAATGATTAGCTTTGACTAAAATTTGAATTGAATTCAAATTTACCAAGAAAATTTTATTTATAAAAATGAAATTTCCTTCCATTCCCTCCTCTTCCTCACTTTCGGCCCTTATGGCCCTTTCTTTCCCACCACCGCCGCTTCGCTTTTCCCTCTCTCACGAACCGGCCGCTTTCGGCATGGGGGATTACGAGAGTCCTGGCCCCGATTGGCCTCCTCCCCACCTCACCGGCATCCTCCAGCCAGGCGCTGGCAAGCCTGCCGCCCGCCTCCGGTCGGAGCGTCCCCCAGCTCCTCGGCCTCAATCAATAAATAGGAGCTGAGCCCCAATGCCATAGGGGAACAAGGCAAACAGAAGGTAGCCCTCGCTTTCCCATGGTGAGAACCCCTCGCCTCCTATCTCTCCCGACCCTTGGCATTTTACACTGTATGGCCACTGCGACTACTACTCTAGCCATATGTTTGTCCAGGTGGTTATCCATCTCTATCACCGTGGCCCTTCTAGTTTCCAGTGCAGCTCCTCGTCGTCGGCAATGGCGCCTCGCCATGAAGCTTCGATGACCCTTCCTTCTCCCTCCCCGATCTAACAAGATATAACCCTTAAAGGGTAGACTAAAATCTGGAAAAGATTTGAACCCCAAAAGAAGTTTCTGAATGCTAACGAAAACACTCACTTAAGTCAAAAATACGGGAGAACCCATTTGAACTGCTTTTGCTTATAAGATTGTCGTTTTATCGAATTGATCCATTCAAAGGAACAAGCTACATGTTGGGAGTTAGTCAAGTTTGGAACTTTTTAATTTCATGGTTAGCTTTAATTAAATATACTTGCTATAGGAAATCCCGTTTTAATCCCTTTTGCATTTCAATTTCGTGAACTTCGCCGTGATTTAGCAAGACGAGATTCTTTTCATAAACATTTTATTTTGCTATCTAATGATAGGAATGTTTGCTTTGCATGAATGCTTTTGGAATGTGTATGTTGCCATGTTGGTCGCGGTGGTGAGGAGAACGTTTGCTCTTGTGAGTTTGTGAACCAAGGCAAGTATAACACGGGCCTTCCTTGATGTCCTATCTCACTTTAATCAATTACTCATTTGCATGTGTCTAATTTTGATACCCGTAAGGACATCCTAGTGATTGTTTATCCTGTTCCTTGTCTCCTATGGGTTAAATGCATATGGGTAGATTGCTAGTGCTCTAAGCGAACTTGATATACCTGTTGATGAATGATACTATGGAAGCGAAGTGAGTAACATGATTTATAACAACTGTTCCATAGGGCAAAAGTGCAAATGGCCTTTGTTCATGTTGCTCCCGCCCTCCATAAGGACTTATCTCATCGCAAAAAGCTGGGGACCAGTGACAAAGGCAACCGGGGAGAGTCATATGGCTCGACTTTAGCTCAATAATAGGACCTTCTCTAGCTAGTTAGAGGTTACCTTTTTTGGCGCAAATGGGGCTTGCCACGTTGGGTATGGGGCTGCCTCTGTTCCTATGTGTTAGCCATGATGGATATGTGCCATAGGAAGGGGGGTTTCTACATCCGCCTACCAAGGAAACCTAGCTGCCCTAACTTGTTAGGGAAACCTATGAAATGGCTTCATATTGCCCCTGCCCGCCACCTTGAAGTGACATGGGTGTAATTGGGCATATGGGGATCACGACGATCATGGTGAATGTGCACCACCTCTGCAGAGGGTAACAAACTATTATAACAACCATGCTCACAGTTCGAGCGCCCGGAAAACTCATGAATAACTGGTTACTTGTTGATGATAATTTAAAGTTGTTCAATGATGATATATGGTACACTTGACCCCGATATATGTTCTTATGGGAACTAAATGGGAGCTTAAGCATAACATGATAATACTTGTGACCTATTTGCTGAAACTGTAGTCTATCCTTTTGAAATAATGTTATCTCCGGAATGTACTTACACTTGTTTATTTTCTTTACTTGGATAAAAATCCCGGATGGGTAACAGATGACAACGGGTATGATGATTTCCTGAAGATTATTAGGCTTGTGGTCAACAAGTTGACCTTCCCTGTGATGGAGTTCCACGAGAGTGTCATCTTTTTAATCTTCCGCTGTGTTGTGTAAGTCTATGTGATGTTATAAATCATGATGTATGAGACACCGTGATGATACTTTATGTAATTTGTCAGCTTGTGTGTGTGATTGATTCCTGGGCACACACGAGTTTTGTGCATTCAATTTTATCCTTAAAATTGGGTGTGACATCGAGCAAAGCTTAGAGATAAAGGTAATCATGAGCATAATATCCTAAGATATATGGCTTACATGAAAGTTATTCCAACACATTCTTTATACATGTGGAATTTGTGGCGTTAGCTAACATGTTTTCTTGGGTTGTTGAAAAGCATAACAGTTCTCAAAATAAAGTCGTCTTCCTAATTCACATCTTAGTAACTTGGAGTTTTTAGAGGTTTTTCTCAAGACAAAGCATAGTTCACTTTATACTCCTCAAATGGAACTCTCAAATCACTCAATGGTCTATCAATCCTTACCAAGGCATAGTGTTTTGCCTTCTTTTGTTTCTCCTACTTCTAAAAAGGTTTATGTGGAGCTTTTAGGTAGGGGTAAATAATATAGCATACTTGCATTGCATATGTTGTAAAGTCAAATCTAGGATCCAAGGAGAGAAGTGTCATACTCTTAGATCAAGATGTGCAGGTGTGTGGAAAAAGGTGAACTAAAGCTATACTCCTTTTGTAGATATGATCTCTCTCTCTAACTTATTATTTTGAAACATGGCTATCTTTCTCTTTTTTCTTTTTTTCAATACATGAGCCTTCATGTGCTCATCATTTTTTTTCTTTTTTGTTGGACCTTCATGTGTCCATTTTTTTCTTTATCATAAACTTCTTGCATAGCCCATGTCTCTTCTTCTAAACCACATATTTAGAGAGAGATCATTATCTTTTTAGAACATGGAGTATTTGCCTAACAAAGATTTTTTGTGTCTACTCCCAGTGTAGGAGCAGAGTTTTTGGTGGATGAAAGCATGTTTTTACATACTCCTAGTGTAGGAGCAGCATGTATATGTGGGTGTACGTGATCTTGATCTTGGGAGCATGATAAATCTCTCAACAAGGGTAAACAAGACTTGACCAAACTCAACACAATAACAAGCAGCTTATGTGGAAGGCTTGAAACTTGCTAGATGTTATATTTGGCTTTGGTAGGAATTGCTCACCAAATGAGGAGTATGTGATACTATGGTTTTGTAACATTTTTATCAAAACAAATTCTCCAAGTACTTTGAATAGAAATGGTAGGATTCCTAAGTCAAAACTATATCACACTTCACAATAACTTAGTCAACATGATTGTCCTATTAGAATATTTTCCCACAAGCATAAGTGTATGTATATGGAACAAACTTTATGCAAGCTTCTATCTTAAAGATGTTATGAACAGGTTACTTTTCAAAAAAAATAGATAAAGTGTGGTGCATAGGGGCATTGTTCAGCAGGAGGAGATAACAGGGATGAATTGAGTTTAATTTTAGTGATCAAGATTTATGCTTGTTCAAAATCAAATTTGAAGGGAGTTGAGAGTAGTGTTGCACAAACCATCGTTGAAGAAGAAGGAGCTACGGGGAGTCAGAGATGGTTTGACTAAACCAAAGGTTCAACCAATCCTCTCTGGAGCCATCTGTTTCGTCCTTCTGCATGATGGATTATTTGGGTTTGTGTAGCGTGTTGGTGGGAGATCTCAAATGTGAGTGTGTCGTGTTTGAGAGATCTCCCCCACACTTATTCTTGTACCTGTTTTATTCGACAAAAAGAAACAATGGTGGAAACAAACAAGGGCTCTCTCGGTTTGAACACTAGGGAGCTTAAATCATTTATTATTGTTGTTGTTTATTAATTATTGTATATATTTTTTTAAGTGTTCACCTAATGAATTATTATTATATTTTTTTAGTTTTAACTCAAGCAAGGCTAAACTAAGGATCGCAATGTAAGAATTAGCCTTGATTCATCTCCACACTAGATTACTTCTACTATTTATAAAAGTAATACTCTAAGTTCATTAACCAAAATTTAACGTCATGTCAAGTTTTGATTAAAGAATGCCATTTTAACCTAAGCACCATCCTTAATTTAAAAAGCCTATGGGTGTATTGATCAAATGCACCTAAACCAGAGTATATAACATAAACAACAGAAGGCATGATTTTGCATGATCAAGATATATGTAATGGAGACAAGCATGAGTTAAAGAAGTTGGTGAACATTTAGTTTGTTTTTTATCATTATTCTCTCTTTTTTATAGCAAGATAGAGCTAACATCATCATTTTCTGTGCATGGAACTTTTGGGATTCTCACCATCCTCCCACACACTTGGATTTTTGTGTAAAAGTCAAGTGTGTAATGTTGGGGTCTCCTTTTTTAGTGTGTTCCATCATCAAGGTATGTAGTCAATGCAGCTCTCATGTTTTCAGGCATCATATGTCCCCTGTTCTTCTTGATCTTAACCTAAAAGGGTTAATACACAAGAATACCCGAAGGTGCATACTAACTTGATAACATGTTCTTGCTTTTTATTAATAAGAAAGTTGTTTCTTTTTTTATAATAATCCCCTTCTTCTTTTTTTTATGATAATCCAGGGTATCTCCCGGTAGTGCTTTGTTTATGGTCATAAGCTTGACCTTGGGAACTTCATCTTGCAGCTATCATTGGTGGTGTAGTTCCCAACTTCACCACAAAGTATTGAGCATTTTCGTTCAAGCTGCAAGGTTAGTGCCATGATGCAACTACAAGATTTGCAATATTCATAATAATCGAAGGTATCAACAACCATCTTCTTAAAGAGTTTGGAGACAAGGATCAAGAGGTGGTTGCGATCCTCGTGGAAGCATGTGGCACTAAGCAAAATGTCCATGGCACAGAAGTTTTCGTTCTCAAGAGGTATATCATGTGGAAACAAAGTTGAGCCTCGATCAATATCAAGAACAATGGTTTTATGGCCAGAGGGACATGGCTTATGTTCGAGTGAGGTTGGCGATGGATGTTTAGTTTCACTAGAAAGCCTAGGTGAAATGAATGGGGAAATGAACTTCACCTCCATGACGGGTTATGGTTGGGATAATGCTCCGCCATGGGGTTTTCTAGGTGAGTGGCAGAAGCCATTTTCCCAAACTATTTGCTAAGGCTCCCATGGGAAGTTTTTTCTTGGAATAGTATTTTGGAAGGGCAGCCTATAAGAAGATCAAAATCGAGGATGGCATAGATGTGGAAGTCTAGGTAAACCTCGGTTTTATCTATTGTGATAGGCATGGCCCTGGCAATCCCACAACATTCAAAGATGAGTCTTGTTGGACTTTTAAAAAGTTTATTGGTCGGGACTAGGGGTATGTTACCTAAGAGGTTTTTTGTTAGGAATTCTGACATGATATTGGTCCCGACTGTGGGGTTGTGCAGGGCTTCTATGTTTGTTCCCCTTAATGAACAAGGCATGGTCGCGGAAGGTGAAAGAATCCGAATTGCTTTGAAAGAATGTTTTACTTCCAACAACCATTCCTTTGATGACTCTATTTTAGGGGTAACTTCCTCATAAGGACATGTAAGCTTTTCGTGCCCAAAATATTTTGAGGTATTGCCAAAATCCCCGAATTTGATAGGGAACTCAAAGGATGAATTAATCTTTCCTTCGGTGTTCGTAGTTCGGATGAGGGTTCATGAATCGAATCTAAGGATGCTGTGTTTGGATTCGACTAATGAGGACTCCTCAATACTCGACATAACTTTTGCCTAGAGTGGTTTGGTTCTTATGAGGGAAGAAGCATGTCAATCTATGAAGTTTTCAAGGATGTTTTCTTGTTCCGTCATAGGTTTGTGTGTGAAACGACCTCCGACAGTCATGTCTAGGCATAGGTCAGCATTTGTGTTGATACCAAAACAAAAGAGTCATAGCAATATGCTATCAGGTAAAGACAAGTCTGGGCCTATGTGTATTAACGTTGAAAACCTAGCCCATGTTGTACCTATAGACTCCTCGCGCTGCTCAAAGTCGAAGATTGCCCTTGGTAGAGAGTCGATATGGGACATAGGGAAGAATGCAAGGTGAAACTTGTCTTTAAGTTTATCCTAGTCCCCATTCATACTTTCTATGGCATGTATGTACCATTGCTTCACCTTTCCTATGAGGGAGAAGGGAAACAATTTCCACCTTAGTGTTTCTTGTGTCATGCTTGAGATGCTCAGGCACAAACACATTTCCTCGAACTCTAGTAGGTGATTGCAAGGGTTTTTATTTTCATGCCCAGAGAAGGGTTGTGCACGATCCATGGCTATTAAGCCATGGTGGAGTTCATAGCCAGATGACATGTTTGATTTTGAAGCTGGCTTAGGGAACTCCCCCTTTGAAGTGGGAAGGGTTGGATTTGGTGTAGGCTTCATGGTGAAATATATTTTTGTGTGTTTTTTATAAAAAGAAAATATACAAATACGAGGATGAACTAGGTTCAAAGAAAATACAGCAATCGTTCCCCGGCAATGGCGCTAGAAATGCTTGTTGGTATTTCTTAACGCATATAGAAATAACCCGCAAGCGCACGGAATTACCATTGTAGCATTTCACCCATAAGTATTTAGAGTATCGTATTTTCCACAGGGAACAGAGGTATTCTTCTAGCTAGTTCATCCAAGGACAACACAAGGGTATAGTTGGAAGGGGTTGAGATGGATTCTAAGGTTCTAGGGTCTAAGGATCGATAAACTCTACTTCTACTTGTTTACTTTGGGCACCAGTGAATACTTGGTATGCCAAGAATTATCGGCCTATAGCTCTACGTCGAACCCGGACGTGGGAGATTACAAGGGACAAACAGGGCTGTCACCATTTGCCGCCTACCCCTCAACCGTGGGGAACGAGGCAAACGAACGTAGCCTCTAGCCTAGACACCACATCTACACTATCGACTACTACTCTAGTGTGTATACAAGAGTTATCCATCTCGATCAGGGTCCTTCTACTAGTGCATTCGCGCAAGGGCGAACGACAATCCCACAAACAAGTATAAGTAAAGATTAACTAATCAAAAGACTTGTAGCCAAAAGAATCACGAACACTCACTTAGCGGGAGAACCCATTGAAGTAAAGATGCTCGTCGAGGTACAAGTTGGGGAGACACCGACAAGTCTAGCACTTCCCCGAGCTCTCTCTCACATCTCTCCCTTACTACTCTACTAGCTATCTAGGGCCTAAGCCCTTGGAGTGAAGCTCAAAGGTGGAGTGCTCTTGCTCTTGTGTGTTGTGTTGAGAGAGGGGGTACCCCTCTATTTATACAAGGCTCTAAGGCGGTGCTCTGGCTATTCCTGGCACGAGACCCTAGGTTGCACTGCCTCAGCATGGGAGCATGCCACCACCTATCGAAGGAGGGGTTGAGCAGCGCCGGTAAGGGGTCGGCCACCCCTTGACCGTGGCCTCTCACCACCGCCTTCACGTGGTAGGCCATGGGCTGGACATGGATTGCTTTCCCATGGTGTTTTCCCCAATTGAATTGATTTGATGGGTGTCTCCCTTGTTCCTTTGCACAAATCAGCGTCAGAAAGCGCCTTTCGATGAATTATTCCATGTATTTATGTTTGTGACCTGCAAAATAATGTTATCCAAATATATGTGGAACTTGGTTAATAGTAAATGCATATGTGTTTAAGTTTGCTAATTTCTCCTCTTTTTGTGTCTTAATTGGCGATCAGATTTGATCGATAAAGACCGCTAACAGGCCGTGAAGCAGGGCTGGCTCGGGCGGCTTGCGATGCTCGGGCTGCTTTCATCCTTTTCTATTTCCCTTCTTTTCTATTCCTTTTCTATTTTCTAATTCCACTTCTAGGGTTCCTATACTAGTATATGTGTATCCAATACTTGTGTACAAGCATTGGTGGGTCCTCTAGGTCCACTAGGGTCCACATTAGGGCTAAAGCCTTGGAAGCACTCACATATCAAATTAAGTTTAAAAGATGTTTGTCATGATTTTATTAACAAGCATAAATCCAAAAAGAAGCAACTCATGTTTGTTAATTAAATACATATGCTCAATCCTTCTACATTGGGTGCTACTTGTGCAACTATGAAGGTGGTTCCCTAGCATGTACACACCATACATGGGTTTTGTTAGAAAAAATTTAAGTTCTGATTTTTTGTTCTAGGAAAACCTAGGTTGTTACAGTGGTAGTTCCTCGATAACTTCAAATTTGGCTTTATCTACCTTGATCCCCCTCTCGGACACAAGGTGCCCAAGAACGATGCCTTCACATACCATGAAGTGGCACTTTTCCCAGTTAAGTACCAGGTCCTTTTCTTGGCATCTCTGCAAGACTTTATCTAGATTCTCTAGACAATGGTCAAAGGTTTTGCCATAGACTAAAAAATCATCCATAAAAATCTCCATGATTTCTTCTATCATGTCTGAGAAAATAGACATCATGCACCGTTGAAATGACGCGGGCGCATTACACAACCCGAACGACATTCTACGATAAGCGTATGTTCCAAACGGGCATGTAAATGTCGTCTTGCTCTGATCATCGGGGTGGATGGGAATCTAATGATATCCCAAATACCCATCGAGAAAACAGAAGAAAGAATGCTTCGCCAATCGCTCTAACATTTCATCAATGAAAGGCAGTGGAAAGTGGTCTTTCTTTGTTGCCGCGTTGAGTTTTCGGTAATCAATACACATTCTCCACCCCATGACGGTTCGTTGTGGAATTAACTCATTTTTATTGTTTTCAACGACCGTCATGCCTCCTTTCTTTGGAACTACTTGGACAGGACTAACCCATTCACTATGTGGTACGGGATAAATTATCCCGGCGTGAAGAAGTTTGAGGACTTCCTTCTTCACGACTTCCCGCATCGCATTATTGAGCCTACGCTGAGGCTCTCGAGATGGTGTACTCGAAGGGTCAATCGGAATGCGATGGGCACAGAGAGTTGGGCTAATCCCCTTGATATCTTGCAAAGAATACCCAGAGACTGACCTATGTTTTTCTAAGATGGCGATGAGTTTGGACGTCTCCTCATCAGAAAGCTTATCGCTAATGATTACAGGAGTTTCTTTATCACCATTTAGGAAAGCATAACGTAGGCCAGCGGGCAAGGGTTTTAGCTCAACCGAAGGTCATGCCGGCGCTTCCTCTTGGGGAAGATCAATGGTTTCTCCTAAGTCGTCGTCTTCTTCTACGAAGAGTTTTGCATCCTTTTCTAAGGATGACTCAGGGGAATCAAAGGGTAAAACCGACATGACTTCCTTGGATAGGTTAGGATAGGGGAGAGATTCTGCCACCGAGTTTTTAGCTCAAGTGATAGGAATGGTAAAGACGTCTCTCCCCAACTTTATGTCCAAATCCCCAGATGATGATGGTTCAAGAAACTTTTCTAGGGAACGCCCTATCATGACATCAAAATCTTTGATGTCAAAGACATGGAAGTCTAGGGAAATCTCTGTTTGCTCATGATATAAGGATATATTGTGATGAATCCCTAGACCTTCTAGTCTAAGGCGGGGTGCAATTCTGCAGGTTTTGACTATTGGAGCAAGAGGTTCATTGTCAAACAAAGTTGACGCAAAAGTTAAAGACATGATGTTTGCTCCAACGGTGGGATTGTAAAGCACTTCCACCATCATCCCACAAATTTTGCATTGAATAGTTGAAGAAGGTACACGAATCTGAATTTCTTCAGAAGAACATTCCACTTCCTCAGTCCATTCGTTGCTCAGAATCGTGGTCAACTCCTTAATGGACTCTTTTAGGACAATTTTGTCTAAGGGGTCCAAAGGGGTGACAGTAATAGGTGGTTTCTTTTGGTATGAGTAATTCGAGGTATTTCCAAAATCTTCGAAAAAATCATCCCCGAAATATGGAAGGTCCAAAGGTTGTAAACCTTCCTTCGGATCTACTAGTTTGGGCGAGGATCCCTCTAAGGATGTTATGGGTTCGGCCTCAGCCGAAGAGACTTCCTCGTGGCTTGGTTCGGGTTCTACACGGAGGGGTTCTAGCGGAGGAGTGTTCTCTAGAATGCGATCTAAGAGAGCTTCTCCTTCCACTATGGTTTTATGGGTAAACAAACCTCTGGCAGCTATATCGAGCTATAGGGCAGATTCCTTGCTAAGCCCTAACCAGAAATGTTGTAAAAGCACATGGTTGGGAATAGACAAGTCTGGGCCAGATCTCGTTAAAATTGAGAATCTGTCCCAAGCTGCACCTATGGTTTCCTTCTCTTTTTGTTGGAAGTTGAGTATCTCTTGTCATAGGGCAGCGATTCGTGATATAGGGAAGAACGCAAGACATAATATATTCCTTAGTTCTTCCCAATCGCCAGCTACCGTCCCTACATTATGGGTGTACCATTGCTTCGCCCTCTCATCAAGTGAGAAAGGAAACAACTTCCATCGAAATGTTTCTTGTGACATGCCTGAAATGGTCAGGCAAGCACAGAGCTGCTCAAACTCCCTTAGGTGATGATAGGGGTTTTCATAATTCAACCCCAAGATGGCTTGTTCTCGAACCATGGCTATAAAGCCAGGGCGGAGATCGTAACTTGAAGCTATGATTGACTTCAAGGATTGTGGTGGTTCTACGAACTCGCCATTGGGAGCAGAAAGGTTCAAAATGGTAGGTTGCTCCATTGGAAAAGGGTAAAAAGAAAAGAAGGGTAAAAACAAAGGATACACATGCAAACTAGGTTTGGAGACTAAAACAACAACCGTTCCCCGGCAACGGTGCCAGAAATGCTTGTTGGTGCTTCTTAGCGTAAGCAAAAAAGTCCACAAGCACACGAAAGTATCGTTGTAGCACTTCACCCGGTGGTATTCAGGGTATCGTATTTTCACGAGGAACGGAGGTGTAAGCAGTCTTTTGGCTAGTTTACCTAGGAGAACAAAAGGAATGATAACGCGGGTAGTGAGGTTCTTCTAAGGTCCAAAACCCTAAGTTGAGATATCTATGCCACTACAGACTTACTTCGGGCACCGACGTACACTTGGTCTGCCAAGCGATACCGGCCTACGGCTCTACACTGTAGCCGAACGTGGGAGATTACAAAGGACGGATAGGGCTATCACCACCTACCACCTACCCCTCAACAGTGGGATACGAGGCAAACGAAGGTAACGTGTAGCTTTGACACCACGTCTATGCTAACCGCTACTACTCTATCATTGGCCAGGAACTTCCGTCTTTATCAGGAGTCCTCTACTAGAGCACCCGCCACGAGGATGGACGACGAACCCGCAAGTAAGTACTGACAAAGATAACTTTTCTTAAGGGATCAAAACCAAAAGATGAACATGAACTTCTTACTCCAAGTAGTAAGACGAACGTAGAGGTACAAGTGTAGAGGGGGCCGACAAGTCCGGCACTCCGTCCACCCGATGTACAAGGCTTGCCGAGTACAAGAAGTAGAGGGTACCGCTACTCCGTTATTCCTCTAACTCTTTCCCTCTCACTCCCTAACTAGTCTAGCTAGAAGCTAATGAGATGTATGTAGCCCTTCTTCTTCTCCAAAATGTGTATGATTCTGAATGTGAGGAGGGGGGCTCCTTTTATAGCTTGAAGATGGTCGGTTAGCTTAGGTATTTTAGGAAACACCACATGCAACCGCCTCCTGGGACATTAATTGCATCGCCTGAGCAAGGTGGGGCCGAGCGGAGCTGGGGGTGGTGCGCCCGCACCCTGGGCCGGCCCTCTCGCCACCACCTTGCTCTGGTGGGTTGCTGGCTGGGCCTGGATGGCTCCTACGCTGGTGTCCTGGGCCAAGTGTGGAGTTTGGATGGGCTTGCTTGTTGTTTTGCTTGAATGCGCCTTCTCGATTACGCATTTTGGTGTATTTTCATGTATTGCCCTGCAAAACATATACATACCAAAACTCGTAGAAAATGTGAGTTGTAAACCCTAATTCTAAGTTTCGGTGTTCATATTTGTTTTATTTTGTTTAAATGTTGGTGATAGAAATATGAGTTGAGTACCGCCAACACAAAGCCAAAGAAGTCTAGAATCTGGATCGGCCAAGGGCCAACCCTGCATCACGTATTCACATGTGTCTCTGTCTGGCCTGGCCTTCTGGCGACGCGTGGAATCGAGCAGGCAGCGGACGAGGAAAAGGAAACAGCCACGACATCAGTCTCTCCCCCGATCGAGTTGCCTGCTGCTTTCTCTCGATTAATGGAAGACGCACACGAATGGGGGCAAAACTGAATGTGATAGAATTTGCTAAAGAGATGGAATGCCCTATGTATGACGCCATATCTTACGCCAAAGAACCTGCCAATCTGCCATGCGAGCACGGTTTCATGGGAACCGCACTATCACTACGGTGTGCTGTCACTTGTCACTCTCGAGAAGGGTCCTATCTATCGGATCTCCCACTCTTAAATCCACATGATGACGTGAAACAGAAACTTCGGCCAAGATGGTTCACACCTGCCTGTCTCCCCTGCCATTCCTGTCTGCTTCTTCTTCTTCCGCTTCTTCCCTGTCTCCACTACACGTCCACACTCTGCCGCAAGCTCACATGGCCCCATCCGCAACGCTAGCCTGAAACTCTCGCCAGATCTCACCATTTTCAGGCCCTTTTATCGTCGCACGTTGTAGATTCTTTACAAGTTTCTCTTGGGCATGAGCCCTTCTCTTCTGGCTTCTGCAGCGTGTTCATCCACGAGCCAGCTCCCTAGCTTCCTGATGGAGCCATCGTCTTCCTCTCGCCGCAGCAGACCTCACGGTTCCGGCTCTCCCTCTCCCACGGCCACGATACGACGTCTGTGTCTCCTTCTGCTCTTTGTTCTTCAGACCTGCGGCCGCCCGGCCCCGGCGGTATCATCAGCAGCAGCCTCGCCGTCGCCGTACCTGGTGGGCGTAGGGAGCTACGACATAACGGGGCCTGCGGCGGACGTCAACATGATGGGGTACGCGAATGCCGAGCAGATCGCGTCAGGAATCCACTTCAGGCTCAAGGCGCGCGCGTTTATCGTCGCTGAGCCTGACCCTGGTGGGAAGCGTGTCGTGTTCGTCAATCTTGATGCCTGCATGGCGTCGCAGCTCGTCACTATCAAGGTGCTCGAAAGGCTGAAAGCAAGGTGAGACTGACGATCTGATCACCCCCTTGCCTTGATTGCTTCAATCTCTCTAGCTTCATCATCAATGGCGATGGTGGAGCTGACTGTCAATACTTGACTGCGTTGCCAGGTACGGTGACCTTTATAATGAGAAGAATGTGGGTATCAGCGGAATCCACACCCATGCTGGGCCAGGAGGTTATCTGCAGTACGTGGTTTATATTGTCACATCTCTCGGGTTTGTTCGCCAATCATTTGATGTGATCGTCAACGGCATTGAGCAGAGTATTGTTGAAGCTCACAGTAATCTCCGTCCTGGTAAAATATTTGTAAACAAAGGTATATAAAATTATCCGTGTCTTCCAGGAGACTAACTAGGATTTTTTTTTTCAAGCACATTGGCACTATAAATGTTAAAACTTTTAACTGGTCGGATTATTTATTTCATAATCTATTTCTGATCATTCTTGGGAATCTCTTATTGATCAATGTCCTAAAGTTTTTAGTATTATACATCCTAGTCTCTTGTCTCTATGTCATGGATGCTACAATGGTTTTTGGTTATTACAAATACTACATGACCGATGCCGGGACATGATTTTCAGGTGAACTCCTTGATGCTGGTGTGAACCGCAGCCCAAGCGCATACCTGAACAACCCTGCTGATGAGAGAAGCAAATATCAGTACAATGTCGACAAAGAAATGACACTTGTTAAGTTTGTAGATGGTGAAATTGGTCCAATTGGGAGTTTCAATTGGTTTCCAACCCATGGGACATCAATGAGCCGTACAAATTCTTTGATTAGTGGCGATAACAAAGGTGCAGCTGCACGGTTCATGGAAGATTGGGCACAACAGAATGTTGTTCCGAAGCAGGCGGTTCATGTGAGTTCTGGGCATCCGCGAAGAGTCTCCGCACTAATTCCTGAACCAAATGAGATAAGTATGTTGCATTGCTAGTGGTGGATCAGATTAGATTATGTATCGGATTAATAAAAATTAAAATATCCTATAGGTTATGGCTAAACTACTTTTTTATTGCCTTTTCTTTTTCAGCTGATGACGACTTAATACGATTGGCATCATCCTACAAGGTCTCAGGTGGTAGGCAAATATCTGGTTCAAGTATCGCCATGCGCATTTGAAGCACTGAACAAAACAAGCTCAAATTTGTTTCTGCATTCTGCCAGTCAAACTGTGGAGATGTTAGTCCAAATGTCTTGGGAGCATTTTGTACAGACACCAACCGTCCTTGTGACTTCAATCACAGTACATGTAATGGGAAGAATGAATTATGCTACGGACGAGGCCCAGGGTATTCTTACGCAATCATTACAGTTGAAGCTTTCATATTCTTATTCATATTTGGAAGAACTCATTATAGATTGGGCCTTACATTTTGCTTGCTGCAGATATCCTGATGAATTTGAAAGTACTCGTATCATTGGCAATAGGCAATTCCTCAAGGCTGTTGATCTTTTCAATTCAGCTTCTGAAGAAATACAGGGCAAAGTTGATTACAGGCATACCTACCTAGATTTCTCGCAACTCGAAGTGAATGTTTCTGCAAGCACAGGAGGTCAGCAGATGGTGAAAACATGCCCAGCGGCCATGGGGTTTGCCTTTGCTGCTGGAACCACAGATGGCCCTGGAGCTTTTGATTTTAAACAAGGAGATGTCAAGGTTGGTTCTACTGCAAATCAAACACTAGCCTCACAAATTTCGTTGGCATGCTATGACGGTTTTTTTTTAATCCTTCGTTCGTTAGGGAAACCCGTTCTGGAGGTTAGTACGAAATGTACTTAGGCCACCGGGCCCAGAGCAAGTGAAATGTCAGGCTCAGAAACCAATACTGCTAGATACCGGTGAAATGAAGGTTCCATATGATTGGGCAGTAAGTCTTCTTTTTTCTCATTACGAGCATATACAGACATACAGTACAAGCTTGTAAAATATAATACTAACTGAGTTGAGGCTTTAGTTCAGAGCTTAATCATAGCCAATATCAACATATTTATGATCGACACGTGTCACTGGCTATGAGCCATAGACTAACTGTCAGTTTATCACTGACTCAGAACCAAGTAATTATCCAACTGAATTTGCTCAAATTTAACTGTCCTCTATTGAATTATGTATTTTTATATGCAGCCTGCGATACTTCCAATTCAGATCATAAGAATCGGTCAGCTGGTTATCTTGTGTGTCCCTGGAGGTATATATTCCTGGTTCTTTGGCAGTGCATGTGATGTCTTGATCTACTGACTTTTCTTATGATATCCAAAACTCATATCATGATGTTTTCATGGTTATTTCGGTTCAGAGTTCACAACAATGGCTGGGAGGCGGCTACGTGATGCTGTCAAAAATGTGCTAACAAACAGTGGTCAGTTTGATAACAATGTTCATGTTGTTCTCACAGGGCTAACAAACACATACTCTCAATATGTCACAACTTTTGAAGAATATCAGATTCAAAGATACGAGGTGTGTATATTTTTTTCTTTAAAAGAACAAAACGTTGAATGAAATGGCTTAATTTTGCTTGACATCTGTCTTCCCACGGTGTGTTTGTTAGTTAATTAAGTACTTAAATATATGAATTTTATAACTATCTTATATCAGGAAAAATTAACAATCTTATTGGTATAGCTGAACTGCACTTGGTCCTCTTTCATTTGTTGTATCTTTGCATCCCTGTCCTTTGTTGTCATGTTTTTTTTCCACATCCCTGCTCAATCTAGAAGTCAGACAATAATAGATCTATTTCAGAAATTGTTGTTAATGAACATCTTTACTAGTTACTAGTATATGGACACATTACAAATACAGACAAATGCGTTTTTGCAGGGAGCATCAACGTTGTATGGTCCTCACACCTTGAGCGCCTACATTCAAGAATTCCAAAAACTTGCTACAGCCATGGTTACAAACAAAGAGGTTCCAACAAATCTGCAGCCTCCTGATCTACTAAACCGGCAAATTGGCCTGCTCCCAGGTGTCATAGTTGACGAGACACCTCGTGGCGTCACGTTTGGAGATGCCAGGTCGGATGTCCCTGCGAACTCAACCTTCAGGAAGGGCAGCGTTGTGAATGCTACATTCTACTCGGCCTGCCCAGGGAATGACCTCCTCACCGACGGTACCTTTGCGCTCGTTGAGAAGCTGGATGGCGGCAGCGATTGGGTTCCTGTCTATGATGACGACGATTGGTCGCTGCGCTTCAAGTGGTCAAGGCCTTTCCCGGTGAGCCCAATGAGTTTTGCAACGCTAGAGTGGACAGTTCCTGAAGATGCCCCATCCGGTGTTTACAGATTGAGACATTTTGGTGCCTCTAAGCCGCTGATTGGGTCCATCAACTATTTTACAGGGACCTCTAGTGCATTTGTAGTACGTTAAGTGGTTTTTTTATCTCAAAAAATACGCAAAAGACTTACATGTCACTGTATTAAGGTAGAAGAATTTTGAATACAACACATGTTCGGAAACAGTACGTTAAGTGGTACAGTACACCTATAAAATTCACACCATCCAAAAATTTTCCCTTTGGTTTTTACATGTATGTATTTGATGTTAATAACATCATCCCCTGTCATTTTAAACTGGTGTTCTTGATGGAAATACGCGTAATTTTTTTATTTCTAAGAGGCAAACATTACTAAATTCAAACGTTAAGGCTAGCATCTGGACGTTCGGCCGTACGCCGCTCCCGCGCCCCGTGCCCGTATCGCATCTCACACGCCCCGTTCCGTTCCCATCAAGCACCATCGTCCGGAACCGCACCCTGCGCCCGCACAGCGGAACCATGCCCAGCTCCCTCCTGTGCCCGCAACCAGCGCCCATCCCGCGCCTGCATGGCAAAACCACGCGCCCCGCACCCACCTGCCCCGCATGCGGATGCGTGCGCGGAGGCGTCTACCAGCCTCAGGCACCCGCACGCGAACCACGGCGGTGCCTCAGCAGCAACCGTAGGTAGACGACGACCTGCAACACCCGATCTACTTTTGAAACATTCAGATGAAATATTTGCAACATAAATCTAAAACGGATGAAGCACTTGAAACGTGCGCTTGAAACATGCGTGTGTAGCCATTGCAACATGTGCAACACCAAAATCTACTATTAAAACATCCAGCTGAAATATTTGCAACATACATCTAAAACACCTGAAACACTTGAAATATAGGCTTGCAACATATGTATTTTGACATTGCAATATATGCAACACCTGATATCTACTTTTACAATATCCAGTTGAAACACTTGAAACAAAAGTCTTAAACAGCCAAAACACTTGAAACACAGCGTTTGCTCGCGCGGCCCCAACCTACTTGGTGGGAAACCGTGGTATCGGCGGCGACCTCCTCCTGGTGGCGTCGGGGTGGTGGTGGCGGTGCATGCCATGGCCGCGACGGCGAGGTGGATGGGGCCGCGGCAGGGGACGCCCCGCACGGCGGGGCACGAGGTTGGGGCGGGTGTGATGTGGGATGGGGTGCAGCAGGGAATGGCCACGGCAGGCGAGGCAGATAGGGGCAAGCGGACGGCGTGTCGTGGCCACGGCAGGCGGATGGCACAGTAGACGCGGCTGCTATGGGCGGATGGAGCTCTGGACGCGGCCGCTGCAGGCGGACGGCGCGGTGAAAGCGGTCGCGATGGTCGGGAGTGGGGAATTCTGGATGATGCGCAGTTAGATGAGTTGTGGAGCGAAATCGGTTCGAGAGGCACAGGTCGATTGACGTTGGGCCCGATCGCTCATTAGCGAAATTCAAACAGCACTGATAGATAGCAATTCAAGCCAATAGAATTGGTGGTCACGCAAGGATGTTTGAGACCACTGTACGTTCACATAAATGCAGGAGAAAGAAAAATCAATCAGGGACTAGAGTGGGGTTGAAAAAAATTTAAATCAAAACTTGCAGCAGAATCAACACTCGAACTAGATGTCCGGTGTATAGTGAATATATACGTGCGCGCGCACACACACACGTTGGAAACCAGATGTCCAGTCAGATTAACGAATTACCTACGGGATCTACAAATTTGGCCTAACAAAATTTAAATCTACTTGTTACCAGGCCTCAATTAGATGTGTAAAGTTCCTTGCACTCAAGTATACTTAAAAAAGTAGATTGAGTAAAGTTTCCACGAGTCAACGAGAACAAGCTCAAGAACATGAACAACGCAAGATTGAAGGAGAACAAAGAAGTGACTACATCCTTCTTGTTGAGGAAGCCGCCAAGACTTGGGACTCCTCGAACCCTATCATCTTCTCAAGTGAAACAAATATCAAGCTCTGAAGCTCAAGGGTTCTTACTAAAATCGTCAGAGTGATACAAACTTCCTGGAGTGCTCTATAAGAGAATGGGTGATGGACAACTCCTTACCTGTTAGAATTCCACGAATCCAATACTAACACATCTAAATTAATGCTTTCAAAGAGTCTCCAAATGCTCAAGAGGATATGAATGAACTTCTTCCGTTCAAGTCTTCCAGCCCCAACCTCTCCCACTCAAATCTACACTCCAAATGTCAAATCCCACAAGAGTTTAGCTCAGAGGTGGATGAGAGGGAGGAATGAATGGTATGATCTATGTCTCAAAGTGGTTTAGGAGTTAATGAGGGAGAAGTATATATATACTCAGCCCTCTAACCATTACTGTGCACGTGTGTGTATTAGACGTCATGTCCAAGAGTCAAAAGTGCACAAAACTTAAAGTCGGACCTCCAGTAGTGACCGGATGTCCGATGTCTGGACAGAAACTCACAATTGGAGACCACAGGTCCAACACTCATATATATCCTTACTGGACCTCTGGATGTCTGGCCCTACCTGACAAATTCAGCAATTTAAAAGGCTATATGAAGGGTTAGTGTCTCTTAAGATTATGTTAGCGATCCTTTAAGCATGGAGACACCAGCAAGAAAGTCAAACTGGATCCCATTTAATCACGACATTTTCTATCACTTAAATTCAAAATAGAAATAAATTAAATCTTTCAACTTTTATCTCCAAATGCCATATTTAGTTATACACTAGTTGAGTACCCGTGTGTTGCTACGGTATACAAAACATCTCATGCCATACAGCCACACGAGTAGAAATCTCATACGAGAAAAAGGATATGTTAGAACTTAGAAATACTATAATCAACAAGTTTCAATTATATATAATTTGTACATCCAATCAATAACATGTCAACAAGTCATAACTACTTGTCTCTCATTTCTTTCCGACTTCCTCTATTACCTGAATTTCAGATGTAGGTGTTGCTCCTTTCTCTCCTTTCTTCTTTTATATGCTTCTCAATCTTTTCTATTTGTTTCGTCCCTTTTCTCTTGAGACATTGCGTGCCATCGAGCGCTATCCGTTTCCCTTTTGCGAACTCTAGATCTGCCTGTTCACAGTCATGAATTGGCCATGTTACATCATGTAAAATTATAATGTAGTAAAATGATGTTTCGTAAGAGTACCTCCATTGGTTGTGTTGGTATTGTCTCCGAGTGGTGTACGTGAACCGCTATACTCCATTTAATGGAACCCTAAAAAACTGTAGAACATATTTTTCATATTAGTATTTATCGGATTGTTAGCAATGTCTTTTCAAAAAACTATTGGTGTATCTCATATACTCAAGGAATTCCTATACTCAATCCGATGAACTATTGAAAGTTACTTGGTGTTTGCCTATTCCTCTCCAGATTGCAGCATGAGAAAAAACTGAGATATACAATTATGGCCATAATTCAGCTTTGGTTAAAAAAATATATCATAAATGCTGAATGACAAGATATACTGAAAGATTTGTGCTCAGTTTAATTTTAACAATGTCAATTGGCAGTTTCAGTCATGGTACATGGAAGTTCAGAAAGTGAAGGCAAAAGAATATTTGCTGAATTGTCACCTTGAGACAAAGTACCAAGCAAGTAGGTTTGAAATTGAGGGAAAACAACTCACTCCAAATTTAGTAGGAAACTTAGTCACCTTGACGACAACACAGGAGCAGCCTAGAACCTTCCTCGGCTAGCGCTTGGAGGCTCATCTTGTGCTTGTAGCTAGTGTCCTCCCTGCATAACAAAGCAAAACAAAACGAAGCGGACATTAGTCCTAGATACAAAGGAACTCAGCTTTGAAAAAAATCAAACCTACAATAAAGTTACATCTCTTTTGTTCACTTTAGTAAGGTCCCAAGTGGGCAGCTGGGAAATATGATCATAAGAGGAAAATCATAGTATATACATCACTGAGATTATTTCACCGATTCATGCATGAGTGATCGCTGTAATTTAAAGTAGCTACTTACGCATGACTCTGATGCCGTCCAAGAGTACTGTTCTACAGTATTTATATAATTGCAGCATATAACTAATTGGTTCTTTTACCGTCTGGCCCAAATGTCAGTAACTACTGAAAATAAAATACATTAATACAAAAAAGAAAAAAGTTGCCCTCAATTAGCATGGAACAAGGATGATGTGTCAAACTCAATGCAACCTTCTATGTGATCCATTTAAAAGCTTACTGGAAACAAAACAAAAAAAAAAAAAAAACCTTGCTAGCTGTATTCCCAAACAAATCTAAGCAGTCCACTACATTAAGATAGTTTTCCTTTTGCCTATATATAATCATATTTGTTTGTTACTGGTAACACCAAGAGAGGCAGTATAAGCTAGTCCACTACATTAAGCTAGTTTTCCTTTTGCTCTTACACATCACGGTATAACAAAGCTCAGCTCAAGCTTAGCACAATGTAATTTCAGAAAGAGGGAGAGAAAAGAGTCCAGCAAAACGAAGGCAACAGGAAGCATAGCCACTTCTGTACAACAAAGTTACATTAGTAAAATACTTCTGTACCCACTTCAATCCAATGTTTTCAGGACGGCTGGTCGAGCCTGGACGCCTGAGGACCGTCCAGGACGTCCATGACGATTAGTCGTCGTCCAGGACGATTAATCGACCCTGGACGAGTCCCCTGGTCGTCCCGGTCGTCCCCTACATATGGGGACTGATATATACCATGTATATATATATTATATAGTTATATATACAGTATAAATATATACCATATATATATATATATATATATATACACACACACACTAGTATACTACATGTTCTAGGCTCTACTGCTCTAGATAGATAGGTCAGCTGGCCACTTACCTGGCTGCTGCAGAGCCCTTTCTTGTCTTGTTGGCTGCTGCTGCAAAACTGAAATTATAGAAAAATAAAGCACATTAACAAAGGCAATTAGGTGAAAGGCAATGAAGTGATCAACAAAGCAAATTAACACAGTAAAGCACATAATTTAAACCAGTCCAGAACTGCATAGTGCATAGTGGCACACTGCCACTGTCATAGTGCATACTGCATAGTGCATACATCAAGTCCAGTACATAAATAGGCAAAATGGCCAATGATAAGAACTACTCAAGTAAATCAGCATCTACACGAAAGCCTCCTCCATCTCCACGGGTGTCTTCATCCTCCTCCATTGGTACCACAGGATCAGATGCATGTTGATCTTCTTGGGCATCATGGTCACTATCATCTTCTTCCCCTCCAGATATATCTGGTGCTGCAGAAGTCCTCCTAGGACGCTTCTTGTTCCTAGTGTAAATCTTCTGGACATTGGCTGCAGCACGGGTAGCAAAGAAGAGAAACCCTAATGGGCTTGGGCCAAAATATAAGACAACTAGATAGGCCCAACTCTGAGATGCAGCCCACTCTCTGGCTGGACGCCCACACAGCCTGGACGGATGATTAATCGCGACTGGACGACGACTAATCGGACGTCCAATTTCCTGGACGGTCTGGCCGAGTCGGAGGCCCTGGTCGAGTAGCTCCAACCGTCCAGGACGATTAGTCGCGATTAATCGGACGTCTTGAAAACATTGCTTCAATCACATGCTATTCAACAGAAATTTGAACTTTAAAGGCCAGTCTGCCTTCGTACAAGCAAACTGATAACTCTCTTAAAAAAATAGAACCATGGCAATAGAGACTTACGATACATGGCAATTTAGAACTATGACAAGATCTCTCCAGCAAATAGAATCATAAGTGAAGCATAGACAAATACATGGGTTTTTTTAAAGCAGCTTCTCAAAATCAATTTCTGGAGGTTTGCAGACTCAAGTTGCTGGAGCATAGGAACATATGAGTTCAGAAATTTGTAATCCTCCGAATGTACCTTACATTTTGCACAGTTTAAGTTCATTCAGCATATTAATGGAGTAACAACCATGTAAAGCAAATTCACTTTGATAAAAGAATGGATAGCAGTAAAGGAAGCACCATCATGTCAATGTCCAACATACTTTTTCGCCCCATCGTCAACTAATGCAGAAAGGTGGATTAATCTTTGAATGGAAGAACAAAAATAACAACCTTTGCACCAAACGTGGGATAATCTGACCAAACTACATAGGAATCAACCACGCGGAAATCTTTAAGTAGCCATTTTTTAGCCTGTTGGCTGATGGCTGAAAAGCTAAAATAAACAGAGAATAAATAGGCTTTAGGAGGGGAGGGGTCAACTCTAATTAGATACTTGCAGCTGCGTTGACTGCTCAATGGCATACAATTCAGAAAAGGTAGAATATCATCGCTCTTCATGAGCACTCCATTCACGGATTCATGCCCTAGCTTGTTTGCATTAGGGCCTCTTTGAAATGTAGGGATTTCACAGGAATCTAACAGGGAAAACACATGAATCAGTTCAAATTCACAAGAAAAAACACAGGATTCAGCAAAAATCCAGCGTCCCAAAGGGGCCCTTAGCAGGGCACCACACAACACTCTAACCGACAACTAACTGAATGGGTGGAAGAAAGTTCTGGATTAGATTGACAACCGAATTAAATCTTAGAATAAGGAAATCATTCTTCTCCTATTTTGTTGCTGCTGTTGGCTGCTGCCAAATGGTAAGTTAACTCCAATTTCAACATCAGCATGCCCCTAATGCCAAGTTCTGAAATGAGCACGTAAGCAGATTTTTCTTGATTGGGAAACTTTCAGTGCACAGAACATTCAGAGCAAAGCAAACAGACTGCAGGCGCAGATCCAGTAAAGAACATGGGTGTGCACATGTATGCATGATAATCTTTGGAAGGAATCGAAGTTAGCAGGCATAATACATGTGCGCACATGTAATTAGAACACATTCGAATTCAAAATAGCCAATTAGTTTAATAGGGGTTGGGTGATCCGTTTAGCACAGCAGGAAGGGAAGAGAAGGGGTTGGCACACCTGGTTGTTCTCCACACCGGAGAAGTGCGGCGACGTGGCGGGAACGGCGTCGGTGCGTCGCGGTGGCGGCGGCCTGGCGAGGTCGTCCAACGGCTTCGCAATCGCGGGCACAGGGGTCGCAGGCGTCGCATCGCGTCCGGCAGCGGCCCGTCCAACGGCGGCGGTGGCTTTGCGAGGTCGTCCTCGCTCGTCCGACGGCTTCGCGGTCGTGGGCACAGGGGTCGCAGGCGCCCGCGTCTCTTTCTGCAGCGGCCCGTCCGACGGCGGCAGCGGCTTGGCGAGATCGTCCGGCGGCTTCGCGGTCGCGGGCGCAGGGGGCGCAGGCGTCGCTAGGGCCGGGGCGGCGGCGGTGGAGACGCTCGGGGATGCGGCGGAGTCGGGAGTTTTTTTAGTCTCGGCCGAGCGGGGAACTGCCGGGGTGGCATTAGCGAAGAGGTATTGGGTGGGGCCGTCGGAGAGTGGCATTTGGAGGAAGTTTCCATCGCTCACAGGGTCAAACGTACGGGGTGAAGCGATTAAGACTAATCTGACGGTAACATCCGGTTCTTTTTAGTCGGAGAGATATCAAATTTAAGGGGTCACCAATCATCCATACATTTAATCCATAGTCATATAACATGCCCAATCACTTACCTGTTCGCCTGGACTTGTTTGGCTTATAAGCCGTATTTTTTAGCCAATGAATAGTATTTTTCTCTTACACCAAATCAGCCAACAGTACTTTCAGTCATGCCTTATCAGCCAAATAAGCCCAAGCGAGCCGGACGAATTAGTATAAGGATTAGTTCTTTAATTGTGTGTCATTAATCCATCAAAATCCACAATAGGCGATTTTTTTTAATTTTAACCATTTTTGAATTTAATTTTAAATCTAACACTGTTGGATTTTTTTTTAACTAACACTTTTGGCCGCGTCTATTGCCCTGGCGTGACCAAATGCCTGTGCCGCGCCATGCATGGTGACACGGCGAGAGGGATGACGTGGCAACGACCGAGACGCTGACTGATGCCATGGCAGGATCTACCGCGCCACCGATCTTGGCGCGGCAGTGACACGCCATCCCTGGCGCCTACTGTGTGTATCCATTCGTCTGTGAATATACTACTACTCGGTCGTTGGCGTGGCACTACTCGGAATGTATCCAAGGATGGCGTGTCACTGCCGCGCCAAGATCGGTGGCGCGGCAGACCCTACCACGTCATCGGTCAGCCTCTCGGTAGTTGCCACGTCATTCCTTTCGTCGCGCCACCATGCATGACGTGGCACAGGCATTTGGCCGCGCCAGGGTAATAGGCGCGACCAAAAGTGTTAGTTTAAAAAAAAATCTGGCAATGTTAGATTTAAAATTAAATTCAGAAAAGGGTTAAAATTAAAAAAAATCCAACAGGCTTAGCAAGGCGATCACTGTTTTCCTCGGTGAGGTCCTCACTCTACTCTTGTTCTCTCACCAGTCACCACCCATCGTTTTCATCCTTCTGGCCCCACCTCTTTTGGGGCCTGTTTGATAGAAATGGTGATGATCATAAAATTAATGCATATGCTTAACACGGGGGTTTGACAAAGGAAGCTTTTATTATGTTTCAAGATCTTTACGTTGAGTTGGTCCGTTCGCTGCTCTGAAACTTGACTGAAAATATTTTCCTTACCAAAATTTTGTCAGAGAAAAATACTATTTCAGCTTAAAAAAAACCGAACAACATAAATATCGTACCAACCGAACGAGCCCTGAGCTCATGTGTGTGTTATTAATTATTATCCGACAAATTCGTGGGAGACATCGGCCTGGGCACGTCAGATGGATCAACCTGTTTGTGCCTCACGCTAATCACGTCTGACGTCTGCGTAGCGTATACGGAGGCCAAAGGACCCACACGATCTGATAGTCCCCGAAAGAACCGAGGTTCCACCAAATTCCCAACTGTGACATTATCTTGTAAAAAATTGAAATTTAATATCACATGAAATTTGCTCATCTCATGCGACAAAATATGGTATTTAAATGAAATTTTAAATGTTGAGCATCTTCAAAAATCAAAAACTAATTGCATAGTTTGATTGATGAGTTTACAATTGAGGCGAAAATTTTAAGCTTAATTAGTCAACAATTTTTTTTGACAATTATTACAAACAAAAAAACAAAAAATGAAAATTCAAAAAACTAAGGCCTTTTTAGATGGCGAAAAAGAAAAAAAATGAAACTGTTGAGACTTTTTCGTTTGTTATTTTAGCAATGGAGGTAGTTTCAAATCATAGTCTAATGAAGGTTGAAAGATCATACTTTCGCTGAATTTCATCTGTAAAAGTGTTAACCCTTTAATTATTATCCGACAAATTCGTGGGAGACATCGGCCTGGGCACGTCAGATGGATCAACCTGGTTGTGCCTCACGCTAATCACGTCTGACGTCTGCGTAGCGTATACGGAGGCCAAAGGACCCACACGATCTGATAGTCCCCAAAAGAACTGAAGTAAGCACCGCAATGATGAGTGAGATAGTCCAACGAGCCGTCCAAATCAGAGCGCTTTGCAGCACACGTCGCTGAATCTTGTCCGGACTGAACGAGTTACCCTGCCAAGCAAACGCCGTTTCAGGGGAAGCATACACGTACACACACCCATTATCGCTACAGAACAAGCACGAGTCAATCACTTACGCAGTTATCATTAATTAATTCAGTACACAAATTTGTTTATTTTCTGCAAGAGGATCCAGATCTACTCATTGTTAAAAGCCAGCAGACAAGATGGAGTTGGAGCAGATGGTGCCGCAGTGGGCTAGAGTGATCTTCAAGCTCGCACCTCCCATGACCCATGGTGAGTTGGTGACTGACAAGAGTGTTCAGAACGGTTTGATGCAAACCGGGCTCAACCCAGCTACCCAAGTCATGCACTAATCATGAATAGAGACTTTAGTACAGTGGTTAAATCTTGCAACAGTCTGTATCAGTCACTGCCCGTTTCACCTTTTTTGTTTCCGAACCATAACTTCTTCTGGGCAGTGTATCGAAGCTGCCCTAAAATGATGGACTCTATCTCCAGGGGCGCAATATATCGTACCCGCCCTGGATCTTATAGGAACAGTTGCTGAGACCAGTGAGAAAGCATGATTTTTTTATTCCAGGGCCGGATTGCTGTCAGGTTCTCCATCGACTCGAGCAAAACAGAAGCCGAGACATCGTTGCAATTGTAAACAACTGCGGAACTAACTCCTCTGGGCTCGTGTCGCAGCTGTTCGGCGCACTACGGTCTTGTTTGGTTGCTGTCACCTCTAAAAGCAAGAAGCAAGGGCCTGGATTGCTGTCCGGCTTGACAAAATTGCCTAGACAAGCAACCAAACAACCCGAGGAACGACGGTAGATATCCTACTATGGGTAGTGTATTATTTCGTCACATCCTATTACCAAAGCAGTCTTCCCTTTATGCATACACACTCTATTTTAGCTATACTTTCATATCACAGTGATCTAAAATTTACTAATGGACCTCATACAATTCAACAACATTTCAAAATACATAATTTTGAAATCCAAATTCAAAACTAAACTAGTTCAATTGTCGGTGGGTTTCGTCATTCATCGCCCTTGGATTACAGGTTGAATGGGGACGTTTGGTTCTTTGCCTCACCTTGCCTCGCCTGGTTACACGCACAACGACGACCTCGCCAAGGCCGGCGAGCCGATTTCACTCTCTGTCACTAGCAAGGCAAAACTTGTTTGCACGGACTCCAAGCCGATCAAGGCAGAGAACCAAACGCTCAGGTTCATTTGGCACCTTTGCTTGGCCAGGCTAAATAGTTCCCAGCGAACTAACCAAACGCGCCCGAAGTTGCTGCCCCGTGACAGACAAGTTTACGGACCTTGTCGATAAATAATCCTTGTTTCGTTTTGGAACAAATTTCAACCCGATGAACAAGTAGCACTGTTTGTCACTAGCAAGGCAAAACTTGTTTGCACGGACTCCAAGCCCATCAAGGCAGAGAACCAAACGCTCAGGTTCATTTGGTTTTTTTTGCTTGGCCAGGCTAAATAGTTCCCAGCGAACTAACCAAACGCGCCCGAAGTTGCTGCCCCGTGACAGACAAGTTTACGGACCTTGTCTAGCAAACAAGCCTGAATTCTCAATCTGTCCAAAGAAGTTGGAGACTGGGAATATTTCATACTAGGTTTGATATGATCATCTTCCGTTGGGCTAGCTACAACGATTTCTGTGATCCACTACTCCTTTCATCGATCAATTCGCCGAGTTGTCCCAAGTTAATTATTTTAAGTTTCACCAAATTTATTGGAAAAAATACTAAAATTTATGACATCAAACTAATATTATTAAATTCACTACGAGATATATTTTCATAATTTGTTTATTTTGATGTGTTGTATTTTTTTGTATAACTTTGGTTAAACTTTTAAAAAGGTTAATTTAAGATATTCGCGAAGGCGAACTTTTCTTGCGGGCAGGCAATTCAACGAGCGCCCAGAGCGGAAGCCGGGGTGAAGCAGAAGCCGGAAAGACCGACGACGCGGGACCGGTGAGCAGCGAGAGCGGGCCAGGTTCTCTACCGCCCCCGACGAAAAGCTCACGGGCTCTAGCTAGTTTGGCTCAGCCTCTCAGCTCGGCTTCCCTCGCTGCACAAAGGCTTCTTCGGTTCTTCCCCGGCTTCGTCACCATCGGTCCACATCCGCTCCGCTCCGCTCGCCCCCATCCCCCAACACGCCAAATTCCAACCGGGCTCGCCTTAAAATAGTTGCACACTGGCAGTGGCAGGGGTGCAGCGGAGCTGCACAAAGCCGACGCCATCCCAGTCCTACGACTACGAGGCGCCCCCGCTCTCGGAATTTTCAGCGGGTCGCGTCGCGTTCCGTGCGGGGTGTCGCAGTGCCGAGGTATAAACGGCGGCGTAGGCGGCCAGTCACTGCGGTCGCAGCAGCAACTGAATCCTCCGGGGGGGAGGAAGGAAGGAAGGAGGATTTCGCCGATCACGGGGTGAGTTTTTGCTTCCCCCTCTTCCTTTCGAGTCCTGGCCTGCCCGCGTCCTTGCTCAATTTCCCCCCGATTTGGTGCTAATTGGGTGCGCAAATCACGCTAGGGTTTCAGCGCAGGTTCTGCAGTTGTTTTGCTACTCAGTGAGATGCTTGTTGTTATCAGGATGCTTGTACTGTTTGGCTTAGCTTATGTGCTGACCATGACGGTTAGACTGTGCTGCTGTTGCTTGTTTGGTGGGGGAGTGACTAGACTGGACCTGTTTCTTTGCTGTGGTGTTGCTTGTGGGATTTGGTGTAGCTATTGGACTGTCTGTGTTGGTTGATTGTTGCCTGATTAGACTTGTGACGCTGATCTCCCGTGGGTGCGTGATAGTATACGCCAAGAATCTGAGGTCAGGGCAGATTTGTAGTGTGGCCGCCTGGGCGGCGTGTGCTTCCAAGGATATTACTTGTGCCCCTCGTCTCCCAGGCTCCCAATTCCCATCCTCTTTGGCTCTTCGCTGCCCAAAATCTGCCCACTTCCACCGCCACTCTCCTCTAGTCCTCTGCCGCTGCCGCTGCCGGGAATTCATGTTAACTATTTTTTGGTGCGTCACATCAGGATCTCATAAGGTCGAGTTGTTTTGTTCAATAATACCGTTTGTATGCTCCGACATATCTTCTTGGCTGTGATTCAGGTATCTACTTCTTGTGTAATTTATCACCTAGGGATCTGCAGCTATATTTGGTAAACATTAGCTCATGTATGTTAGTATACTGTGTTCATGTGGAGAAATGCAATTACTACGTTCCAGAAAAATTCCATGCTCTCATTTTCTTACTTCCTTGGATAACACATATCCTGCTCTGTGTGCCACTGTGATCTGTGAGTTTTTTTCTAATAGATACCAATTCTTCTCTTTTGCAGTCTGTAGTCAATTTGTCAGTTTATTGAGATATCCAACTTGCATGACTTGATCAACAAGCGCATCCCTAGTTCCTGATGGAGGCATCATCTTCCTTGCGCTTCCAAGTTTCTGGTTTTAGTTTGCCCAAGATATGGCTATGCCTTTTTCTGGTACTCGTTCTTCAGAACTGCAGCCCAGCACTTTCAGATTCACCATATTTGGTTGGTATGGGGAGCTATGACATAACAGGGCCAGCAGCAGACGTTAACATGATGGGATATGCAAATTCTGAGCAGATCGCTTCAGGAATTCACTTTAGGCTAAAGGCTCGTGCGTTTATCGTTGCTGAGCCTAACGGCAAGCATGTTGTGTTTGTAAATCTTGATGCTTGCATGGCATCACAGATTGTTACAATAAAGGTGCTTGAAAGGCTCAAAGCAAGGTAAGAGTGATCACTCTTGAATCTTATATTCTAGATAGTCTCATTTCAACACTATGTGATAAATGACAAAATGCTTAGCCATTTTACATTCCACTGCACAGAGGAGTCCAGACATAATGTTGATTAGATGGACCATTATATATTTTGTAAAAGTAAGTTTTTCCCTTGCACCGTCAATTTGGCAGGTATGGAGATCTTTATAATGAGAATAATGTGGCTATCAGTGGAATCCATACGCATGCTGGTCCTGGTGGTTACCTGCAGTATGTAGTTTATATTGTCACATCACTTGGGTTTGTTCGTCAATCTTTTGATGTGATTGTCAATGGAATTGAGCAATGCATTGTTGAAGCTCACAACAATCTCCGTCCTGGGAAAATCTATGTGAACAAAGGTACAAAATTATGTCTGTTTTCTGGGGCCAATTAGGTTTTCCCAAACACTACCGAGATTAACTCAGCATTTTTTTAATTCATTCAATTCCTCTCTAATTTAAATTGCATTTAGTTTTAAGTAGGACTCCCAATGTTACTACTTTATCCCTGGTTGGTTAATTGATTGTTGAGTTTGGCCAGTCGGCAAGCCCACAGTGATCAATGTCCTGAGATATTACTAGATGTTCTACTTGCTGTGTGAAGGCTGCTTCACTGGGATCTAGTTACAGCTAATATTTTGTGACCACATGATTTTCAGGTGACCTCCTTGATGCCGGTGTGAATCGCAGCCCAAGTGCATATCTAAATAACCCCGCTGAAGAGAGAGGCAAGTATAAGTATGATGTTGATAAAGAAATGACCCTCGTCAAGTTTGTAGATGACGAATCTGGTCCAGTTGGGAGTTTCAATTGGTTTGCAACCCATGGAACATCTATGAGTCGTACAAATTCTTTAATAAGTGGTGATAACAAAGGAGCAGCTGCACGTTTCATGGAAGATTGGGCAGAACAAAATGGCATTCCAAAACAGGCAGCTCATGGAAATCATGGTGGTTTGGAATCTTTACACATGACCTCTGGACTTCCAAGAAGAGTCTCTTCGATAATTCCTGAACCAAACGAGATAAGTATGTTCCATACTTCTTGACTGCATAAATTTTGTATTGAAATGAAATATTTTAGGTTGTTGCTAAACTACTCTTATAATTGTTTTTGGTCAGCTGATGACTTAGTGCAAATGGCGTCATCCTACGAAGCCTCAGGTGGCCGGCGATTATCTGGTTCAAGTATCACCAGGCGCATTAGAAGCCCTCAACAAAACAGACCTAAATTTGTTTCTGCATTCTGCCAGTCAAATTGTGGTGATGTTAGTCCAAATGTCCTGGGAACTTTCTGTATAGACACTGGCCTTCCTTGTGACTTCAATCACAGCACATGCAATGGGAAGAATGAACTATGCTATGGACGAGGACCAGGGTATTCACCATATTTACAAGTCATTATAATTATAGCTTTCATATTTTTGTATATTTGGAAGAATTTATTTATTATCGATGAATCCTTGCTGTGTTGCAGATATCCTGATGAATTTGAAAGTACCCGTATCATTGGCAATAGGCAGTTTCAAAAGGCTGTAGATCTTTTTAATTCAGCTTCTGAAGAAATACAAGGCAAAGTTGACTTTAGGCATACTTACCTAGATTTCTCACAACTTGAAGTGAATATTCCTACAAGTACAGGAGGTCAGCAAGTTGTGAAAACATGCCCAGCAGCCATGGGGTTTGCCTTTGCCGCTGGAACCACAGATGGTCCTGGAGCTTTTGACTTTAAACAAGGAGATCCCAAGGTTGATCATACTAATCAAATGAGCCTAACAAGTTTCACTAACATGGTATTGACTGGTTTATACCATGTCTTATCAGGGAAACACTTTCTGGAGGTTAGTAAGAAACTTACTTAAGAAACCAGGGAAGGACCAAGTCCAATGTCAAGCACCAAAACCAATCTTGCTAGATACTGGTGAAATGAAGGAACCATATGATTGGGCGGTATGTCTTCCTTTTTTCAACAATTGTACAGCTTCTAGTTTTCACAGCAAACGCAAATTCCTTAGTTCATTTGATAGTTGACACCGAGGTCGCCATCAATACAGAACATCTGTTGCTTAATCAAATCACTACCCCATAGGCTGGTATATCATTCTTTTCTAGTATTATTAGTGACGTTGTGAGTCTCATTTGATCATTTCTTCCAAGTCTTAACTGATCTTGAGCTTTGTTTTAGAGCATAATCATAGGCAGTATCAATTTGCCAAAATGATTCTTCTTTTCGTGAGTGGTGGGTGGGTGGGGTGGGGTGGGGAGGGGGGCTTTACTAGCTTCCTCGTTTTTTACATCTTGTACTTCTTTATTATCTTAATGGAATGGCACAGAGCTCTCCTGCATTTTTTGAGGGAAAAAATGATATTTCTCTTATATCAGCTGTGAAACCAAGTAATTAAGTCCGGCTTACTGAATTTGTTTGTTGGTACTGCGCTGACTCATGTATTATTATTATGCAGCCTGCAATTCTTCCAATTCAGATCATAAGAATTGGCCAGCTGGTTATCTTGTGTGTCCCTGGAGGTAAATTTCCAATTCCTCATTTATAAGATATTTGCCAAGCAAAGACCAAAGAATGCATGTGATGTGTTGATACTATTGATATTTATTGTGGACATCCCTATGCTCATGACATGCATTTTGTATGGTTATGTTTTGGTTCAGAATTCACAACAATGGCTGGCAGGAGGCTACGTGATGCTGTCAAAACTGTACTTACAAGTGACAACAGTGGTGAATTTAATAATATTCATGTTGTTCTTGCGGGGCTAACAAATACCTATTCTCAGTATATTACAACCTTTGAAGAATATCAGATCCAAAGATACGAGGTATGTATATGCCCAGCTCATTTGATGTTCAGTCTGAGAACATAATACAGAATGGAATAACGATAGTTAGCTTGATGTTTGGTGGCCCTTCCACAATTATAGTTAATGTCATTTTTTAACTGCCTTAGTAGCAGCATGTTCTGGCTATAGCTGAATTGGCGCTGTCATTGAGATTCATTCCCTTTTGTTTTCATGCTTTTCCCCTCATCCCTGCCATTCTAGAAATCAAGCAGTCTGGAGCATGGTCCTCTTCAATTTGTTTGGGGGTGTGCACCGAAATTAACCATCCTGTTTTGTAGACCCCTGGATGCATTATTGGAAGTTCTTTCAACCGCGTCAGCCCCCTTGTATTTAGCGTCACAAAAGGAGAATTCTATATTTTTCTCCTTTTGTTGCAAGTGTTCATGTCCTTTTGTTTCCTTTATTTTGCATGTCTGCACAGTGCTTGGTAGAGAAGTTCTAATATTGAAGTCCATTCTAGATATATTGACATTTCAAACAAATAAATGCTTTTTGCCAGGGAGCATCAACGTTGTATGGCCCCCACACCTTGAGTGCCTACATTCAGGAGTTTCAGAAACTTGCTACAGCCATGGTTGCAAACAAAGAGGTCCCAACAGATTTTCAGCCACCAGATATGCTGGACAAGCAAATAGGACTCCTCCCAGGTGTTATGTTTGACTCCACACCTCATGGGGTGAAGTTTGGAGATGTCAGTTCAGATGTTCCTGCAAACTCAACTTTCAGTAAGGGCAGTATTGTGAATGCTACATTCTATTCAGCCTGCCCAAGGAATGACCTTCTTACAGATGGTACATTCGCATTTGTTGAGAAGCTGGACGGTAGCAACAACTGGGTTCCTGCCTATGACGACGATGACTGGTCACTACGCTTCAAGTGGTCAAGACCTTCAAGGTTGAGTTCAAGAAGCTTTGCAACGCTGGAATGGACCATTCCTGAAGATGCCCCATCGGGTGTTTATAGATTGAGGCATTTTGGTGCCTCCAAACCACTGATTGGGTCCATCGAACATTTTACAGGGACCTCTCGGGCGTTCGCAGTGCTTTAGGTAGTACACCATTGCGTTCGACGGCACACCTGTCAGAGAACCTACACCGGGTCATATTTACATTGCATACGATGTTTTCCCTATGGTTTTTACATGTGCTTGATATTAATAGCGTTGTCCATCTCTTCACTCTCTCTGGTCATATCAAACCGCTATCACTACGGTAATGTACATAGCTATAGACTCGAGATGTGTGAAATGTTAGGGGGCGTTTGGAACAAAGGATTTTCGTAGGGAAATCAAAGGAAACAAAAACGCAGGTTATGGAAGGACAATAGAGCGTTTGGAACACAGGAAAGTAATATTTCCTTTCCTATGGAACACTGTAGCTTCTCTGCAGTTTCATGGGAAAGCAAAACTCCACTCCAATCTCTGGTTTCTTATTCCTTCGCGGAAGTCTGAGGTGACTACGGCAATAATTCATCAGATGCATGGTTGTCTGCTGCTAAAAGCGGGTGGAGGTGGATGAGTAAGTGCATAGGTCCCACAATAGTAACATGTTACAATTAGTATCCATATTTGCCTAACATGTTACAATTCCTATGTTATAAATTCATGTGTTCCAAACAATCTAAATTTTTTTTCCTGTGTTTTGAAATCCCGTAGTTTTTCACTTTTTATCATACCTTATTCTTGCATTTTTTCTTATTCCTGCGTTTTGGATTCCTTCGTTCCAAACACCCTCTATTTGCCATGCCAATTGAGTGACATGCCCTAGCTAGTTACTAGGATATAGTGCCTACTCTGTTTGCATTGGTAACCTCTACTGGTGGGTTATGATGAGACCTTCCTAGTTCCTAGATTTCTGCTAGTGTATGATCATGAGTACTCTTCGGCACTTTTCAAGTTCTCTTAGGGCTTGTTTAGATGCAAAATTTTTTGCAATATGAGTATTGTAGCGTTTTCATTGTTATTTGGCAAATAGTGTCCAATCATAGTCTAATCAGGCTTAAAAGATTCGTCTCGTGGATTTCGTCTAAACTGTATAATTAGTTTTATTTTTTATTTATATTTAATATTTCATGCATGCGTCCAAAGATTCGATGTGACGGAGAATGCAAAAAATTTTGCAAAATTTTTTGCAAACTAAACTGAACCTTACTTCGATTGTTATTGCAAGGTCCGTCACCTTCAAAGTTATTCCTTTTATTCGATGGCCCATTATCTATGTGCTTTTGAGATGGCCTGTTAGCATATCACGGGGACTGCGAAGGCAACTCAACTCTTGTCTCAGCGACACTTCTGCAGATAGATAAGACCAATGCAGTAGATGTATATCGCATTTTCTTTGGATCACTATCACTTCATGTTGTCCACGTTAACATGATCATGGATATGATCTAAGTGACACTATAACATGATCAGTGATACTTGTGTTTATACTAAATAAGATAGTGTATGAGGTGTTTACATGAAACTTGTGTTATCATTGATCTCACTTAGTATTCTATATATAGTTCGAGTCATTGACATTGACTAGTTAAAATAGACGCGGTTGGAGCTAGGCTAACCCAACACCTCGGGCTACTTTGTGGGCCGATTTTGCTGGATAGATTGGAGCAATATGCTACAGATAGAAAACATAGGCCAATGCCTAGGGCCATTTCCTAGTGGCCCTAGGCTTCCCTCCACCTACACCGATAATAGATAATAATGAAAATATCTACTAGCAAATAAACACCAAAAAGAACCATAAAAGATTTAAATAACTCCAAACTGAGCAACAAAAATATAGAGCATGGTTTAAGGGGGAAAGATCTGAAATAGGGTTCATATTTTGTAAGATGCAACAAATTTTCTAAAACTAAATGAGATATTAGGATTTGTAATTGCATAACTCGTGGCCCCACATAGCTTCAAACCACCGCCTAAATCACCCAGGGTACAAGAATAAATAGTTTTAAACAGTTAAAATAGAGGGACCAGTGTCTCATTCATTTTATAGATAAGGAAGGCAATTTTTGACTTGTAACATAGTTCAGAGTGGGTAAAAAGGACCTTTTTCGAAGAGAGAGGAGTGGTTTTTAGCCCTTTAATTAATGTCCAAGTTTGCTTTTGCCATTGCAGGGATCGTGACTCTAAGACTAAGAGGGTAGTAAATTAGGCAACTTAAAAATTAACGGTCTCTATTTTCTACTTGTCAAAATCTATGCAAGATCTATATCTAAATGTGCATCTAGGTCTTGCTAAGTGTGTTGCTATCTTTACCAGCAAAAGAGTTATGCAACCTAGGTTTCAATCATATCAACTAACTTAGCAAGCTAAACTAGTAAAGTGAGCACAAAACCTAGGAAAGCATGTAAACTGTGGAAGCTTAAACGAGATAGCGATGCAAACTCCCGTTGACGATGGTTTTTCCCCGAGGATATCAAGAAGTTTGCGGTTCCTCCTTGTCCTTATTGATGCCCCTCGTAAGGATGTCCTCAAAAGGGTTAAACTCTTGGTTGGGTAACTCTATGGAGCCCGCTGGTCTTCTTTTCCATGCGCAAGTGGATCTCCTCTAGACCTGCTCTCATACCGCTCCCTATCGTTTTCACTGTCGAGTTTCCGACCAGAACGTTGCGGACCTCGTTCCTTGGTGCAACATAGGTGGCCTCTCCACAATCATTTTAACTGATCAATCATTTTTTTTGGGTCTCAAGATTCACACAGTTGTTTAGAAACAGCGCGGTTTCTTTCTCATCCTCGTCATCGAGGATCCATCGATCGATCAGTTCCATCAGAGTCTCAGTTTCTTCCCCCATCATAGCTCACCTCCTTTGCTCAGTCACAATGAGTGGCATTCTCGATCAAAAGACGGACTCGATTGCCCGAGGACTCCTTCAGTTCTACAGCTTCTGCTTCTGCCACACAGACCCCCACCCAACCCACCGAAACGAAGCAAATTTTCCCTCCGCTCCAGACAGCCCGCAGCGGCAGCAGTCAAGAATCAAGATCCGCGAAATCCTACGCATCGCTCGGCTCCATCATTGCACCCGCAGGCCTCTGCAGTTTTGTCATCAGCACGATGCAGTAGCAGTGCAGCGCAACAACTTTTTTTGTTTTGTTTCGACAGCCTGTTCACTTTTATTGGTTTCAGCCAGCCTAAACAATCCAGTCAATAGTGTTTTTTTCTTATAAAAAATCAACACCAATCAACCTAAACCAGCATCAGCCCAAACCAACGACCAGGCCCCAAAGGGCATGATGGTGGTCGCTGTGGCCCCCCACGCCGCGTCCGGCCTCAGCTGTCAGTCAGCTCCTCCGCCTCAGACGAGACTGAGATGCACGCTGGGTAGGGGGCTGGGCGCGCGCGGGCAAAAGCCCCCAGCTCGCCTCGGTTTCGCCGCTGATGCTGACGACGATGCACGGCACAAGTCGTAGCTTTTGCCTGCTAACTTTGTTTAGTTACAGCCGGGACATGGTTTAAAAGACCTGACCTGAATGAAAGCCAGCCAAAGGTCAGACTAAACAATGCGTTTCCCGGCCTCTTTCCGTGGCCAAAGCGGGTGTAGCTTTGGGCCATTCTCGCGGCCTTTTTCCCCCGGCCAGCCTCCCACGCAACGCAACGCAGCGCAGGTGACGGCCGCCGGCCAGACCCAGACGGGGAAGGACAAGGCAAACAAAGGCGCTGCCAGACGAAGGCAAAAGGGGCGGGGAAGAGAGCAGCAAGGCCTTGTTTAAGATTGAAAAAAAACGATGAAAGGGCGTCTTATTTGGTAAATATTATTTAAATAAATATTTGGTAAAACTGACCACGCAAAAGATTCAGATTGCTAAAAGAGGGGCGGTTATTTTTTTTAAACATTTAAGACGACGATGTGATTGGAGAAGAATGAAAAAACTTGGAATTTTGAGGGTATCTAAACAAGCCCCAAGCACGGACGGAAATGGCAGCGGGCGCGGGGGGTAACAAAAGCCGAAAGAGATGGGCGCAGCGCGGTTCCCCAGGACGGACGACGAGCGACGAGACCCCTCAGAATCACGCACAGATCTTTGTCTTGGTCACCCTCACCGCACTACGATCGCTCCCTCCCCCATCTCGCCGCCACCGGCTCCATCATGACGCCGCGACGCAAGGCGGGGACCCCGGCCTTTTCCGTGATCCGGTCCCGTTTCGTTCTCGTCTCGTCTCCCTCAACACTCCACAGACCACAGGCACAGGGAGTCAGGCACACACACGGCCTGGGCGCCTGGGTGGCTTTGCACTTGCACGGCACTCGGCACAGGCCAAAAAAAAGGGCAGGCGAGTGACCAGAGTACGTGCTCCTCCTGGCAGGCAGATGAGATGTGATGTGACTACAGGTTTTGTACTAGCACCTCTTACACGCTGCACAGTGACCTGCAGCAGACCGTTGTGCTGGAATGCAATCTGACACGAGATGGAAGACGAAACTCGACGACGAAAGAGCGGGAAAATACCGCGAGGTTATGAGTTTCAGCAAAATGCATGACAATTGTGACAACGAACGAACATGTCGAGATTTGCTTGAACATGTCGAGATTTGCATAAGGCTGAGCACCTAGCTAGTAATTACAGGTCCTGTTGCAAGTCTCTTGTACAAAGCGTCGAACCAAAAAGAGAGAAAACAAAAAAGGTGGTGAAGAGACACAGATCCACGCTTGTACATGGGGGAGGTGGCTAAAGGAGCCTAAAAGGAGCTCTTTCCCCACGCCTAAAACCACCAAAAGAACTCGCTCAAACACATAAACAAGCCTAAAGGACGCTCGCTGATTCAACCGACCGCTGCATGTTCTTGACGAGCCTTTAGCAATTCGTACTTGCGGCGGCAGCAAGTTCGTCGTCTTTTCCTCGCGTCCTTTGCGAAATTCAGCGCGAAGCTTCGGCCGCCTCCGCCGGAGTCCCGGAGCGGAATGGCGGATGGCGAAACCCAGCGTCGTCGTCGTCGACGCTGCTTACGGCCCTGGGTCACTCCGCGATGGCACCAGCGACGTGTCCACCTCCGAGACGGACGCTGCAAGAAACGCAAGTGGCGCGCGCGTCAGCTTGAGGGGAGCAGACAAATTTATGGAGAGGCACGAGACGCGCGGCCTGGTCGGTGGCGTCAGCATTACGGCGTCGGCTCGGCACACGTACGAGTACGAAACGAACCTCGGTGGAGGGACTCCTTGCAGTGCGCGATGGCGCTCGCGATGCCGTCCTGCTTCTCGACGAGCGAGTCGTCGCGTCGGGCCGGCGGCGACTGGTAAGGGGCGGCTGCCGCCGTCGACACCTGCGTCGCGGAGGCCGAGCGGCTCTTCCGTAGCCGGAGGTCCGCGGTGGCGACGCCGGGAGCCGCCACCGCCACGCGCCACAGCCGGCTGGAGATCTTGCTCAGGTAGCGCCGGATGACGTCGCCGGAGGGCGGCGGCCTGACCCTTCCCTCGTCCCGCAGATCCTGGTGGTCGGGCGAGCCGTACCCGTACCCGCCGTACGCGGCAAAGAGCCTCGCGGAGCGCGCGCTGTTGGTGCTCCGGGAGAAACTGGCGCGTCCGCCGTAGAAGACGGCCTTGGCGGACCCGAAGCTGAGCGTCCGCGGCTGCAGCCTGCCGCCGCCGCCTCGCCGGCTGCTGGCGCTGCTGTGGCGGGCGCTCGACGCGGCGTCGCTGGGCTCGGACGCGCAGAACATGAGCGACGGCGGGGGCGCCGTCGGCCTGCGCGGCGGTGCGGCGCCGCGGAAGAAGAGGCGCTCCTCGTAGGAGGGCGACGCGGAGCGGCTCCGGCTAAGCTGCAGCGAGATGACGAAGTCGAGGTCGCCGCGCGCGACGGCGGCGGTGGCGCAGGACGAGGTGTCCTCGGACTCGGAGCCCGACGACTCGGCCTCCTGGCTGCCCGCGCTGGACGCGGGCGCGGAGCAGCAGGACAGGTCGAGGTCGAAGAACGGGCCCTCGTCCTCCTCCTCGCCGTATAGCCCGTACACGCCGCAGCCGCCGCCGCGAGGGGTCACCGGCGCGGTCGCCGCCGTCGCGGTGATCGTGGACACCGCGCGGCGGCGGCGCCGGAACCGCCGCGCCGCGAGCAGGCGTAGGATCTGCATGGCCACACGCCCGTGCGCTCTCTCGGAGACTCGGACGTGCGTCCGTCCGTGCGTGCGTGGGCGGGAGGCAGCAGGAGCACGGTCGCGCGAGTTCGCTTTGGCTGCGGTGGAGTGGAGTGGGAGGGTGGGCCGGTGGGAGCTGGGGTGGTGAATTGGTGGAGGTGGACTGGTGGTGGGCGGCGGCTTTTAAACGGCAGCGGCAAAGGCAGTGGAGGGAGGACCGGAGGAGGTGCAGGTGGTGGTGGAGCCGGACGTGTGTCTTACCAAAGGCTCCCGGTTTTTTCCTCCGTTTTTGGCGGTGTTTGTGGGGGGTGGCACGGGGATTTGGCCACTTGGGCTACATCTACGGACTCGCGCGTCCGGCTCGGCGTTTCGGGTGTGTTTGGCGTGCGCTGCACGGGCCCTGCCTCCGCGAAGTGGTTTGTATCGGCCTATCGGGGCATGGACGCATGTTTCATGCCACGGCGACCCAAGGACTTTCTTTACCGGACCGGCGAATGATTATGGGGGCCGTGGGAGTTAAACGTCGTTGCCAGCGACCTAACTAGCGCCTGCACGGAGAAACTCTGCGTGCGATGTTAGCAATTAGCATCATCAGTCAGGAGGCATGTCAAGGTTTCGGGTTTTTTCCTTTGTCTCTTACTTACCAACCCGAAATCCTGAAGATGTCTACTGCTTACCATTTGACGATCTTTTAATTCTTCGTTTTCTTTCCCACGGTGGAATTCTGAAGCACTAGCACCCAGTGACACCTACCACCGACTTACAGTCGAGTGACCGTGACGCAAACTTGATATTTTGACAAATTGCGCAGTCGCACATTTGAGCTCGCTGGAGAAGGGGTCTGTTCGCTTAGATATGATATAGTATTTTTCTTTCACAATAAAACAGCTTCAGCTGGTTTATAGGCCACATAAGCGAACAGGGTGACTCGAGCTGTCAGACACTCCGATTGTCAGCCTATTCGGCAGGCTGGTCTTGGTCATATACGATCATAAATTTTTAGCCGAAACAATATTTTTCTCTCACACCAAACCAGCCAGCAGTAATAATCCACGATCCAGCCACGATCCAGCCAGCCGAACAGGCCGTGTGGCTGACAAAGGATGAATGAACCACTTATATATTTTGATTTTCTGAATTGAAAGGGTGGCTTATAGTCCACTCGCGATCCAAATGGACGCAACAGGTACGTATCACCCATGGAAGTAAGCAATCACATTGCTCCATTCACGCCATGGGGGGCCTGGGAGGCGCTGGGACCATGCGTGGAAAAGACATCAGGCTATTCGTTTGGCCGTGACTCGTTGTATAGGATCGTAAATTTTCAATCAAAATAATATTTTTTTCTCATATAAATTAGCCAACACTGTTTCTTTCCGAGACAGCCGGCTGACAAGCGTGGGGAGCCAAAAATGCAAGACCTGCCCAGCAGATCACAGAGAAGTCCATAGAAGTCTGTGAAACGGCCATAAATTCGCAAAGTGACTGGAGGGCGCGTCCAGCGAAATCGCCGGCGATGGGAGGGAGCTGCTGCAGTGCAGTGTGCAGTGCCGGAAAGCGCAGCCCAGCACTTGCACTCGATGAGTCCAAGTCCATGGCGCGACCTTTTACAGCCTTTTACACCAGCGGTCCTCGATCCCTTCTTCCTTCCAGGCCTGAGGCCTCCTCCTCGCCCGGCTGGCTCCTGGTCCAGCCAATCTACAGTAGTCACCGGTCAAAGCTGCAATTATTTGGATTGACCAGGCCAATCGTCTGCACAACAAACGCCTCCGGACTCCGGGGTCCAAACGGTCCTGCCCTTCTGTGCAGTACTCCTACATGCACCTGTTCTGTTTCAGACAGAGGTTTGTTTGTAAACACCCGCTTCCAGTGTTAACTGTTAAGTACCGCCTCCATCCCCAAAAGAATGTAATCGTGGAAACTGTACTAGTCATGTAAACCCATATTTGATCAATGTTATAATAAATAGTATTAGTATTTATATCTCTAAATAATTTTATTATGAAAATATTTTCTATAACTAATCTAATAATACTTATTTTATATTATAAATGTTAGTATTTTTTTATATAAACTTAGTTAAAATTTAAACCGGTTGACTTCTCCTAAAATAAAAATTGCATTTCTATGGGACGGAGGAGTACCGTGGTACGTGGGTTGTTAGGTGAGAGATGGATAAGCATACTGGCGTTCCTTCCTTGTTTTGTGTTAAGAAAGACGTGACGTGATGGATCATATGTGACTCTGAGCACTTTGAGCGTCTGGTTTTGTCTCTCCGCGTCACGTCAGGTCGGCTGGACCGAACCCCGTGAAAGAGCCAAGAGCTAGCCCTACTTTTTTTTTTACAACAAACAGCTCTATTTCAGCAGCACCTAGCTGCAATGAGCCAATGATGCGTATAGAGTTGATGCTTACAGATGACAGTGCAACCAACAATGGGCACCGGTGAACATAAATAGAATTGGAACATACAGGCTCACAAGGTGTAGGATTAGACTAAGAAAGAGTGTAAGCCTGTTTTGCTAGAGAATAAGCCGTTCTATTAAGGGTTCTGCTAATCTTGTAGATATGAGATCCCCGGCTTTGTGAGTGGTTGACAAACAGCTGGGTGAAGAATTTGATCTTCCGATCTGGAGGATTGCAGTGGTCTGCAGCGTTAAAGAATTGGAGCAGCTGCTGGCAATCCGATAAGAAGCTTGTGTTGTTGAAGTTGAGGCGGTCGTTGACAGTAGCAGCAAGGGCTAAAGCCGCTGCCTCCGCCATAAGCACAGAATCCACACTTGTCATGACAGCCTTGATGTAGATCGTCTGAGCCGGTTGTACCTGTGTGTTGACAAAATATATTTTCTAGACCAGCCGGCTGGTATTAAAGCCGGCTGATAAGCCGACTGAAACTGTTTTGTTGTGAGAAAAAAATATAGTAGATTTTATCTGATAAGTCGGCTGATAAATTCAAGTAAACAGGCCTGGTCTGCTGGAGCGGAGGCATCAGTGGAACACCTAACTCCAGGCAGGATAGCCGGCTCATGGATGATGTACCTGTTCATCAGTTGGTTGGGATGGCCGGGCATCTGGGGTTCAGACCCTACTTTAACGTCCTAGTCCGCCCGGGCCTGCTGGCTTGTCTCTGTCTCGGTAGAGGGTGGCACGGCGACGCCATACCGTAGTAGCAATTTTTGAGCCTCTTTGGCGCCCGGCCACACAGCGCCACGTCCCTGCGGCGGCGGCGGCGGCCATACTCGTGGAAAAGCTACATTACAACTATGGTGAGAAAATTACTTTAGAGGCCACTTGATCGTTTTATTTAGAAGAATTAAAATCTACTTAACAAACTAGACTATTTTGCTTAAAATTTGACATTCCATACCTTTTCAAAATTCATATATAAATCTATCTCAAATGCATAGGGTGGGACATAAAAATTGATTCTATGGATCACCATACTATGTTTCTACTTTGCAACTTATAACACGCTCTTCAACTCGCCCCTCCCCCATGAGGTAGAAATGCAACACATAAGTATCTCTCTCGTATAGCCAACAATAATATACAAATATATTCCATATACAACCATATTAGTTTAATCAATATATGTCTAAATTATGATTATTAAAATAAGTTCAATTCTAAGGATCCAAACGTACTACGTGAAAAACGGTTTGTAGCAATGGAACAAATTTTTTGTAGGGGCGGCTCGTGATGGAGCCGCTTCTACAATGGCGTGCTCGAGAGCCCAGAGACCAACCGACCCTACAAATGGGTCTGATTTGTAGGGGCGGCTCACTCACCAGCCGCCCCGGTGTTTCTATTTATAGGGGCAGCTGGTGATTGAACCGCCCCTACAAATGCCCCACATATAATTACCTGCTATTTGTAGGGGCGGCTCAATCACTAGCCGCACCTACAAATGACCCACATATAAAAAAACTGCAGCACCTTGTTCCTCCTTGGGTCACTCACTCCAACCCGTGAAAGAAAGGTGGGGAGGCCTTGTGCACCTCTAAAAAATTGCTCTACTAAGGGGAGAAGGTTTTGGTCTCAAATCCTTTGGTGGAGAGGTTGTAGAAGGTAAAAAATGCTATTCCACATTTTTTTGAAGTTTTAATGGTTGGTTAGTGACTAATTAGATTTTTGTTTTTCTCTCTCTTCTATGGTGCTTGAGCTGCTTATGAAGCAAATTAGACCCAAGTTTTGAATATACTAGGATAAATTAGGTAGGGGAACAAGATCATACCATTATTTGGTCCATGTTTTTTGATTTTAGTGAACAATTAGTTAATTTTATGGATATTTCATGTTCATGTAGATCTAGATCTAGGGTTTGATTTTTTATTAATTTCGTTTTTGTAAATTTATGTTTGATGAAATTGGACTAGGGTTTGTATGAAAGATATTGGGTAAAATATAATTGTTGCTAATTGTTGTCTTTGAAATTATTTATTATAATCAACAAATATGTATTTTAATTATTTATGGATAAATTGGCTATTAATTAATTTTTCTCTACCATGGTGTGTTTGTATGCTTTATGTAATTATATTTGATTTATATTCATATATATCTAAAGTATATACAATTATTCTCAAGTAATTATTAATTTGATTTATTTTTATATATATCTGAATAAGTAGTCCTTTAATGTTTGTTTTGTTGTTGTTGTAAAAGATGGAGTATAGGAACTCTTGGATGTATGGTTCATTAAGGTTAAAGGCAGGTTTCCGTGAAGAGGTGGATAAATTTATTGAAGCCGCAAAGAAGCATGCAACGACATTGACAGAGAATAATGATACAATTATTTGTCCCTATAAAGATTGCAAGAACCATTTGGCATGGATAGATGTGACTATCATCAGATCACATCTGATTATGCGAGGATTTGTTGAGGACTATCATCATGAACAAGGTGGTGATGATGGTGGTTGGGATGGTAACGACGAAGGTGGTGTCAATAATGATGGTGGAGCACGTGTCGGGGATGAAAATGATTTGGAGGACATGATTCGAGCCCTTGGACCAGAGATTTTACTAAATAGTCCAAAAGGTCTAGAAAATTTAGAAAGGGTGACAAAAACATCGAAGGAGACTGTGTATGGTGTTGAAAAGGGTTGTCCGACACATTGGATATTGCTACGTTTTGTGCTTGAGCTACTCATCCTGAAGGCTAAGTACGGCTGGTCAGACTGTAGTTTCAATGATCTATTGCATCTCCTGTCATGGATGCTGCCACAACCAAACTCAGTTCCCGCCAACACATACCAAGCGAAGAAGGTCATAAGTCCATTGACAATGGGGGTTGAAAAAATCCATGCATGCCCCAACTACTGTATACTTTTTCATGGTGAAACGTTCAAGTCACTGGATAAATGTCCCCGGTGTGGACCCAGCCGGTACAAGAACAATGACCTTTACGGTGGGGATGAAGCCTCCACGGGGAAAAAGTGGAATATGAAGGATACAAAAAAGGTGGTACAAGAATCTCAGTCCCCAGAGGACACTCCATTAGGCAACGATGCAAAGCAGAGAAAAATTTCTGCCTTGGTAATGTGGTACCTGCCAGTGACCGTGAAAGTGCATCTAGCCCTTTAGTGGGTTTTGGATGATTGAATGACAACGTGATTAAAGGTCTAACCCATTTGCTAAGTGTGGACAGGTTATAGGTTATCTCATGAGTACTTAATTAAAGCAAAAATGATGTGTTGTTGTATAAACAATCTAGTTCAAGCACAAGACAACAATGCAAATAGAATTCATGCAAAGGCTTATTTGTTGTAGGATTTCTATGTGCTATGAGAAAGCAAGCTCTTAAGTATTAATTAATGAGACATGAGGGATTGCATATGGAATGGTCTTATATTTGAAGCTTGCTAAATTGAAATGAAAAAGACAACAATACAAATGAATGGATGATTCAACACAAGATGTGACTTGATGGCTTGAGATGGTGAAGATAGCAAGGAAAGGCTTCGAGGTACTAAGCAAGGGTGAAGGCCAAGCGGCGGCTTGGCGGCCGAAGAACCTAGCTAGGGTGAAAAAGAAAGTACTTGCATTTAGTTAATGTACTAATCAAGCTACGATGGTCATATTGATGTGAATGATCAAATCACTATTGGAGTGTTTGATAGAAGTGACTTGATACATTTGGGATTATTCAAATTTGATGAATGGAATCAAGTCACGTGCTCAAGATGGCTTGCTCAAGTGAAAAAGATCAATATCAACATGTTGGCACCCTCACTTGATGAAGATTGGAATACACGGCTTCGGTTCGAAAAGAGCAACTCAAAAGGTTTAAATTCGTTATACTTTTAAATTTAAGTAAATAGGAATGCCGTACTATTAAGAGGGATGCATCATGTTGATAGATAATGTTTCATAAGTGCTCAAGCCAACCCATGTGAGATTTGAGTGTTTAAGAGACAAAAGAGCTAACTGACTTGTTGCTGGTCTGGCCATACCGGCATACCGGACGTGTCCGGTATTTGCCCAGTAACTGTAAAAGTGTTGTTCTCGGGTTGGTTCGTCGGGAGTTCCGACGGTCGGAAGTTCCGGCAATGGTCGGGAGTTCCGACGACTCGCAATTTAAATAATTTGGAGAGTTCACTGTCCAGGTCATACCGGACGTGTCCGGTATTCATACCGGACGTGTCCGGTATGGACGACCAGAGGCCAACGGCTAGTTTTCCAAAGCCTTGAGGGTCGGGAGTTCCGACGTAAGTCGGGAGTTTCGACGGTCGGGAGTTTCGGCATGCATCGGGAGTTCCGACACCTCACTAACTTTAACTCAGTTACATGGTTTTCAAATTTGCTGAGGATCGGGAGTTCCGACGTGAGTCGGGAGTTCCGGCGGTCGGGAGTTCCGGCATTCATCGGGAGTTTCGACGCCTCACAACTTCACTGTAACTTAGTTACCGTTGGCGCAGTGTAAGTCATACCGGACGTGTCCGGTATTGCAACGGCTAGTTTTTCAAGAGGCTATAAATACCCCCAAGCCTCCACCTTTGGAGGCTGCTGATTCTGCTGAGATAGACACACATTTTTGAGCCTTGCCAACTCTCCTAAACCCTCTCTTAGTGAGTGTGTGATCCAAATTGCAAAATCAATTTGTGGGTTAAGAGAGAATTTGAAAAAGAGAGCAAGCCACTACTTGAGCACTTGTGCATATTGTGAATCTCATGATTCGTATTTGTTACTCTTGGACTCTTCGGTCCTAGACGGCTAGGCGTCGCCGGAGAGCAACCGAGAGATTGTGGTTGCCTCGAAAAGTTTGTAACGGTCGATTCTGTCGCCTCGGAATCATTTAGTGGAAGGAGGAAAAGGAGTTGGAAAAGACTCCGGCTAGAGTGACCTTCATGGTACCCTCTAGGGCTGACCTTCGCTGGGTCGCCCGTAGCCCCCTCAACGGAGAGTAGGACTTGAACGAGTCCGAACTTCGGTAAAACAAATATCGTGTCTCAATTCGCATTTCATTTGATATTTGTGTAGCTCTAGCTATTCTGCAGGTTCTCTGTGTATATTGTCATCTCTATTAGGTAACTGCAGTTGGTTTGAAGATAGAAATCAAAAGGAGCAAGTTCGGGGCCGATCTGCAGAAATCGTGTATACCGGACACATCCGGTATTTCCTGCCTGCACTGAAAATATTTATTCTCTGTTCTAACTTGGTGTTGCAGGGTTGTAGCTTCTAAATATATTCTTTATACCTTGTTTACTCTGTGGCTAACTTGTGAGGGGTGGTAGTACTCTTAATTTGGAGTTTCCCCCTTTCTAATTGTTTCCGCATTTAAAGGTGTTAATTTTCAGAAACGCCTATTCACCCCCCTCTAGGCGACATCCTAGGTCCTTTCAGACCGACCGCTTGAGACGTATCTTTCTAAACCCTAAAGAAGCCGCACTTATGACATGGTGGGATGATGAGCGCAAGGTGGATGATGATAAGATTGTACACTCGGCTGATTGTAGTCAGTGGCAAAGGTTTGATAAGAAGCACAAAGAATTCAACGATGACCCAAGAAATGTACGATTTGGCTTGAGCACCGATGAAATGAATCCCTTCGATGAGAGGATGAGCGACCACAGCACTTGGCCAGTGATCTTGACCATGTACAACATCCCAACGTGGTTGTGTCAGAAGAGAAAGTACCTTCTCCTCACTATTCTTATTTCTAGCCCTAAACAACCAGGCATTGATATAGACGTGTTCCTCGAGTCTTTGATGCAAGAAATGGAGAGGCTATGGAGGCATGGGGAGCCGATGTACGATGCGTTCCGAAAGGAGGACTTCATATGTAGAGCAATAATATTTGTTACTACCAATGCTTACCACGCGCTGTTTGCTTTGTCTGGACAGATTAAAGGGAAGACAGGATGCTTGGTTTGCTTGGATGGTACTACATGGGTGTACTTGTATGCATCCAAGAAGATAGTTTACATAAGGAACCGACGCTTATTAAAGACAAGTCACAAGTACCGTAGCAAATTGTTCTTTAGATTTTATGACAACACCCCGGAGATTGAACCCCCTCCGGAGAGACGTCATAACAGAGAACATGTGTACAGAATGGTGAAAAACATACACGTCGTCTATGGAAAGAAGAATCTAGATGGGACGAACAGAGATAGAAGCACACCTCCTGTCGAAGGCGTACCTTTCAAGAAACAATCGATCTTCTTTCAGTATCTGCCTTATTGGCCAGACTTGGAAGTCCCCCATGCCATTGATGCTATGCATGTGCAGCCCTTTGCAACCAGGAAGCCGAGGCATGCGGGCACCTGTTCCTTGGCTGTGTATTCTCAAGGTAGGTCTGGTTCGCGATGCTACAACTACTATAATTGAAGTCCCTGGTGCCGATGGAAGATGTTGACATTACCGACTAGTGGCTGCTCCAGCGCCGATGGTTTGACCTTGCTTAGCGGCCGTTGTTTGATTCCTTGTTGTTACTTGTTGCCTGGTCAATTTGGAAGGAGAGGAATGCCAGGGTCTTCTGGAGAACGCCGGTGTCCGTGCTTGCTATAGTCTGAGCGGCGTTCACGGAAGGCGAGGATTGAGCGATGGCTGGTTTCGCACCCATGGTGGCCCTTTCTACTATATGGTCACAGAACAATGTTGTTAAGTAACGTTCAATAAAGAGGATCCAGTAGCTAGATGGCTCTTGAGCTGTTGATGGGGGCTTCTCGTCCCCGCATCTTGCTTGTGGTTGTCACTACGTGAAAAACAGTTTGTAGCAACGGGCTTTTTTAGGGGCGGTTGGCATTGGAGCAGCCCCTACAGTGGCGTGATCGGGCTTCAGCACAACAGCCGCCCCTATAAATGGCACAATAGAAGGCGGTGGTAATACAAGTCGTCCCTACAATTGCGTCAATTTGTAGGCAGCTATTACCAGCCGCCCCTGCTATGTCTATTTATAGGGCGTCTGAATCACCAACCGCCCCTATAAATGCCCGCTGTATATATAGCAGCCACCTTCTTTCATCTCGGGCCACTCTCTCCAACCCGAGCAAAAAAGGTTGGGAGGCCTTGGGCTCCTCCTAAAAATTTCTCTACTAAGGGGGGAGGTTTTGATCTCAAATACTTTGGTGGCGAGGTTATACAAGGTAAGAAAATGCTATTCCAAATCTTTATTTGAAGTTTTAATGGTCGATTAGTGATCGTAATTAGTGGTTGAAAATCAGGTTTGAAGCTATCATTTTCTGAAATTCAAAATTTGAACTGTTCAAATTTTGTCAAATAAAATGAAGACCAAAATAAAAGTTGTAGATAGTGATGTGTTCAACAACTTTTATATTCATCACTTTTACAGCTGAAATTATTTAGTGGTTGAAAATTAGGTTTGAAGCTATCATTTTCTGAAATTTAAAATTTGAATTGTTCAAAATTAGTGACAAAGATAGATGAGTAAATTAAAATGATAGAGCATGATTTTAAAAAATTTTAGAAAAAAAAAACATCACATTTGGAGTGAGTATGAGGAAGAAAAACTAGTTATAAGTTTTAGCCACAGATTAAAAAGAGAAATCACACTTGTTCATCATTGATCATCATGAACAGTTATGATTTTTCTTTTTAATCTCTAGATAAAATTTATAACTAGTCTTTCTCCCTCATACTAACTCCAAATGTGATGATTTTTTTTCTAAAATTTTCTAAATTTATATCCTATCAAGTTACTGTGTTGATTTAGTCATTCTTTTCATTTGACAAAGTTTGAGCAATTCAAAATTTTAAATTTTAAAAAATAATAAGTTCCAACGAGATTTTCAACTATTAAATGATTTCAGCTGAAAAAGTGATGAATACCAAAGTTGTATAATTCATCAAGAACTACAACTTTTATTTGGGATATTTTTCATCTGACAAAGTGATAGTAAACATTGTTCACAAATCAACATGCCTCTCGTATAGTTTATGAAACTATGAGTCATATGTGAATTTGTGAACAATGTTTACTAATATTTTGGCATATGAAGAAGTGACCAAAATAAAAGTAATAGATAGTGATGAGTTCAACAACTTTTATGTTCTTGACTTTTATTATTGAAATCATTTAAGATTTCAAAATCTTATTTGAAGTTGCTATTTATTGAAATTCAAAATTTCAACTATCCAAATTTGGTCAAATGAAAAGATAATAAAAATAAAAGTTGTACATATTGATAAGTTCTACAACTTTGGTATTTATGAGTTTTTCAGCTGAAATCATTTACTCTTTCAAAATATTGTTTCAAGTTGAAATTGTTTGAATTTTAAATTTTGAATCATTCAAACAAAGTCACATGATAAGATGACCAAAATAAAAGTTGTACATGTTGATGAGTTATACAACTTTTATGTTTACAACATTTTCATTTTAGGTCATTTAATGTCCTAAAATTGTAGTCGAAGTTTTAAAATTCAAAATTTTAAAATTCAAATTGTAGTTACTTGACAAGATTGAGTTATGTTTATAACTTTTATGATTACAATTGTTTTTATATATATTTGTGCATATATAGAATAATACAAAATATTATATACATTTACTTTGTGTTTTTGTGGTATAAAAAATACAGATTTAATAATTTAGTAAAATAGAAAATATTTATAGGGGCGGCTAGATCAGGAACCGCCCCTATAAATGCATTTGTAGGGGCCGCTGGATCAGGAACCGCCCCTACAAATACATTTGTAGGGCGGCTGGATCAGGAACCACCCCTACAAATCGTCCTGAGTATAAAACCACGGGCGCTCAGGTGAACAAGTGTTGGGTGCTCTCTTCTTCCTCCCGACGTCGTCAGGCTGCCCAACTGTTTCCCGCCGCCTCCACCATCTTCGTGACCTAGCCACCGCTCTCTTTGCGCCGCTTCCTCTCACCTCCCCCGTCCTCCTATGGCAGCCTCTGTCGCCCGCCACACTTCCTCCTCTAAACGCCGCCTTCCCAAGACCAGCCGCCACGGCGGCTAGGGTTTGCGCGAGAGTTCACAATCCACGTGGCTACCGCCGCCCCGTCCTCGCCGGCCCTTGCGCGCTCGGCCGTGCGCGCGTGTGAATTCTTCTCCCACCCGCCCCCTCCCGCCCTCCCGCGCACTACATTTCCCCAGCGCGCGCACCGGTAGGGTTCGTAGCGCGCGCCGCCAGGTCTGTCCCCATCCCCTGCTCGCTCAGGGCGCCAGTTCCCGTGCAGACGCTCGTACACGCGCGACGTCGAATCAGCGACAGTGAAGGTCACCCGCCTCCTTCCCCTCCCGCTTCCCCTTCTCGGCGCTGAGGAAGATGGGCTGGCACCATCCTCTCCTGCTGTCTTCGACGCGACTTCTGTGGCAGAACCTCCTAAGAAATCGAGCCCACGTGCATCTATCGTTGTCTCAACAGACCTCTGATAGCGTACACAAGTTCCCAACAACTTAACATGTCTGTCGGGTGTCCTCGGGAAACCTAAATCATCCACGAATCTTTTCCAAACAGGATCCCAATCACAGACATTGCAGATTACAATAGTTTTCGATATACATACCAGAGATTGTAAAGCGGAAGACTTAAGTTTTAATATTACAAACCAGTTGTTTCAAACTTACAAAACCATAAGTGTCATACAATCATAGTAGCGGGATAATATTACACTAACATTATTTATTTCACACAAACTAGTGCCTAGTCCAAAGGCCATTCATCATTCCTCATCATCATCGACTTCAAACACTGACATGCAGCAGGGACTAAAACAAGCCTGCGCATGCGACTCACCTGCAACAAGGGTTAACAAACCCTGTGTACAAAAGTACTCAACAAGACTGACCCGACGAAAAAGGGGAGCAAGATTCAAAAGTTCTTTGCCAAAAGCTTACTATTCTTGATCCTATTTTCGAGTTTTACCCCTAAGTACTTTAGTTAATTATCTCAAACTAAGTGTTCATATCCCATATTCCAATCCTTCTCATTCCATTCCATTTTCTCATGTTTTAGTAATTCACCAGTCCTGCATTGCTTCTGTAATGAAACGAGTCTCCATATCCGCGGAGCACCGGCAATTCGAATTGATTCAAGTCCCAGCTGGGGATTTCTTATCACACGACATATGTAGAACTTAATCTTGCATATATCAACCTCGCTACAGGATCCTCCCATACTAAGCCATCTCCACGCCACCCGAGAGTACATCACACCTCCAATCCAGCCACATTCTAGCCATGAGGGTACACACTACTCTCGCCATCTCTCCACTCCCAGTGCGTGGGCATTCGTCTTAGTATCGGATTAGCCGAAGTAGGCTTACCGGAGTATGTGACCAATACTACAAAGTGTCTCATTCAGAAGATCCACAATGAGTGGCCTTTAAGTGATATAGTCGGCAATATTACCCAACATTCAAGATAAGTCACCCGACTAGTCTCTAGTTCATTCTATCTTCTTTCTTTCTTTGGCCAGTATGCCATCTTTGAGTTATCGAAACTTTTACTTTAAAAGCCTACCATAAAGCATACTAAGCATTCTACGCCTTTGTAAATGAAATCATCTTTAATGATGGTAAACAATTAACAAGGTAGGCAATGCATCAAGTTGGTAACATTTGAATTAATTAACTTAATGCAATAAGTAACATAGGTGATAAACTTTTTAAAGTAAACAAGGTAATGGTTTAATGCATAAACCGGGCTTGCCTTCGTTGACGATCTCGGGTTCTGGATCAGTACCACAAATATCAAATCCTGAGACAACCGGGGATTCTTCCACAACTTGCTCAACTAGAATCGGTTCACTCTCGGATTCTACACGAAATAATAACATATGCTTCAACATGATGATAATGTAAACATGATGCTTTCATGGTGCATGAAATATAATAACACCTTGAGTACAACTTTCCTTCATGGTACAGTTGCAAGCCAACAAAACCAACTTGTAATTCTACCATCAAGGACCACACAAAAATGTTTACTAAGAAACCCTACATTCTTCTAAAGAATTACCCAAAATTTCACTCCAAAATTCTACCCTTAATGAATGAAACCATTCATTAACTATACTAACCAAACTTTAATGACCTAGGGCTTATGACCTAAGTGACTTGACCAAATTGATCTTGAAACCCTACTGGTCACAAAACATGACCAAAACAAGACTAAACTTCTAACATGATACTTAGGGTTTGCTTTTATCCATTTTTGAATTAATTTGGAATTAAGCTCAAAATGAACTTGTTCCAAATGACCTCAAAATTTTATGAAAGCTTCCTCATAACAAATTAGTGTACCAAAATAAATTTTATAATTTTTGGAGTTATACAGTGGCCTACAAAAATTATGGAAATTACATTTATCAATTAACTGAGCAATTTTCATCACATTTCAAAAAGTACTATAAATCAATATTTCATATTTTTTCTAAATAATATTCATCACAGAGAGGCCACACAAAAATTTTCATAATTTTTGGAGCTCTAAATAAATCTACACAAAAATAACAAAAATAGACACTATTCATCCATTTCTGAAAATAGTAAAATTCCATTTGAACTACACAGTCGCTGACATACGGGACCCACTTATCATCCCTAAACTTTGGCTTTGACCGCGATGACGACGGTGCTGACCGACGCTAACTCACCGACGGTGATCCCAACGGCGACGGCCAAAGTACCAAAACGTTCACAAATACTAGGCACATCGATCTGTGGCACTACGAAGGTTAATGACGACACAAAACAACGCTGACACCGGCCATGGCGGATGTGGCAGTACGGCAATGCTACGCTGGCGGAACAAGGCCGGTAACGGTGAAACAAAGAGTCCAGGAAACATCAGTAGCTCACCCCGAACGTGTTGAAGCAACGAGCGAGACCGGAGAAGCTACGGTGACGCGGTTCGACGGTGACAGTGATCACGGCGGAGCAGATTTCGTCGACGATGGTGTTCTGGCGACTGCAATGGGCAAAACGACCAAGCAAGAATGGATTAAGCACCACATCATCTAGACGAAGCTGTAGAGACAACAAGCAAGGGCAACGGCTCACCGGATGACGCTGGCCGCAGTGAAACGAACTTCGGGTGAGGTCGCCAGCCGCGAGGAAGAAGGGTCGCTAGCGGCGGTTCTCGGTGTACTCAGACAATCACAGTTGGTGGGATGGGTTCGCAAGGAGGAGACGAAGCTAGAACACTGCTTTGCCGAGACTGGCTTGCGCTGAGGAGTCGAGGGGAGCTCGACGGAGCTAAGGCGGCGGCGTCGGGAAACAGAGGAGAGAAAAGAAAGCCGACGACGGCGTCGGAGCTTTATAGCGCGGCCAAGAGAGCGAGAGAACGACACGCAGCGACCATCTCGTGCCAGCGCGAATCGAGGGCAGCCACGGGCGTGTCTGGAAGACCGGAGAAAGGACGCCGGCGGTGGGGCGGTGGTCGTGCTATTGTTCCAAAGAATTACAAAATTGCCACTGAGTTCATTTTACAAATTACTCACAAATTTTCTAAAGAAGTTGAAAATCTCCAAAAATGAAAGTTGCTCAACTTTTCAAACTCTACAACTTTGCTTTAATGAACATTTTCAAATTCTACCTCCATTTTAAAATTTGAATTTGGGGTGCATTTGAGCATTTGAATCATTTCAAAATTACTCCAAATTTTATATGTAAACTTTAAAAACTTTGAATACCAAAGTTGATCCTTATAAAATAAGCTTCAACTTTGCTTTTTGTCACACCCCCAAATTCCAAATGGATTTTGAAATAGACAAAAGGGGAAAAAGGACTTTTATAATTTGAATTTAAATTCACATTTAATTTGTTTCCCTTTTTACTTAATTATGGTTTTTGACCAATTACATGGCCTATTAGGGTTATTTGAGTCAAATGACACATGGTCTCACATGATCACATGAAATTTGACCCTTGTGGTCATGATGTTTATTTAGAGTTTTGGATCACATTACATCACATAAAATAACAACTATGAAATAAAGCTTATTTAGTGAATGCATTCAAAATTTCCTACTTTATGAATGCTTTGCAATGCATATGATGACATGTCAAGTTTTAATGCTAGGTCAAAACACTAGAGGTGTTACAACTTCCCCTGGCGGCGTGGACTCGCCCGGCCCCTATGACTTCCCGGCGGCGCGAACTCCCCCAGCAACCGCGTCCTGTCTCAGTCCGCGACTTCCCGGCGAAGCGAGATGATCTGAACGCCCCCGCTCTCTGCTCTAGGTATGCCTCCGCTATCTGCTCCAGATCTGAACGCGACAATATACATCTGGGTCATATTTTTGCCTTCCTAGTCTTGCTAGCTGCTAGTAGAGTATGCATGTCAGTTAAGGATACGTGTGTGTGTGTGTGTGTGGATTCTTGAGCATGTCGGTTTAGATAGTGATTGAGAGTGACACATTATTGATATAGAGTGACACATTTGCTCGCTTGATTATCTTCCCATCGAGTCATGAACTCATGTCTGTATGTACTTGAGTGGTTGGGTTAATAATTGCTATACTGGATTGATACTAGTGTCATACGAATGCCAGGCATCATTTAATTTTTTTTTTTTCTAAAGTTCTATGCATCATTGCATCTTACTGCTTAGAACAAAATAAAGCCATGAATCCTATCATTATTTTACTTGCAAGCCTAGAATTAGAATCAGGGTAGTGACCCTTTCCATTCATTTCAAGCTATTTTGTGATGTCAATGCATATGACTTCCAGATGAATCCTGCCATGTATTTCTTTTTTTGAATATTAACATGCCTCTAACTGTGTTGGAATCATCCTTGGACAAGCACATGACACCGATGTTGACCTTTCTACTAGGGATCATCATATCTATGAAAAAATATCATACATAGTTGCTATATAAGGAAGTAATTCATGAATCATGGATAAGGTATCTTGTGGAACAATGCATTCATGATAACAAGTAGATACTAAGTGATGAAAAGTAAAACTCTGCTTGGTTTATAGTAGTTCTGTATTCTACTACTGTTAACAGAGTAGTACTGTTACTACTTCCCTACTACTATGCATTCATGATAACTTTGATCAAGCATTGTTGCATCACTAGTGGAACACCTGTCTTACTAATATCCTGATAATATATATGTACTTTGCCTCTTAGTAAAATTGTTGAGGTTCAGTATACACTCTTGGATAGTAGACACTTATTATGCATAGCATGTTTGCTCGTATCAGCAAATGAGGTTCCTCCGTCTCCAATGTTTCTCTTCACTAGTTTAAAACATCCTGCTGCATTTGGAAGCACTATCCAAGTTAGATATATAAAAACCATGTCTAAATAGTAAATACATCAAACATTAAAAACTTGGTACAATCTCATTAGATGCTATTACTGTAAGAAAGGGAAATAATCTTGTAAAATTCAGATCTGATACTTGACTTAAATTAGAAAAGCCTGGATGGATGTCCAAAATTTTCTTTAGTTGCTGGTTTTTTCAAATATACAAAATAGTTAGCCAAACGAATCCTAAACTTAGTTATGCTGCTAAATCTGTACATACTAAAAACAAGTCTGTCAGCCACATTTGAAAGGGTCTGTATATGTGTCATTGGTGAATACTTGTGCCTTTTCTGGTGCATCATAGGTCAACTTGTAATTTGGTGCTCTCTTTGTATCATTTATAGTATTAGATGTTTTCGTTGAGCTTTAACAAATGATTCCTTAAGTAATGTTTGGTTGATTCTGTCAAAAGAAAATGTACTCTTAATTTCTGCCTTGCTGTCCTACTACTACTTTACTGCTCCATAGTCTCTACTCTCTACTACTATTCTCTCTTACTATGTGGCTGGTGGCTACTAATCTTCTCTGTGCTTGCTGTCTGCTCCTAGTACTTGATGGCTGCTGGCCGGTTGCTCCTACTACTACTTGCCACTCCTACTACTACTCTATACTTTCACTTTCACTTGAATGATTTTTTCGCCTGTGATTTTTGCTTACACTCTATACTTCAATTTTTTATTTTTATTGCTTGCTGGCTGTCCTCCTCCTCTCTCTACTTACTACTACTGCTACTTATTATCTTCTCCTAACTACTGCTGCTTTCCTAACTGTTGCTGCTGGTTGCTGGTCTCCTACTACTCTTACTACTAGTGGCTGTTGGTTGGTCTCCTACAACTCTTATTACTACTACTTGCTACTCCTACTACTACTCTACTACTATACTGTCCTCCTGCTCTTCTCCTACTACTCTACCACTCCTCTTCTACATGTTGTCTTTTGCCATCAGCTGGTGCTCTATGTTTGCTAAGCAGCTGTTGCTTTTTTTTGCCAAATCTCCCCTCTCCTCTCCTCTCCTTTGTTTTGCCGATGATAAAATTGTCCAAGTCCATACATGATGATCAAATGAAACTTGGCATCATTAGCAGCCGCCCCTATATTACCTTCTCCTCTCTTCTCTATTATGATGCCTTGATGCTCCATGTTCATGATCAAATGATGATTGACATGTTTCTGAGGCCTCTACTACTGCTACTACTCGTTTTTTGATATATTATTGTTTTATAGGACTACTTTGGTTTATAGACCTTTTTGATTTCTTATACCTTCTCGCGTACCTAAAGCACACTTTCTTGCATCTATTAGAACAAAGCACGAAATAATGTCGCGGATACCAGACAGTGCAGCCTGATGCCCCGAGCATGATGAGCAACCAACCTATGTGGAGCAAGCACTAGAGGACCAGCTTATTCAGGAGCAGTTCGATAACGAGTTAGAAAAGGATCTAGAAGTGATGCTTACTCAGGAGCAGTGTGACGAGGAGGAAGAGGGAGCAGAGGGAAGAGCAGGAGAGGCTGCTAAAGGCAAAGAAGAAGAGGATGATGATGATGATGACTCTAAAGAGGGATATGTAAGTCCCAAGGATCCTTTCCCATGTGAAGCCAGAAGGAGGCCAACGGAGGAAGATTTGGACAAGGATTTTGACCCGAACGAGGAGGTAGGGAAAAAGCCTTAGCTTGTAAATTTTGCTAAAGCTTTGGCTGTGTTACCTCTGCTAACACTTTGACCTATCGTATATATAGGTCCCTCCTGAAACTCGCAAAAGACGACGTCGACATCCGTGGCATCTCGCTGGACAATATGGAGTAGAGGAAAGGAGAGCAGAGGCAACAGCCACAGAGACGGACATTGAGGCCTCTGCTCTGCAACCTCAAGACACAACCATGACTACCAAGCCTAAGACGAAACGAGGGGATAGAAAAGCAAATCAATATCCAAATAAGGCATGCTATGTGATAACGGAGGTCGGGCCAGCAGGGGAGATCCTTGAGCCAAAGGAATTAAGAGGACGATTCCGTAATACGATCAGGGCCCTAGTAAGAGATAAATTGAACCTAGCAATCCCTAACTAGAAAGAGGTACCAGAGAACAAAAAGGATGAACTATGAGATAGGCAGTTGAAGCTCAATTTTAGATTTCCGGAGGGTAAGCACGAACTGGTAAAAAATGCTTTCAGGATGATGGGAGAGCCATTCCGACGTTGGAGGTTGGAGCTCAACAAGAAGTATATCCAAAAGGGGTTAACTCCTTTCAATGAGTTCGGCAACATAACTCCTAGTCAATGGAAGGAGCTCATGGCTCAGAATACTTCACCGGAGGCATTGGAGCTCAGTGCCCGTAACACTGAGCTGGCGAAGAGGAACAAACACCACCATCATCTAGGCCCCGGTGGCTACTATGCCAAGGAAGAGCAGTTTAGGAAGATGGACGAAGAGGCCGCAGCTGCTGGGAATATCGATGTGACGAATTTGAAGGTACGCTCAAGGAATTGGATATATGTGAGAAGTACAGAATCATCCGGCGGTAATCTTAAGTTTGATAAGCCGGACACCCAAGAGGCAGTATCAAGGATACTGAAATATGTTGAAGACAAGGAGAAGGGCTCATTCAATCCTTAAAGAGAGAGGGACAAGCTTAGCCTTGGCTTGGGAAACAAGGAGCACACAGGCCGCACCAGGGGGCTAGGGAAAAGGACGACCTAGAAGCAAGGATTCAAAGAGGACAGACAAATGTACAAGAAACATGGTAGAGACCGGGAGACTAATCTTAAGCTCCAAGTGAAGGCTCTAGTTGCGAAGGCGCTGGAGGAGCAAGGACTGTCTACGGAGCCACGGATATTAATGACACCACCGGGAGAACTGGCATTAGTTGGCAGCCCTCCGAAAGTTCCTAGCAGCCAAGGTTCCACTGCAGCCACAACCCCCGTCGATCGCATACGGGAACCAACTAGTTGCACCTTGGTGTTTCTCAGCGGCCAATAGAACATTGTGATTGAGGTGGCAACGGGTGTGGCACATCCTCCCGGTGGCTTACACCACAATAATAAGATACCACCGGACTACACTAGGGTCGAGGTGCATACCATGAAACCTGAGTTCATGCAGTGGAGGATAGACTATGCAACTCCCGAGGGGCTGGTGTTACTCGGAGACGTTATGGGGTAGTTCATCCTCTAGCACAAACAGGACATTATATTGACTGCTTCTTCGCTGCATCCCCCTCTCCCAAATTTGGAGCGAGTTGTTGAGGTCGGGGAGATATTTTCACCGTCTCATGACCACCACATTCCTGAGATGCCACATTCTTCCCCGCCTCCTAGTGAGCATATGCCTAATAAGCCACAACCTTCTTCAGCTCATACCGAGCAAATGCATGATGAGATGCCATAGTCTTCTCAACAAGCACAGCTGATACATGAACAGCAAGTGCCTCCTGAAGAAGGTGATGCACAAGAAGATGAGGACGTGCCTGAATGGGAACTTTGAAAGAAGCATTCAATCACCATAAGACCAGTTTATATTCTGATGAAAGACATCTCGTCGGTATATAAGTGGTATTCCCATGACCAGTTCAAGCCTGAGAACCAAGTTAAAAAAGTCACATCACGGGGTTCTGAGGAGGCCATCACTAGCAAACTCCACCAAACAGCAAAGTAGTATCCAAATGTTGATGCCATCAAATGGTCAAAGGATTGCCCGAAAACATATGAAAGAGGCAAGCCCTTCCTATCAAACTGGGACATCTAGCGCCTACCACTTGGAATAAGAAGGTTCCATGATTGGTACTTGCGTGTTCTTCCAACGAGCATAGACCTTGTACAAGCATGCTTCCCCATTGGCACATTTGGAAGCCTAGCCAGGAAAATTGTCTTTGACTTCAATGACATGTAGACATGCTTTCACCTCAGAGCAATGGAGATGAATCTAATTCGCACGTGGTGCTTGTAAGTCCTTGTCCCCCCGATATGATATGAATGTAATATTTGAATTTTGTTGTAACTAACTCACGCCGTGATTTGTAGAATGCAAGTGCACATTATCAAACAAATGCCAAGTGTGAAAGCCGAGTATATAGACCCTCAAGCTATAGCACAAACAAATTTTAATTACCCTAAACAGTGGAAACTGGATGTCAAAGAGCTAGCTGCTGGAAAGACTCTTCGGGAGAAAGAACACATCCATACGGAGAAACTAAGGGAAGAGTCCCTTAAGGTTTCGGCATACATTGCCCTGGCTTTTAAAATTCTCCAACAACACTCTACTATATGGCTACCATACAACTTCGAGTAAGTTCAACTCTATACTTAAAGCTTTGTTCGATATATTTTATTCGATGCAAAAGAGCTTATCTAGTTCTATGATTAAATCCATGCAGCAACCACTGGATGTGTATAGGCGTCGATGTCGGGAGGAGCATAGCATGGGTCTTTGATTCAATAGATAGGGACCCGGTGACATTCAAAGACTTCATATCGATTCTCAAGACGTATACATATCGACAATCCTCATTAGCTTATATGTTTGTATACATATTTGTAACGTTCACTTTTGGATACTAACAAGTTGTATTTGCTAAAATAATTCAAACAGGGCATTTAGGTTCTATGTCACTAAACATCACGAAAGGCATGATCCAGTAAGGAAGGAAAAGCTGGCTATAAAAACACTATGTGCGGTAAGTGTAACTTACTTCTTCAATACTCCATTACATGGCTGTCAAAAGCATTACTTAACATTTCCATATGCAAAACACACAGTGCCTCAAGCAGAAGCCTAGGAGTGTACATTGTGGATACTATGTATGTTCTATGATAAGTAACACCGGTGCCTACAGGAGACACCCCTTAAGGGTAAGATTGAACCTCTTCATCCATAGTATAAAAACTTCATACATGGTATGAAATACTAAACCAAAACTTATTCTCTTATAGTGGAAAGAAGAGAAAGAAATGAAAAGAGACCCATACAAGGATGACCAACTCTTAGAGCTTGTCAGCGACCTTTGCAACTTCATATTGGACCAGATTGTACACGTCAAAGGCACCTACCATGATCGAGAGTCTGACTTAGGTAGAAATCCTCAGTACCAATACATTCATGAGACTAAAAGGCTAGCTCTAGGACGTTAATAACAATGTGTATGAAATTTAACATTGGTTTTACCTCTTGAATTATGTCTATTTAATGATGGATTGTATATATTCTTGTGAATTGGACTTGTAATTGTAGTTTATATAATACTCTTGTGCTTGTACTTTATATAATACTATTGAGCGAACACGGTTCGGAACGTTGGTCGTGGGGCGTTCGGTGGGATTATCTCGCTTTCCTCGCTCACGTTGGTCGCGGGGCGTTCGGCAACGCGAACGCTGGATGGAATATGGGAAAAAACATGAAACTCTGGTCGAATTTGAATTGTAAATTTGAATTTTTTTGCGGAAAAACGTACTATAGGGGCAATTCTAGACTGAACCGCCGCTACAAATAGGTATTATAGGGGCGGCTGGTACTACAGCCGCCCCTACAAATCGATTTATAGGGGCTGCCTAGAAACCGCCCCTATAAATGCATGATTTGTAGAGACGGTTTGGTAGGGGCGGCTGGCCAAACTGTCCCTACAAATGGCCTTCAGCCGCCCCACAAAACATTTATGTAGTAGTGACGGGGCCTAAATAAATTGAGGGCATAGCAAACCTTTGTTAGAAACCAAGCAACCTTGCTTTTCCTGTGACCGCCCTAGACTAAGCGAGGCGAATCAAGAGTGGCAACCAAATCAACACTGATTAAATCACAACAAATCCACTACAACATACTATTGCTCACATAAAAAGTCTGGTGCTTCAACCAACCAAAATCACCTTCGACGGCATGCTTTGACGAACGTCCAATGGCAATACCATGAGCCGCTCTCGTCGGTAGGAATTTGATCTCTGAACTATTTTTCAGAATAGGAGGATCTGCACCAAACAAAAATTGTATTTGAGAAGAAATAAGATAATTCTTACTGAACAGTTTAGGTTTGAGGATTCATAGTTCACTGGAGGCATTGTTGTAGCTAGCTGAACCTTCAATCCTTTGGATGAACAAAACCTTGTCCATTTTGTCGGATATAGGTAGTAACATTGCTTGATACATCATATCTTTTCTAGAGGTGTCATCTTGAGCATCCCTACACATAAGATGCCGTTATAGGCATTGACTAGGCGTTTACTAGGAAAGTAAAATTTGCCCTTAAGAACACATGCTCTTGCAGCTGCAGTGTGCACCGTACACAGCGGGGTTGTCGCGGCGTCGGCGAGGGCAACCATGGTGACTGCCCTATGTTGCAGGATAGGTCTTGGGTCAATGGATGGAAGGAGGCAATAAGATGGAAGAATCGACACTTGCAGGCTGGCTCTCATCCGTCCACGGCTTCACCAATTTTGCTCTCAATCTCAGCATGTTTCCTCCAGCTGATTGCTTGATTTATTTGTTGCAGCTTCATACCAAAGATGCATTCCATGCCTGTAAGCGGTGGTCGTGGTTCGTGTGTTGCTTGCGGGATGGAGGCACATAATGACAGTTCGGTGCTCTTCGTCATCAACTAGGAGGGCAGCGGCCGTGGCCTACAGGTGCTCCACGGTGGGTCGACGCCATCATCAGTTGTGGGTGTACGCCTCCGTTCGCAAGCCCACCATCGACACCTCCCTACACCGGCCCTAGATCCACGTGGCCTGCATGATTCCACACTTCCACCCTAGATCTGCGCGGTCCGCACTACCGTCCATGGTGTCTTTGTTAGTGGTGATCTCACCAGCTCGGCCCAACGGTTGAGTTGGGCTTTGACCTCGTGCCCTAATCGGGGGCGCCCAACCCTACATGGTTGGTGGGCCCCCGTCACACTGCACTATAAAGAGAGGTGGGGGCCGGCGGCTCTCTTTACGAGGTTGACCGAGCTACAGTTCCCACCGATAAAATCCAAACACCAATCTAGAGAGGGTGCGCAGCCAGTGACGGGAAGCCGCCACCATCTTCTCCGTTGGGACACCATGCCACTGCTGGACCACACCATCGGACTCCACAGCAACACCGACATCGCCATGGACAACTCTAGCTCCTCCGCCAAGCCCTCCGACGGTCGGTGGTGTCTCACCTCTCACCCTCTCCTCTCTGTTACTCTATTTCTTCATGTACTAGGATGAACTACATCTTTTATCACAAGTAGAAGAGGTTGTACCCGCTAGATCTATGCCTAGTTGATCCTACAGTTTCTATCAATGGTATTAGTCGACCCTAATCTGGGCATAGATCTAGGCTTTGGGATAGAAAAGAAGAAGAAATTAGAAGGAGGTGATTCGATTTTTGATCTGGATGAAACCCTAACCCTAACCCTAAAGGGGAAAGGATGGAGAAGGGGAGGAACCTACCTGGATTTTCTTGCCTTCGTCAACACCGCCATTTACGCGGGAAGAAGAGCGTGTCACCGCTTCGCCGGGGCATGGGAAGGGAGCCGTCGGAGGTCGTGGCCTTGCCGCCGCGTGTACCCTACTGAGATTTGGCTCAGGGCACCATAGCAAGACCGCTCGACGGTGGCGCGCTCACCCTCAGGTGAACACGCGCGCCAGCGAGGGGACCTGTGGTGCCGCCGCCAACCTCCTTCCTCTGGCTGCGCTACGGGTGGCCGCCGTCGTAGCTCTACTTCGTGCTGAGAGAGGGAGAGGGAAGAAAATGACTAGGGTTAAAGGGGAGGCACGGCCGGGGCGCATTTTTATGCCACCGATTCACGCAGACGGCCGTCGATCACGATCCGATGGCCGGCAGCTGAGCCCAGGCGGGGAAGTAAATTCTTGGCCCAGGCCCAGGTTGCGGCCTGGGCGCGGGGAGCGTGCGCGCGAGTTGCGCCTGGACTGCGTTGGAGCTGTGCTGGGCCGCACACGTTGTTGGGCTACGGTTGCCGTACTGGGCTGCGCTACACAGTATTCGCTGTTTTAAGTTTTTTATTTAATTTTCAGAAGCAATTTGATGATTTTCGCTAAGTTTTGATGATCAATCTCTGTCAAAATTTGAACCAACGGAATAATTTTTTAGAGAGTAGAAAAGTACAGTAAAATGCTTCTGAAGAGTAGATAAAGTATTTTTCATGTTTCCGCTGCGAATGATGATGTTTATGATCTTCTAATTAAATTCGAACCTACGGGAGGATTTAATTTTGAGGAGTAGTTATAATTTTCAGTAAAGTTATGATTTTGCTATTTTCTGACCAAAGTTGTTGATAGCAATATTATAAATGTTTGATTTATGAATTTATGCATTAATTTTATTTTCTGCCCAACGGTGATGTAGAATTAATGTAGAAGAAGTTGTATGTTTTAATTTTGATCAACGTTAAATTAAGGCATGCAATCATTATGTTATGTTTTCTCACTTACTCTGACACTATTTTTCATGACTCAATCCTATGGCATTTATCTCGCATATTCCGCCTCTTGAAGGGGGCAACTACAGAGTATGACGAGAGAAGTATGAGCTCTTGCGCTGTCCGAGAATGACTTAGCACTTACCTCTCCGTATCCTACTGAGCCAAAGGACCCGGTGAGGGCAGAAAATGAGACTGATGCTGATTTCACTGCTTGAAAGCAAGATAATGCAGAAGTTAGAATGAAATACGATCTTGATCAGAAGAAATGGGACATCTCGAACCGCAAGTGCTTGATGGTGGCCAAGTCCACTATCTTAGATGCTATAAGGGGATCAATCCTAGATTGTGATACCACCACCGAGTATCTTAAGAAAGTGGAGAGTCAGTTTACTAGCTCTTCAAAGGCTTATGCAAGCGCCTTGATAAAGAAATTATTCAATGAGAAATACTCTAGTGGAGGTATAAGAGAACACATATTGAAGATGAGCAACACGGCATCCAAGCTCAAGCCAATGGATTTGGGGCTCAAAGATGAGTTCCTGATTCATTTGGTTTTTACTTCCTTGCAGAAAGAGTATGAAACTTTTGTTGTTAACTATAACATGCAGCCCGATAAGTGGGATATAGAGAAGCTCATCGCAATATGTATTCAAGAAGAGGAGAGGCTAAAAAGCTTATAGGGTGACTCTGGTAACCTTGTGAAGGACAACAAAAAGAAGAATTTCAATAAGAATGCCAAACCTCAAGGGAAAGCCCCTCAGAATGACCACCATCCAAAGAACAATAATGCTCAAGTTGAGAAGGATCAGTGTAAATGGTGCAAGAAGCATGGACATCACCAGAGGGACTATCCAGACTTCCTAAAGAGCCTTCTAAAGAGAGGTGAGGATTTCATTGCATTCATAGATGAATCCTTATATTTAAGTTATGCAAAATCTACTTGGTGGATTGATTTAGGTGCAACTGTTTATATTGCAAACTCATTACAGGGATTCCGTACAAGGAGGACCCTGCAAAGTGGAGAAAGAAGAATTAAAGTTGCAAATGAAGTTGAAGCTGAAGTTGAGGCCATTGGAGATCTATCTCTAGAATTAGATGATGGTTTTAGACTGTAGCTTTCAGATATTGTCTATGTACCCTCTTTGCATAGAAACTTGATAGGTGTTTCAAGATTAGATGATGATGGATATGATTGCCATTTTGGTAATGGCAAATGTCGGATTATGATTAATAATAAGTATGTTGGTCTTGCCTTCCGATAAGATAAGCTTTATTTATTATCACTTTTCTGAGAATGTGAATGATGTGAGCACTGAGAATGAGAATGTTTCCTTGTCTATGAATGCAACAAATAAGCGGAAGAAAGTGCATGATGTATCTTTGAAATTATCGCACTGTTGTTTAGGCCATATTTCAAGGGGGAGAATAGAGCGATTGATTAAGAAATAAATTCTTCCACATTTAGAATTTTCAAATTTAGAGCAATGCATTGATTGCATAAAAGGAAAGTACGTTAAGAAAATAAAGAAAGATGCCAAACGAAGCGCAGGAATTTTAGAAATAGTTCACATAGACATCTGTGGTCCTTTTCCTACGAAGAGTGTGGATGGTTATGATTCATTTATAATATTCATAGATGACTATTCTTGTTCTGGCTATATTTATCCAATTAAAGAAAGATCGGAAGCATTTGATAAATTTAAGATATTTAAGGCTGAAGTAGAAAATCAGCACAACTTAAAGATTAAGGTAGTAAGGTCCGACCGTGGGGGAGAGTACTACGGTCGACACACCCCATATGGCCAAGTTTCTAGACCATTTGCAAGGTTCTTACAGGAAAATGGCATAGTACCCCAGTATTATACACCGGGCGAGCCTCAGCAGAATGGAGTCGCTGAAAGACGCAACCGTACCTTAATAGATATGGTGAGAAACATGATAAGTTACTCTACCTTACCGATAAGTTTATGGATGGAGGCATTAAAAACCGCCATTCATATTCTTAATCGAGTGCCAAGCAAGTCGGTGTCCAAAATGCCGTATGAGTTATGGACAGGAAAGGAACCCTCACTTAACTATTTACGTGTGTGGGGTTGTCTAGCTGAGACAAAAGTTTTTAACCCAAACATAGGGAAGCTAGACTCCAAGATAGTCAGTTGCCATTTTATTGGCTATCCAGAAAAGTCAAAAGGTTATCGCTTCTATTGTCCCGAGAGACAAACAAAGTTTGTAGAAACAAGACATGCTATCTTCTTAGAGGATGATATGATCAGGGGGAGCGTGGTAGCGTGAGAAATTAGTTTTAAAGAGAAGCGGGTATACGTGCCCACTCCTATGGTTTAGAAGCCATTCTTCACGCTACCTGTTGTTACTATACCAACAGTGCAAGACACTATAGTAACAACACCTGTTGTTAGTTCTCCTATGGCAACAATGAATGAACATGAGGAACCTATCCTTCAGGATCCCCAGAACCCATTGTCACACATGAGGGAGAGCAACAACATCCTCATATAGAACAAGCATCATCTAACGAGGCCCCTAGAAGGTCTCAAAGAGTTAGGAGATCAGCTATTCTTGATGACTATGAAGTTTATAAATGTGAGGAATTTCAAATGGAGGGTGATCCCACCTCATTTGAAGAAGCTATGAGAAGCGCTCACTCAACCAAGTGGCTTGAAGCCATGGAAGATGAAATGAAATCAATGAAAACCAATGGTGTTTGGCACTTAGAAATAATTCCTAAAGGAGCCAAGACAGTAGGCTGTAAATGGGTCTACAAAACTAAACATGACTCCAAAGGGAATATAGAAAGGTTTAAAGCATGACTTGTGGCAAAAGGTTTCATGCAAAGAGAAGGCATAGATTACAATAAGACATTTTCTCCAGTCTCATATAAGGATTCTTTTAGAATCATAATGGCGCTTGTAGCACATTACGATTTAGAATTACATCAGATGGATGTAAATACGGCGTTCCTAAATAGGGATCTCGAGGGAAATGTTTACATGGCACAACCGAAAGGTTTTGTTGTGGAAGGAAAAGAACGTATGGGATGCCACCTGAAGAAATCCATTTACGGATTAAAACAAGCTTCAAGACAATGGTATTTGAAGTTTGATAGTACAATAAAAAAGTTTGGGTTTCAAGAAAATGTAGAGGACAATTGCGTTTATGCAAAGTTCAAGAATGGGAAATACATTTTCCTAGTCTTGTATGTGGATGACATCTTGCTCATTAGTAGTGATGTTAATCTACTTCTAGAAACAAAGAAGTTCTTGTCATCAAAGTTTGATATGAAGGATCTCGGTGAAGCTTCATTCGTCTTAGGAATAGAGATTCACCAAGATAGAGAAAAGGGGGTTTTAGGATTATCACAAAAGGCATACTTAGAACAGGTTCCAAAGAAATACAGTATGCAAAATTGCAAGTCTTCACCTGCTCCCATAGTCAAGGGCGACAGATATGGGGAATTTCAATGTCCCAGGAACCAATATGAGATCGATCAAATGAAAGCGGTTCCATATAGTTTAGCTGTCGGAAGTTTACAATATGCTCAAGTGTGTACTCACCCTGACTTAGCATTTGTTACCGGGTTACTTGACAGATATTAGAGTAATCCAGGAATAGAACACTAGAAATTAGTAAAGAAAGTTTTGCGTTACCTGCAAGGTACAAAGGGTCCCATGCTAATATACAGAAAATCTGATTCCCTGCACATAGAGGGGTATACAGATTCTGATTATGCAGGAGATGACAGAAAATCCACGTCAGGATACATATTCACTCTCACAGGAGGAGCTATATTGTAGAAAAGCTCAAAGCAAACCGTCACTACGTCGTCCACAATGTATGCCGAGTTTGTAGCATGTTATGAGGCCAGAGGGTAGGTGAATTGGCTAAAGAAATTCATGCCCGGGTTGAAAGTGGTAGACGACATACACAAACCACTCAAGTTATACTGCGATAATAATCCAACAGTATGTTATGCTCACAACAATAAGTAAGTGGTGCTGCCAAACACATTGACATAAAGTATTATGTTGTGAAAGACAAAGTCCGAGATCACATAATTAGTCTTGAGCATATAAGAACAGAAAAGATGCTCGTGGATCTGCTTATAAAAGGCTTACCACCTAGCGTGTTTAGAGAACACTTAGCCGACATAGGTTTAAGGAAAAGCCTATGATTCCTAGATAATAAGGGCCTAGTTGAGAATCTGTTTCAAAACAGAGAGGTGCATTATAGCTGTTTAATCTAATGGCAACTGACCGTGACGATGAGGCACGCTCTATGCACTGATTTGTGATGGAATGGGAAAAGATAAAGTAAGTTGAGTTTAAGTAATAAGATGAGATCAAGGGGGAGATTGTTAGTGGTGATCTCACTAGCTCGGCCCAATGGTCGAGTTGGGCCTTGACCTCGCTCCCTGATCGGGGGCGTCCAACCCTACATGGTTGGTGGCCCCCCGTCACATTGCGCTATAAAGAGAGGTGGGGGCCGGCAGCTCTCTTCACAAGGTTGATCGAGCTATAGTTCCCACCGATAAAATCCTAACACCGATCTAGAGAGGGTGCGCAGCCAATGATAGGAAGCCACCACCATCGGGACACCGTGCCACTGCTCGACCGCACCACCGGACTCCATAGCAACACCGACATCGCCATGGGCAGTTCTAGCTCCTCCGCCAAGCCCTCCGACGGTCGGTGCTGTCTCACCTCTCACCCTCTCCTCTCTATTACTCTATTTCTTCATGTACTAGGATGAACTACATCTTTTATCACAAGTAGAAGAGGTTGTACCCGCTAGATCTATGCCTAGTTGATCCTACAGTTTCTATCAGTCTTTGCCAACGAACGACGTCTCTGCTTCCACATCTTCCACGACCTCCCACTGTGCAATTCGACACCTCCATTACCACTGTCGCGGCTGCCATCAACCACAACAACGACCGGCAAGTGTAGTCCAGCAAGGGTAGTCGGTGCAGTCATAGAAGAGGCGCTCGGCCATGGCGCTTGCGGGCTGTTGGCTCGCAAATGCCGAGTCGCGCACCCGGTGGGCACATGGCCTAGGCAAAGCAGCAACACCGGGCCGTGTGAGCGTGCCAGGGTTGCCAGCTTGCACCACCTCCTCTTTCTATGGCACGTGGGCCCAAGCGCCAACATGTCAATGTGAACAAGTTTAGACTGCCATGTTGGCAAAACCTAGAGCCAAAATCACTGGAAGGGGTTAAATACCTAGTTTGGAGAAGTTTAGACTGATGAATACATGGTTTCATAGTTCAGGCAATGAAATAGACACATAAGCAAAGGTCAAAGTTTATGTAGACTTTTTTTCCAAAAGATGTCAATTTCAGGCATTTGCCATATACAATTGTTGCTGGTACATTTTTTTCCACAAAAGTGTCATATTAGACTTTCTTTTCGAAGGGACATGAGTGACAATAGTAATGAACTTTTTATAATTATTATACTCCTGCCAAATATGATATCTGAAGCAATTTTTCTCTAAACTTATGGTTTGTGTTAAAGACTATTTTAGGCGTATTTTTATTATCGGATTATCCATGCAAATTTATGTATCCCTAACCCCCCCCCAAAGAATCCCCCCCAAAAGAAAGATATCTGATGCAGATATGATATCATGTTCTATCTGTCCTGATTTTCTATGATTGGTTTTCTTTCACAACATTGGCAGTATTTTGGAGCAAAGTCTTGATGGTTCTTGTGGAAGGCACGAGGGCACAACAAAATGGCACCATGAATACCCACTGTTGTGTGGCACTATAAAGTTCCTTCAAACCTTTGAAGCCAGAAGGTGTCTTACCTTTTTTCACAAATTCATTATTTATGGACTTGCCTGATGCACCAAAGACGTGCTCGCATTTTTGTAAGTCCCTGTGAAACAGTGGCGGAATCAGGGGGCGTGCCCCCCCACCCTCACCCCAAAAAAACAGTGAATTATTTTAATATCCTTATAAATATTTCAATGCACAACATATTTTGCCCATTTTTTACTCATCTTTTATTATTATACTATAACTTTTTGTTATAAATACTAACTACATATCTAAAAGCAAAAAAATTGTTTGAGACATACACTTATGTATATATTTATCATAATTATGAGGTCTCATCATGTTTGTCCGGCCCATCTTAATCAAAATTGTGGGTCCGCCACTGTTATGAATAACATCCATTTTTTCCCTATAAGCTCAATTTGCAGTGTCTCATATGCCCAATGAGCATGTGACACCTGATTATAACCCCTTTCCTGCAAACACCACTATTTTATTTGGACTGTGGTTTATGTATGCATATATATGTGAATCGAGCCAGTTTGCTTCAAAACACAACATGTGTTCTGAGTGTTAGTTGATCTTGGGCCCTTGCCTCTGCTCCCTGATCGGGGGAGCCCAACCCTAATTGGTTGGTGGGCCCCTGTCGCACAGCACATACAAATAGAGAAGGTGGGGATCGGGGCTCGGGTAACGAGGTTGAACGGAGCCGCCACACCCACCTATAGAGAAACCCTAATCCGATCCTAAAGAGATGCTGCTAGCGATGAGATGAGCCCCCAACCACCGCCGTCGACCCACTGTAGGGTCACCACCAGACCGCTGTCTCTCCACCAGCGCCACTAGACTTCACCGCCACCACGCTGGACGTCTTCTACACTGCGGCACCGGCGTCTACACGCTATGGTGCATCTACTGAGAAGGCAAGGAGTCTACCCGGATCTACGGGTTACACAGTGAGGTACACTCATCGATCCTAACAATGGTATCTGAGACAGGTTGCCTCTGTGTAATCCTAACCCTAACCGGGTAAAAGCAAAGAAAAGGGACCAGGGTGGCGCAAGTCACTGTCTACCGGTCGCCACCGCCACCGCCACCGTGCGAGAAAAGTGCCGCACTGACACGGCAAGAACAGAAGAGATCCGTCTTCGGATCAGAGAAGAAGAAGAAAAGAACAAGATCCATTCGGGTTAGAGAAGGGGTTCACTAACCCTAACCCACGCAGAAAGCTTGGGAAAGAAGAAGAGTGGGTTTGGATTTGGCCGAACCCTAAGACCTAACCCTAACTCGCATGGAGAAAGGGAAAAGGAGAAAGCCATTCGGATGAACTCCAAAAGAGAAAAGTAATCAAAGAAAAGAAAAATCCAAAGAAAAGAACAAAGAAAAGGGGTAGGTCCTTTTCCGAACCCTAACCCAAGATCTAAACCCTATTCCCATCCACTAGTTCGAAAAAGAGAAGAACACAGTCCAAATCAAAAGAAGAAGGGGATGGGAAAGGAGAAAGGGAGAAGAGGAAAGGAACCGATTCGGATCGGAAGGGAACCCATTCGGATGAACGAAAAGAAAATAAATCAAAGAACAGAAAACCGAATCGGCAAAATCAAATCAAAAAGCGAAACCCTAACCCTAATTTTGACCCCATCCCCACCATGGGTTAATCCTAGAAGAGAGAAGGCACGGGGAAGAAGGGAAAAGGGGGACGGACCCACCTTCGCCGGTGCGGGAGAAGAAGAGCCGAGCCGGCCCTTTGCCGACGCGGGAGAAGAAGACGAGCCGAGGAGCTGGCTCTCCGGGCTCGGCAAGGGGGCGCCGCGGCCAGGCCGCTCGACGGCGGCATGCTCACCCATTAGGGAGCATGCGTGCCGGCGAGGGGGCCGGCGACGGTGCCATGGTCGCTGCTCGCTCTCGCTCGGTATCCTCTCGGTGGCTGCGGGTGCGCTGAGAGATAAGAGAGCGGCGTAGACGGAGAGAGAAAGGAAAGAATCGAATGAACGCTAGGGTTTTGCTGACCGTGGCCGGAGGAGGTTTTTATTCGACCGAGATGAACGGATGGCCGTCGGATGAGATCTGACGGTGATGGAAGCACGGGCCGACTTTCAGCCCAGGCGGGCGCGAGTGGCAGGCCGCTTTGCCGGTCCAGGCCCAGGTTGTGGCCTGGGTCAGCGCGACGCACGCGCGCGAGAGTGAAAGGCAATGGTGGGCCGGGCCACTATGGCAGTTCCAGCCCAATCAAAGAACAGTGAGAAAGAATCAATCAGTTTTTTGTTTTTTCATTTCCAGTAAAGTTTTTATTTCCTAGAAAATGAATTAATGGCTCAAAAGAAAAATAGAAAAAAGGTATTTTACCAATGGGTAAAATTCAAGAAATTGAGTTAGAGTTTTTCCGCTGCTAAAGAAAAAGTATATTCTCCAGTGATTTTGAACCGATGTGATATTCAACTGGAGAAAAGGAAAGTTTTTCCAGTAAATGTTTATTTCCTGAAATTTGATTAATGGATTAAAGGAAATAGAAAATACAATTTTCCCTGTGGGTAAAATTCAAGAAAAGGAGAAGTTTTTCCACAGCTAAAGAAATTATTGATTCTTCAGTTATTTTGAATCAATGTGGTATTTAATCAGAGAAAAAGAGTTTTGATATGATTATGATGTTGTTATTTTCTGACCAACGTTGTTAATAACAATATCATAATTGTAATGATTTATGCATTAATTCTACTTTGCCCAACGGTGATGTAGAATTAGTGTATAAGAAAAGTTGATAATTTTAATGATTTATGCATTAATTCTACTTCTGCCCAACGGTGATGTAGAATTAGTGTATAAGAACAGTTATAAAAGTTAAAGATTTATGCATTAATTCTATTTCTACCCAATGGTGATGTAGAATTAGTGTGTAAGAATAGTTGTGAAAGTTAAAGATTTATGCATTAATTCTATTTCTGCCCAACGGTGATGTAGAATTAGTGTATAAGAATAATTGTATGTTTTGATTTTGACCAACGTTGGAATCAAGGCATGCAAATGGTGTTATTTTTATGTTAAGAAAAGTTTTGACCTGGTTTTCATCTTGTCTAAGGTGAACTGGGTAGTCACCTCACCGTGTTCCACTGAGATTGTGGCACTGGTGAGGGAGACAAAAAGAGAATGATGCCTCTTGGGCAACTAAAGAAAGGGATTTTGAATCCCAAAAGATATCCTATGGCTTTTGAGCATAGGATGTGGGTCACTGCAAACAAGAAATGTTTGGCTGTGATAAAGAACATGATTGAACCTGCAATTATGGGCTCAACCCCAGAATGTGACATGGTCACCGAGTATCTTGATAGAATAAAGAATCAGTTCACTGGCTCTTCAAAAGACATATGCCACTTAGCTGATAAAGCAGCTGGTCACAGAGTATTAATCTAGAAAATGTGGCATAAGAGAGCTCACGATGCGTTGTCAAAATTATGGCACTGTCGTTTATGCCATATTTCGAGGGGGGAGAATAGAAAGACAAGTTAAGAATGATATTCTTCCTCCATTAGAGCTCTCAGATTAAGTTCAATGCAGGGAATGTATAAAAGAAAAGTATGTAAAGAAGATTAAGAAAGATGACAAACGAAGCGTAGGAATTTTACAGATTATTCACACAGACATCTGTGATCAGCTTTCCTATAAAGAGTGTGGATGGTTATGATTTGTTCATAACATTCACATATGAGTACTCCCATTATGGCTATATTTATCTAATCAAAGAAAGAAAAGATGTACTGGATAAATTCAAGATATTAAAGATTAAGATAGTCAGGTCTGACCATGGGGGAGTACTGCGGTCGGCATACCCTAAAAGAATGGCATAGTAGCCCAGTATTCTATACCGGGTGAACCTCAGCAGAATAGAGTAGCTAAAAGAATCAATTGTACCCTAATGGATATGGTGGGCAGTATGATAAGTTACTTCACCTTACAGTTGAGCCTGTGGATGGAGGCGTTAAAAACCCCATTCATATTCTCAAAAGAGTACCAAGTAAATCGGTGCCCAAAACACTGTATGAGTTGTGGACAGAAATTGTACCCTCACTAAACCACTTGCATGTGTGTGGGGGAGTCCTGCTGAGGCTAAAGTATTTAACCCAAACATTGGGAAGTTAGATCCTAAAACAGTAAGGTGCCATTTCATTGGCAACACAGAAAAGTCAAAAGGTTTTTGTTTTCCACTGTCCAGAGAGACATACAAAGTTTGTGGAAACGAGACACGCTGTTTTCCTAGAGGATGAAAAGATGAGGGGAGCATGGTAGCTCGAGAAATTAACCTTGAAGTGAAGCGGATGTATGCGCCCACTCCAATGATTCATGAGCCAATTTTCTCACTACCTACTGTCGCTGCACCGACAGTGCTAAGTACTGTGGTGCCAGCACCTGTTGTTATCCCACCTATGGCAACAATGAATGACGATGAGGAACCTGTTCTTCAGGATTCTATATAACCTATTACCACACATGAGGGGGAGCAACAACAGCCTCAAATAAAAGATGTGCCAAATGTAAAGGCCCCTAGTAGGTCTCAAAGAGTTAGAAAATCAGCTATTTCTGCTGATTATGAAGTGTATAACACTAAGAAATTTCAAATGGAGGATGATCCCACCTTATTTGAAGAAGTCATGAGAAGTGATCATTCATCAAAGTGGCTTGAGGCCATGGAAGATGAAATGAAATCGATGAATGCCAATAGAGTTTGGGACTTAGAAATAATTCCTAAAGAAGCCAATACAGTAGGCTGTAAATGGGTCTACAGAGCAAAACTTGACTCTCAAGGGAATATAGAAACATATAAAGCGTGACTTGTGGCAAAAGGTTTTATGCAAAGAGAAGTGATTGATTACAATGAGACCTTTTCTCCAGTCTCATGTAAGGATTTCTTCATAATCATAATGACATTAGTGGCACATTACGATTTAGAATTATATCAGATGGATGTAAAGACGGCATTTCTCAATGGAGACTTGGAGGAAAATGTTTACATGGCACAACCGAAAGGTTTTGTCATGGAAGAAAAAGAACGAATGGGATGCCGCCTAAAGAAATCCATTTATAGATTAAAGCAAGCTTCAAGACGGTGGTACTTGAAGTTTGATCAGTCAATAAAGAATTTTGGGTTTTTTTAAAGAGAAGGTAGAGGACAATTGTGTCAATACAAAGTTTAAAGAATGGGAAGTTTATCTTCCTTGTTCTATATGTAGATGATATCTTACTTGCTAGTAGTGATGTCAGTCTACTACTAGAGACAAAGAAATTTGATATGAAAGATCTTGGCGAAGCCTCGTTCGTTCTTGGGATCGAGATTCACTAAGATAGAAGAAAAAGGGTATAAGGACTGTCACAAAAGGCATACATGAAAAAGATCTTAAAGAAATTCAGTATGCACAAATGTAGTCCCTCACCTGCTCCTATAGTCAAGGGCGACAGATATAGGGATTTTCAATGCCCTAGGAACCAATATGAGCTCAATCGATAAAGTAAAAGTGGTTCCATATGCTTCAGCTGTCGGAATCTTGCAACATGCTCAAGTATATACGAGCCCTGACTTGGCATTTGTTACCGGGTTTTACTTGGCAGATTCCAGAGCAATTATGGAATAGAACACTGAAATTAGTAAAGAAAGTCTTGCATTATTTGTAAGGAACGAAAGGCCTCATGATGACATATAGAAGATCTGATTCACTCCACATGGTGGGATATTTAGATTCTGATTATGCGAGAGTGAATGCATATCCAGACGTGGATTTTCTATCATCTCGCAAAGGGGAGTTATTTCATGGAAAAGCTCAAAGCAAACTGTCACTATATCGTCCACAATGTATGATAGTTTGTAGCGTGTTTGTAACACCTCTGGTGTTTGGACCTAGAACTAAAACTTGGCATGTCATCATATGCATTGCAAATCATTCATAAAGTAGAAAATTTTGAATGCATTCACTAATAAGCTTTATTTCATAATGTTGTTATTTCTTGTGATGCGATTCAAAACCCTAAATAAAGATCATGACCACAAGGGTCAAAATTCATGTGATCATGTGAGGTCATGTGTCCTTTGACTCAAATAACCCTAATGGGCCATGTTACTGGTCAAAAATCAAAATTTAAGTAAAAGGAAGACAAATCAAATTTGAATTCAAATTCAAATTATAAAAGTCCTTTTTGCCCCTTTTGACTAATTCAAAATCCATGTGGAATTTGGGGTTGAGGCAAAAAGCAAAGTTGGAGATTATTTTATAAGGATCAACTTTGGTATTCAAAGTTTTCAAAGTTTACATATAAAATTTGGAGTAATTTTGAAATGATTCAAATACTCAAATGCACCCCAAATTCAAATTTCAAAGTGGAGGCAGAATTTGAAAATGTTCCTTGAAGCAAAGTTGTAGAGTTTGAAAAATTGAACAACTTTCATTTTTGGCAATTTTCAACTTCTTTAGAAAATTTGAGAGTAATTTAAAAAATAGACTCAGTGGCAGTTTTGTAAATAACTCAAAAATCAAGATTGACATCGCCGCTTACCGCCGGCGCCACGCAGCTGCCGCCGCCGAGCGTTTTGCGCCGCTTTCTCGCGCGTTGACACGCAGCCGGTGCCGTGGCGGGCTCGAGCGTGCGCTGTCGACACCGGGCAACCCCTTCCCGGCTATAAATAGCAACAGTCGCCGCCGACGTCCCCGTTTTCCCCTTCTGCTCTGCTCCGCCACCGCGTAGCTCCGCCGCTCGCCGTAGCCATCGTTGAGCCACGTCAGTCATGCCTAGCTACACCGACAGCTTCGCCTCGCCCTGCCGCTCATTCCCGACCTGCTCGTCTCGTTTCTAGCCGATCAGCGACACCGCGCGACATCGTCTTCTTCGGAGCCGGCCGAGGCTCCGCCGCGACCCACCTCACCATGGCCAAGGTGATTCAGTACGTCTCCGCCTGCACCAAGTACACCATCGTGATCACGGTGAGCTCCTGAGCGTGATGCTCGCTCTTCTTTTGACTCTACTGCACCGTAGCCGTAGCTACGTCGACCGCCGTCGAGTCCGAGCCGCCATGCCTGGCGTGGAGGTGTCTCCGGTGCACCTTTTTCCTTTCTGATAGCTGAGATCGGTTCGGGGGAAAGAATAGGTCATGAAGGTGCGGTCTGTTTTGTCAGAGCTTCACCGCCGGCGCGTTTTGCCGATCGGAGCAGACAGCGCCGCCGTGCGTCCTCTTTAGGTCACTGACAAGCGGGGTCTGGCAGTCAGTACGAGAGAGGAAGAAGAACAGTGCAATTTTGTAATTTCTGAAATTTTGAATAGTGCTGAATCTTTGGAAATTTGTAGGAAAATAATCATAGCTCCAAAAATTCTGAAATTTTGTGTGTAGCTTCTGTACATGCTCTAGTATGGTTTAAAAATTTGAAACTTGAAATTTGAATAAATTTTTAATGTTCAAAAATTCAGTCCATTAATTAATAAATGCAATTTCCATGATTTTTGTAGGCCATTGTATAGCTCGAAAAATTAAGAAATTTATTTTGGTACACTAATTTGTTATGTGGAAGCTTACATAAAATTTTGAGGTTATTTGGAATAAGTTTATTTTTGGGCTTATTTCAAATTAATTAAAAATTGAATAAAAGCAACCCTAATTGTTAGGGTTAGGATTTAATTTTTGTTTGGGTCAGGTTGTGTGACCAGTAGGGTTTCAAGATCCATTTGGTCAAGTCCCATGTATGGTTCTTGATGGTAGGATTGCAAGTTGGTTTTGTTGGCTTGCAACTGTACTGTGAAATAAAATCATTTGCGGGGTGTTGTTACATTTCATGTACCGTGAAAGCATCATGTTTACATTATCATCATATTGAAGCATATGTTATTATTTCGTGTAGAACCCGAGAGTGAAACGATTCTAGTTGAGCAAGTTCTGGAAGGATCCCCGGTTGTCACAGGATTTGATAATTGTGGTACTGATCCGGAACCTGAGATCGTCAACGAAGGCAAGCCTCGGTTTATGCATTAAACCATTCCCTTGTTTACTTTCAAAAGTTTATCACCTATGTTACCTATTGCATTAAGTTGATTTATTCAAATGTTACCTACTTGATGCATTGACTACCTTGTTAATTGTTTACCATCCTTGAAGATGATTTCATTTACAAAGGCGTAGAATGCTTAGTATGCTTTATGGTAGGCTTTCAAAGTAAAAGTTTCGATACAATCAAAGATGGCATACTGGCCAAAGAAAGAAAGAAGATAGAATGAACTAGAGACTAGTCGGGTGACTTATCTTGAATGTTGGGTAATGTTGCCGACTATGTCGCTTAAAGGCCACTCATTGTGGATCTTCTGAACGAGACACTTTGTAGTACTGGTCACATACTCCGGTAAGCCTACTTCGGCTAATCCGATACTAAGACGAATGCCCACGCACTGGGAGTGGTGAGATGGCGGGAGTAGCGTGTACTCTCATGGCTTGAATGTGGCCAGATTTGAGGTGTGTTGTGCTCTCGGGTGGCGTGGAGACGGCTTAGTACGGGAGGATCCGGTAGCGAGGTTGATATATGCAAGATTAAGTTCTACATATGTCGTGTGATAAGGAATCCCCAGCTAGGACTTGAATCAATTCGAATTGCCGGTGCTCCGCGGATATGGAGACTCGATTCATTACAGAAGCAATGCAGGACTGGTGAATTACTAAAATTTGAGAAAAGGAATGGAATGAGAAGGATTGGAACATGGGATATAAACACTTAGTTTGAGATATTGAACTAAAGTACTTAGGGGTAAAACTTAAAACTAGGATCAAGAATAGTACGCTTTTGGCAAAGAACTTTTGAATCTTTCTACATCCTTACCTTGACCCAACACCCGCATCCCTAAGACCTTCACCCTTTTTCGTCGGGTCAGTCTTGTTGAGTACTTTTTGTACTCAGGGTTTGTTAACCCTTGTTGCAGGTGAGTCGCATGCGCAGGCTTGTTTTGGTCCCTGCTGCATGTCAGTGTATGAAGTCGATGACGATGAGGAATGATGAATGGCCTTTGGACAAGGCACTAGTTTGTGTGAAATAAATAATGTTAATGTAATATTATCTCTCTACTATGGTTGTATGACACTTATGGTTATGTAAGTTTGAAACAACTGGTTTGTAATATTAAACTTAAGTCTTCCACTTATTTACCTCTGGTATGTATATTGAAAAATGTTGTAATCTGCAATGACTGTGATTGGGATCCTGTTTGAAACGTGGATGATTCGGGTTTCCCGAGGACACCCGACAGACCTGGTAAGTTGTTGGGAACTTGTGTACGCTATCTGAGGTCTGTTGAGACATCGATAGGTGCACGTGGGCCCAATTTCTTAGGAGGTTCTACCATAGCTGGTATCAGAGCAGGTCCTATCTAAGATCATTGTAGGTTGCTTTTGAAAACCTTCAAACTAATTTGGATCAAAGAAATTAAACTGGATATTTTGAGTTCAAATTTCTTTCTTCTTTCCTCTAATCTAGCCTCAATCTTGTCTTATTTGAAAGTTTGTGGCGGATAATATGATTAGGTTTGTCCTATGTATTAAAAATCTAGTACTTTTGATGGTATAAATCTTTTGTACTCGGATTCGTAAGATCGATTCATGCATCATTCTTGAACACATTGCATAATAATTCCCCTTAAAAGTGGTTGGGTAAGTAATGTCAATCCCATTCTTGCTAACCTCCATTATCCTCAAGCTATCCTTATAGTCCCATCGTAAATTCTACAGGCTATGGCAAAGACCAAGATAACTGCACGCAAGTCCACTGGACCTCATGGAGTCCCTCATCACCAGTTGGCACCGCGTAACCGTGAGCTTGGTGAAGGAAGTTCCAAGACCCTAGGAGATGAAGGATCTTCAAGCAATCCCGCCAACATTGAGAACCTTACCAAGGAGCTCAACACTTTTCGTTGAGCTCATGCCAAAGATCAAGAGAAGCTGGCAGAAATGGAAAGGGACATCACCAAGAATACCGAGTTGAGGAATGAAGCCTGGACACGAGAGGATGCGGCCAATGAACGCGTCCATGAGTTGGAGTTCTACGTAGAAGACCTGGAGATGGACAATGCCATTCTTCATGAGAATGTCCACCTGTTGTATGCTCAACTTCATCCACCTCATGGGGATGGTGAAGTTACAGATGAAGAAATGATTGTAGCTCTAGGAGAAGTCAAGAATGAAGAAGAGGAGGAGGATCCTGAGGAGTTAGTGTACTTCTCGGATGAAAGTGAGGTTTCGTCCGATATGGGCATGGATGCCGATGACTGAGAGCTCGGAGTAGTAATAGTTCCTTTACTGCTTTCTTAGTAAACCAGGTTTGTCTTGTGGGATACAAGACATGTAATTTAAATAAGTAACCCTTTGTAGCATGAAACCTTTTTAAATGCTTTTAATAAAGAATAATGTAAGTAAACGTGTTCTCTAACAGATGCCTCATCCTATCACCTGAACTGGTGCTAGTGGCTCACATGACGATGATGAGTGCCCAAATCCTCCACCAATGCCTTCGACTATGGCAGATGCAATAGCCGCACTCGTCAACGCAACGGCAGAGAATGCTAGGCTGTTAAGGGAATTGGCGCAAAACCAGCAGGCACCATACCCTAATCATGGTCGTCGTAATGGAAATGACGAGTCAACCTATATGGATTTTACTGACACACGTCCACCTGTGTTCTCTAAGGCAGATGAACCTTTAGAAGCTGACGATTGGCTTAGGACAATAGAGCAAAAGTTCAAGCTGATTCATTGTACCGAGGTTCAGAAACCAAGGTTTGCGGCACAACAACTCCGGGGAGCTGCTGGTGCCTGGTGGGTAAATTTGGTAGCAGTATAGCCCGCTGGCCACCAAATCAACTGGAGGGAGTTCAAGGATGCCTTCAGGGCACACTATATTCCAGACGGTGTGATGACCATGAAGTTAGAAGAGTTCTTGTCTCTTAAGCAAGGGGAGCACCCGGTGATGCATTATGTTGGGCGTTTCAATCACCTATCGCAGTATGCTATAGAGTATGTGAATACTGACAGGAAAAAGAAGAATCATTTCATAAGAGGTCTGAACACCAAGCTTCAGACCATGATGGCAACTTGTGGCAACACAACTTATTATGAGACTGTCAACATTGCTATCGCATCAGAGGAGAATTACCGCCGACACAAGGAGGCGAAGAAAAAGAGGTCATTTGCTTCTGGATCGTCAAGTGGAAAGCGTCAAAAGGTGATCTACCATCCTCGTAATCATGGCCGTGCACCATTCCGCCCACAACAACAAAGCCAAAGCAGCAAATCTTTATTCGATCCCCGCAACTAATACGCCTTTATACTCATCAAAAGCGCGCAGCAAAACAAAACAATACAAATAATGCAAACCGCAATGCTACTCCCCGAATCACAATTATCCATGTTATAATTGTGGTAAACCGGACACTTTTCCCGAGAATGTCCATATCCTAGGAAGAACAATCTGATGCACCCAAAGCCCTGTTACTCTAAATTTCGTAATCAAGAAAAGGGCAATGCTCGGAACAATCGAAAGGACAAAGTTGAGAAGAAAAGCGGAAGGGTCTTCTATACTCAAGCTGGAAGCTATTCGGAAGGAGAACCAATAATGATGGGTATGTTTCCGTTGCTAAGCATCCTACAATTACCTTATTTGATTACGGTGCATCCCATACATTCATCAATCGTACATTTGTTGTGAAGCGTAGGATAGCTATTGGGGAAACAAAAGAGCCCTATCATATACAAATGCTTCGGGGACGAATCACGTACAAGGGAGGTAGTTCAAACATGTACCTATTGATTTGGGAGGTTATGAGTTCCCTACCAATATCTTTGATATTAAAGGATCAAGATATAGATATGATCCTTGGTATGAACTAGTTAACCCAACACGGGCTATCATAGATGTCTCTATGTAGAACCATAAGGGTAAATGCACCTGGCAGCAAAACCCAACTTCTCATCCAACTTCCCTTCCCTAAAAGTACAGTGGAAACAGTCTGTGCAACTATTGTTGAAGGAGCCGAGAAAATTTCAGTGGTATGTGAGTTTACGGATGTCTTTCCCGATGATCTGCCTGGTTTGCCACCGCATCGAGACGTAGAATTCGAGAATTGATCGAAACCAGAACAAAGACACCAAGATCCGAAGAGCATATAGGATGCCACCCAAAGAACTAGCGTAATTAAAAATGTAACTACAAAAGTTGTTAGACAAGGGTTTCATTCAACCCAGTTCATCATCTTGGGGATGCCCTGCTATTTTCGTGAAGAAGAAGGACCAAACCTTAAGGTTATGTGTTGACTATCGGCCGTTAAATGAAGTCACCATCAAGAACAAATACTCCTTACCCCGAATTGATTTGCTTTTTGATCAACTTGCAGGAGCTAAGGTTTTCTCGAAGATAGACTTGAGATCAGGCTATCACCAGATTAAGATCAGACGAGAAGATGTGCCGAAGACAGCGTTTACTACCCGATATGGTCTATATGAGTATTTAGTCATGTCTTTTGGGCTGACCAATGCCCCGGCTCATTTCATGTACCTGATGAACTTAGTTTTCATGCCCGAGTTGGATAAGTTTATAGTGGTATTCATTGATGACATTCTTATCTATTCTAAGAGCAAAGAAGAATATGCGGAACATCTCCGCATTGTTCTACAACAATTAAAAGATCACCAATTATATGCCAAGTTCAGCAAATGTGAATTCTGGTTAAAGGAAGTACAATTTTTAGGTCATGTGTTATATCTGTCAAGGTATAGTTGTTGATCCAAGCAAGGTAGAAGAAGTCCTTAATTGGAAAGCACCCACTGGCTGTACATCAAGTTCGAAGTTTCACTGGGGTTGGCGGTATTACCGCTGTCGGTTCATCTCGACTTCTCGTAATTGCGAAGCCAATTCATGGACTCTTGAAAAATCAAACTAAGTTTGTATGGTCAGCGAGAATGTGAAGAGGCCTTTCGGACATTGAAGAAGGTCGATAAGCGCATTCGAAGATTAGCACAACCTGATATCGAGAGGCCATTTGATATCTATTGTGATGCATCTAGAATTGGTATTGGCTGTGTTCTATGCAAGAAGGCAGAGTCATAGCATATGCTTCCAGACAACTAAAGAAGCATGAAGAACATTATCCCACCCATGATCTTGAATTAGCCGCTGTTGTTCATGCACTCAAGATTTGGTGACATTATTTATTGGGCAATATATGTCATATCTATACGGATCATAAAAGTTTGAAATATATCTTTACTCAGTCAGAGTTGAATATGAGGCAAAGAAGATGGTTAGAACTTATCAAAGATTATGACTTAGAAGTGCATTATCATCCGGGCAAGGCTAATGTGGTTGCCGATGCCCTGAGTCGCAAAAATCATTGCCATTGTCTGACTGTGAAACCTATGCAACGAACATTGTGTCAAGAGATGGAGCATCTGAATTTACAAATCATAGAACAAGATTCCCTGTCCAATATTGCAATTGAGTCCACTATCAAAGATCTGATCATTGCTGCTCAACAGAAAAGTAAGGGCATAGCCCATATCAAGGATAAAGTCAGATCTGGAAGATCAACATGTTTCAAGATTGATGAATCAGATGTTGTATGGTTCAAAGATAGATTGGTAGTACCCAAACATCCGGAGTTACGAAAGCATATTCTTGATGAAGCTCATTCTACAAGATACTCCATTCATCCAGGTAGCAACAAAATGTATCATGATCTGAGAACGAGATATTGGTGGACCAAAATGAAAATAGAAATAGCTCAATATGTGGCCAAATGTGATACTTGTCAGAGAGTCAAAGCGATTCACATGAAGACTGCGGGACCATTACATTCCTTGCCAGTTCCATCTTGGAAATGGGAAGATATATGTATGGACTTCATAGTAGGGTTGCCTAGGACATCTGCAGGCTACAATTCAATATGGGTTATTGTTGATCGCCTAACCAAGATAGCTCATTTCTTACCAGTCAGAGATAAATATCGAGCGGAGCAGTATGCAAAGCTTTATCTGAATAGAATCTTTAGTCTGCATGGGGCACCCAAGACCATTGTCTCTGACAGAGGGTCATTGTTTATGTCCAAGTTCTGGAAAAGTCTACATGAGTCTTTGGGAACTAAACTTATCCGTAGTTCTGCTTATCATCCGCAAACCGATGGACAGATGGAAAGGGTAAATCAAATTCTTGAAGATATGTTAAGAGCATGTGTTCTCTCCTATGGTGTTATATGGGATGAATGCCTTCCCTTAGCTGAATTCTCATATAACAATAGCTATCAAGAGAGCATTAAAATGGCACCATTTGAAGCATTATATGGTCGTAGATGCCAGACACCTTTACATTGGTCAGATGTTGGAGAACATTGGTTCTTTGGACCGGATGTGGTCAAGGAAGCAGAAGAGAAGGTTAAACTCATACAAGCTAATATGAAGGTAGCTCAATCTCGACAAAAAAGCTATGCTGATAAGAGGAGGCGACCTCTAGAATTCATAGTGGGAGATCATGTCTACCTCAAGGTATCGCCAATGAAAGGAGTTCATCGTTTTGGGATTCGGGGAAAGTTGGCGCCCCGTTATGTCGGTCCGTTTCAAATCCAACAAAGATGTGGACCAGTCGCCTATCGTGTTAAGCTACCAGATCACATGTCAGCTGTGCATGATATCTTCCATATATCCCAGTTGAAGAAGTGTCTTCAAGTACCTGACCAAGTGATTGACTTTGGTGATGTAGAACTAGCACCTGATTTGACTTATGCCGAGTACCCCATTAGAGTCTTAGATCAAAAGGATCGAGTCACTCGAAGGCGTATAATCAAGTTCTACAAAGTACAATGGAACCAGCACACTGAAGTAGAAGCTACTTGGGAGTCTGAGGATTATTTAGAAGAAAACTTTCCTGACTTCTTTGCTTCTCTCTAGTTGCAATACCTCGTCTATATTATAACTTGTTTATTTTGTCAAAAGAATGGAAAACCCCCTCACTAGTCTTTTGAATAAAGTTATGATGTGTTAGCTTGACACATTTCCTTTTCCATTACTTAGCCTTAGGTTTTAAATCTCAGGACGAGATTTCTTTAAGGGGGGAGGGTTGTAACACCTCTGGTGTTTGGACCTATAACTAAAACTTGGCATGTCATCATATGCATTGCAAATCATTCATAAAGTAGAAAATTTTGAATGCATTCACTAATAAGCTTTATTTCATAATGTTGTTATTTCATGTGATGCGATTCAAAACCCTAAATAAAGATCATGACCACAAGGGTCAAAATTCATGTGATCATGTGAGGTCATGTGTCCTTTGACTCAAATAACCCTAATGGGCCATGTTACTGGTCAAAAATCAAAATTTAAGTAAAAGGAAGACATCAAATTTGAATTCAAATTCAAATTATAAAAGTCCTTTTTGCCCCTTTTGACTAATTCAAAATCCATGTGGAATTTGGGGTTGAGGCAAAAAGCAAAGTTGGAGATTATTTTATAAGGATCAACTTTGGTATTCAAAGTTTTCAAAGTTTACATATAAAATTTGGAGTAATTTTGAAATGATTCAAATACTCAAATGCACCCCAAATTCAAATTTCAAAATGGAGGCAGAATTTGAAAATGTTCCTTGAAGCAAAGTTGTAGAGTTTGAAAAATTGAACAACTTTCATTTTTGGAGATTTTCAACTTCTTTAGAAAATTTGAGAGTAATTTGAAAAATAGACTCAGTGGCAGTTCTGTAAATAACTCAAAAATCAAGATTGACATTGCCATCGCTTGCGGCATACCATTTGCTACCGCCGCCGAAGCGTTTTCGCGCCGCTTTCTCGCGTTGACACATGGCCGGTCTTTGTGGCGGGCTCGAAGGCTTGTTGTCGACGCCGGGCAACCCCTTCCCGGCTATAAATAGCAACAGTCGTCGCCGACGTCCCCGTTTTCCCCTTCTGCTCTGCTCCACCACCGCGTAGCTCCGCCGCTCGCCGTAGCCATCATTGAGCCACGTCAGTCGTGCCCAGCTACGCCAACAGCTCTGCCTTGCCCTGCCACTCATTCCTGACCTGCTCGTCTCGTTTCTAGCCGGTCAGCGACACCGCGCGACATCGTCTTCTTCGGAGCCGGCCGAGGCTCCGCCGCGACCCACCTCACCGTGGCTGTGGTGATTGAAGACGTCTCCACTTTGCACCAAGTACACCATCGTGATCACGATGAGCTCCTGAGCGTGATGCTCGCTCTTCTTTTGACTCTCTTGCGCGTAGCCATAGCTACATCGACCATTGCCGTCGAGTCCGAGCCGCCATGCCCGGCGTGGAGGTGTCTCCGGTGCACCTTTTTTTCCTTTTCGATAATTTGAGATCGGTTCGGGGAAAGAATAGGTCATGAAGGTGCGGTCTGTTTTTGTCGAGCTTCACCGCGGCGGTGCGTTTTGCCGATTGGAGAGCGAGACAAGTGCTTGCATATCGTCCTCTTTAGGTCACTGACAAGCGGGGTTTGGCTGTCAGTACGAGAGAGGAAGAAGAACAGTGCAATTTTGTAATTTCTGAAATTTTGAATAGTGCTGAATCTTTGGAAATTTGTAGGAAAATAATCATAGCTCCAAAAATTCTAAAATTTTGTGTGTAGCTTCTGTACGTGCTCTAGTATGGTTTAAAAATTTGAAACTTGAAATTTGAATAAATTTTTAATGTTCAAAAATTCAGTCCATTAATTAATAAATGCAATTTCCATGATTTTTGTAGGCCACTGTATAGCTCGAAAAATTATGAAATTTATTTTGGTACACTAATTTGTTATGAGGAAGCTTACATAAAATTTTGAGATCATTTGGAACAAGTTTATTTTTGATCTTATTTCAAATTAATTAAAAATTGAATAAAAGCAACCCTAATTGTTAGGGTTAGGATTTAATTTTTGTTTGGGTCAGGTTGTGTGACCAGTAGGGTTTCAAGATCCATTTGGTCAAGTCCCATGTATGGTTCTTGATGGTAGGATTGCAAGTTGGTTTTGTTGGCTTGCAACTGTACTGTGAAATAAAATCATTTGCGGGGTGTTGTTACATTTCATGTACCGTGAAAGCATCATGTTTACATTATCATCATATTGAAGCATATGTTATTATTTCATGTAGAACCCGAGAGTGAAACGATTCTAGTTGAGCAAGTTCTGGAAGGATCCCCGGTTGTCACGGGATTTGATAATTGTGGTACTGATCCGGAACCTGAGATCGTCAACGAAGGCAAGCCCCGGTTTATGCATTAAACCATTCCCTTGTTTACTTTCAAAAGTCTATCACCTATGTTACCTATTGCATTAAGTTGATTTATTCAAATCTTACCTACTTGATGCATTGACTACCTTGTTAATTGTTTACCATCCTTGAAGATGATTTCATTTACAAAGGTGTAGAATGCTTAGTATGCTTTATGGTAGGCTTTCAAAGTAAAAGTTTTGATACAATCAAAGATGGCATACTGGCCAAAGAAAGAAAGAAGATAGAATGAACTAGAGACTAGTCGGGTGACTTATCTTGAATGTTGGGTAATGTTGCCGACTATGTCGCTTAAAGGCCACTCATTGTGGATCTTCTGAACGAGACACTTTGTAGTAATCTTGGTCACATACTCCGGTAAGCCTACTTGGCTAATCCGATACTAAGGCGAATGCCCACATGACTTTGGGAGTGGTGAGATGGCGGGAGTAGCGTGTACCCTCGTGGCTTGAATGTGGCCGGATTTGAGGTGTGCTGTGCTCTCGGGTGGCATGGAGACGGCTTAATACGGGAGGATCCGGTAGCGAGGTTGATATATGCAAGATTAAGTTGTACATATGTCGTGTGATAAGGAATCCCCAGCTGGGACTTGAATCAATTCGAATTGCTGGTGCTCCGCGGATATGGAGACTCGATTCATTATAGAAGCAATGCAGGACTGGTGAATTACTAAAATTTGAGAAAAGGAATGGAATGAGAAGGATTGGAACATGGGATATAAACACTTAGTTTGAGATATTGAACTAAAGTAAGGGGTAAAACTTAAAACTAGGATCAAGAATAGTACGCTTTTGGCAAAGAACTTTTGAATCTTTCTACATCCTTACCTTGACCCAACACCCGCATCCCTAAGACATTCACCCTTTTTCGTCAGGTCAGTCTTGTTGAGTACTTTTTGTACTCAGGGTTTGTTAACCCTTGTTGCAGGTGAGTCGCATGCGCAGGCTTGTTTTGGTCCCTGCTGCATGTCAGTGTATGAAGTCGATGATGATGAGGAATGATGAATGGCCTTTGGACAAGGCACTAGTTTGTGTGAAATAAATAATGTTAATGTAATATTATCTCGCTACTATGGTTGTATGACACTTATGGTTATGTAAGTTTGAAACAACTGGTTTGTAATATTAAACTTAAGTCTTCCGCTTATTTACCTCTGGTATGTATATTGAAAAATGTTGTAATCTGCAATGACTGTGATTGGGATCCTGTTTGAAACGTGGATGATTCGGGTTTACCGAGGACACCCGACAGACCTGTTAAGTTGTTGGGAACTTGTGTATGCTATCTGAGGTCTGTTGAGACATCGATAGGTGCACGTGGGCCTGGTTTCTTAGGAGGTTCTGCCACAGTGTTATGAGGCAACGGGCAGGTGAACTAACTAACGAAGTTCATACCCGGTTTGAAGGTGGTTGACGACATCTATAGACCACTAAAGTAATACTGCGATTATAATCTGGCAGTACATGATGCTCACAACATAAGTTAAGTGGTGCTGCCAAACACGTTGATATAGAGTATTATGTTGTGAAAGATAAAGTCTAGGATCAAGTCATAAGTCTTGAGCATATAAGTACAGAAAAGATGCTCGCGGATCCGCTTATAAAAGACTTACCACCCAACGTGTTCAGAGAACATGGTGTTCAGAGAACATATAGCTAGCATGGGTTTAAGGGAAAGCCTATAAAATTCCTGAACAAAAGAAGGCCCAAATGTAAGTATCTATTTCAGAACAGAGTAGTAAGTTGTAGCTGTTATGTCTATCGGCAATGGACCGTGACGATGAGACATGCTCTATGAGCTAATCTGTAATTGAATGAACAAAAGTAAATGATATGAAAATGAAAGATGGAATGAGATCAAGGGGGAGAATATTAGTTGATCTCTACCAATAGGCCCAACGGCCTATTGGGTCCTTGCCTCTGCTCCCTGATCGAGGGAGCCCAACCCTAACTGGTTGGTGGGCCCCTGTCGCACAGCACATACAAATAGAGAAGGTGGGGATCGGGGCTCGGGTAACGAGGTTGAACGGAGCCACCACACCCACATACAAAGAAACCCTAATCCGATCCTAAAGAGATGTTGCCAGCGACGGGATGAGCCCCCAACCACCGCCGTCGACCCACTGCAGGGTCACCACCGGACCGCTGTCTCTCCACCAGCGCCACTGGACTTCACCGCCACCGCGCTGGACGTCTTCTACACTGCGGCACCGGCGTCTACCCGCTACGGTGCATCTACTGAGAAGGCGAGGAGTCTACCCGGATCTACGGGTTACACAGTGAGGTACACTCATCGATCCTAACACTGAGCTCTAGCCTTAGCTACTTCCCTATCCTCATCCTATAGCTGCTGACTTCTAACAACAGAGATACTTTACCTATAACTACATTTCCCTTTTAAGTTTTTGCCCCCATTTTCTACATATAGGCTTTCGTTTGTCTTGTCAAAACATTGGATCTCTTTTATGCCTGCAGCGTTTTGACTTAACCTATTCTTTTCTCTCTAAAAGAGCTCGAGGAAGAAAATGAAGATGGAGGGCCTGTTGGCTTGAACTTATCAGCCAGCTTATCAGCTAGAATCTACAGTATTTTTCTCTCACAACAAAATAGTTTCCATCCTATGATGTGATTTGACATCCACACCTGACCCTCATTCGCGGGTCTAGACCCGGTGACACCCATGGGTGTGATTTGGCACCTACGCCCGCATCCTAGCGGGTGCAGTGCTCGTGGGTCCAACAACCATCCCAACTAGTATACCACAAAGGACGAATGTCATGCATGTTGTTCACAAGTTCGTACTCCCTCCATCCAAAAATGAATGCAGATATAGGTTTGGGATAACTCAAACTTTCTTTAAGTTTGATCAAATTTATAAAAAAAAGTCTATAAGTTTGATCAAATTTATAAAAAGTACTATCAATATTTATATTTGTAAATACATTTCAACGATATTTATTTGGCATCATAAATATTAATACTCTTTTTTCTATAAACTTGGTCAAAGTAGAATTTATTGACTCTTTATGAAATGAGAGCTGCATTTTGTTTAAGGAGGAAGTATTAAATATCTAATTTATAATATTCTCTTTGTCCCGGTGAAAAAAATGCAATTCTAATTTTCTATTAAGTTACAAATATATATATAAATATATTATCTACATACTAAATATTATGGTCAGTGAAATGTTTTTTTAATAATATCTCTTTGAAGTCATAAATATCAATAGTCTATAAACTTAGCTAAGTTCAAGAAGACTTGACTTAATTCAAATTTAGAACTGTATTCCGACGGATGTATAGTAATTCAAAATAAGAAACTTCTCTTTATTCATGGCAGAACATATTCTGGTCCCTGGGCCTGATCTGACTCTAATTTATACTATACGCTGAACCTAATCAAGGACCAAGATAGAGACAACAAGAGTCCGAGACCATACAGAATGCTCAGGTCTAAATCTAGACCCTCAAAACCACTACCAGAACGACAGATATAATGGGACAAAAGGAGTAGTTATTTCCATGCTATGCAATGTGCCAATGTGGCATTGAAGGGTGCCAGCGAAGGACCAATGTTTCTAACTTTCTGATTTAGAATTTTGAGTAAAAATTTACATGTTGTTCTTGAACTTAGTGGGGGTTTATCCAAAATGCCATTTCTTAGGGGGTACCATTTCCGAGTGTCATCTAAACCTTAGATCTAAGAAATGTGATTTTCATGTCCCTAAACTTAGCTTCAAATGTCATCCAAGTCCAAATGCAGAATACCGACCAACTCCCTGTGTTGACGTGGCATGCTAACTGTCTATTGATGTAGACTAGTCATGTAGGGTTTGTATGTCAATATTCAGATCCATCACCCTTCTCTCTCCTTCGTCTCTCCTCTTTCTTTGTCTCTTGTATCATCTCCTACCCACTGTGCTTGGTGCGCCTCTTTTTCTTCCTTGCCATCGTGCACTCCTTCCTATCCATGCCCTTGCACCGCCCTGAAGTAGGCTAGTGGCAACAACAGAAAGTCAGACCCTCGTACACCATCAGAGGGGGAGAGGGGAGGTGGACCCTTATGTTAGTCCACGTCAAGGCACAATCAGTATCCTCATTGCCGCATCAGTGTTCGAGAGTGTTCGATGGTGCACACAACAGTAGATTTCGGCTGGTTATAGATGGTTGAATAATATTCTGTGAGAGAGAATAAGCTGAAACAAGCTAGGACTATACCAGCCGAACGCGGGTAAGGATATGTTTGAACTCGGATGACACCTAGAATTTAGTTTAGGGATCCGAAATGTCATTTCTTAAGTTAAAGCAACTCTAGCCTCATCCTATTTATGAGCGTTGGAGGGAAAAAAAATCCACCCTAGTAGGGTCCATACAGACCCCCAAAAGTAGATCAAGGCCTCATTTTATGCACGCGGAGGGGAGAGCGTTGTCTCCCAAGGCCCCTACTTTTCTGTTTCTTTCTTTTCCTAACCACTCATGGGCTCTGCTCGCGTCTATCTCTCGTGCACTGCCTCCACAGTCGCTGGCTTTGATTCTGGCTGCCGGATCTGCTACTACTAATGAAGTGATGATGCTCTTAGGGGGTCTAGATGACACCTGGAATCAAGTTTAGGATCCGAAAATGGAATTTCTTCAGCTGAGGGACCGGGATGACTGAATTTTACTCTCTGGAATCCTTGAGACGATTCATACCATTAGCCATGGGACTGGGCACTGGCCATCGCCAGTCAGGGTTTACGGTTTCACAAGGAGCACGCAGCTTCCTGTCTTTGCTTGTTGTTCGTTGCTTCTCCATAAGCAGCAGTGGTACCAAACTACGAATGCTCGGCCTCGTTCACATCGTAAAAACTATTAAAAAACTGATCGGCATGATCGCTGGTCAATTCAGTCGATCTATCACTCGATCAGAACATTTCCAGACGTGACGTGGGTACCCAGTTTTCATAAGATTCCACCCGGTTTTGTGCTGATTGTCTCCGCCGTGCAACGACAAGGCCAAGGTATACGTAGTTGCGGACTTGTAGCGCGGTGCCCTCCCATGCGCCATTTCTCTTGAAGGCTGCAGCTCAAGTTATGATGTACTCTTATGGAAGGAACTCCACCGCTTAAGCAATCTGCTGACGAACTCGTTGTTGCCGAGCGCGAGCCCGAGCTGTATCACCGAACTGCATGCTACAAGCACCTGTATTATTATCGTGTCACGCGCCGCTCTTGCTAGCTAGTTAGTAGGCCAGTGGGCAGAGCGTCTGCAATTTTGGACTCGGTTTCTGCAATCTCGCCACAAATCTTGCAAGCCCTTGCGTCGCATGCACCCCATCCCCAATCCCCCATCCTCATTCAGACGATGAGCTCTGCTCTATAAATCAAGGACGATAGATGAAGGAAACTGCTCGCCAGTAGGAAGGCAACAAGAACGTCGACGTGTTTGATGCATCATGGCTCGCTTCAACGCTTATTCCCTAGTGCTGTTGCTCTTTTGCTACGTTTCGTCAGGTGCAGCTGAAGCGGCGTACAATGTCGCCGGGTTCGGAGCGAAGCCTGGCGGCCGGACGGACTCGTCCGGCGCGTTCGCCAGTGCCTGGTCCGCAGCTTGCCGGTCGCAGGAGCCGGCGACCGTGTACGTGCCGAACGGGCACTTCCTGCTCAGCCGTGCGGCCTTCACTGGCCCATGCTCCAGCAGGGTGACGCTTCAGGTCGATGGTACGCTTGTTGCGCCATCAGGCTACACCAGCCGTGGCGGAGGCGGGGACGACGACGGCTGGATCGTGTTCGACCACGTCGACGGCCTCACTGTGTCGGGCGGCACCGTCGACGGCCGCGGCGAGGCGCTGTGGGCGTGCAAGGCAGCCGGGCACGGCGGCTGCCCCAGTGGAGCAACAGTGAGTTGGCATATAACACATCACATGCATCTTTATTTTTTCTTCAGAAATTTACGTTCAAGTGCTGAAGTGCAAACATGACACCACAAATATGAAGTTTTCCTCTTGACTCGGTGCGTCGCCAGTCGCTGAAGGTGCTGAACTCGAGGAACGTGGTGATCAGCGGCCTGACCTCGGTCGACAGCGAGCTGTACCACGTCGTGATCGACGGCTGCAAGGGCCTCACGGTGCAGGACGTACAGATCGTCGCGCCGGGAAGCAGCCCCAACACGGACGGGATCCACGTGCAGGCCTCGTCCCAGGTCACGGTCACCCGGACAAGCATCCAGACCGGGGACGACTGCGTCTCCGTCGGCCCCGGCACCACCAACCTGCGCGTGGAGCACGTCAGCTGCGGCCCGGGCCATGGCATCAGGTTCCTAGTAGACGACTGAGCGCACTCTTCGCACACAGCACACACTGTCGTCGTCGTCACTTGTGTGATGGTTCGCTTCCGGTGGCGTCCAGCATAGGGAGCCTGGGGAAGCAGAGCGAGGAGAGCGGCGTGGAGAACGTGACGGTGACGGGGGCCGCCTTCGTCGGCACCGAGAACGGGCTGCGGATCAAGACGTGGGCGCGGGCCAAGGTGGAGGGCGCGTACGTGCGCGGCGTCGTCTTCGAGCACGCGCTTATGCACGACGTGCGCAACCCCATCATCATCGACCAGACCTACTGCCCCAACCACGGCGGCGGCGCGGGCTGCCCCCATCAGGTTCGCGCGCGCGTGCGGCACAGACATGCATGTACACCAAAACATTTCGATCGAGCAGCTCGCAGGCATGACTCGTATATATAGCTCTGCTTAGAATTCTGTTTTGCTTGCGTGCGCGGTGCAGAGCTCGGCCGTGAAGATCAGCGACGTGAGGTACACGGACATCCAGGGGACGTCGGCGTCGAAGGTGGCGGTGAAGTTCGACTGCAGCGCGAGCAACCCGTGCAGCGGGATCGGCCTCAAGGACATCAAGCTCACCTTGGACAGCGGAAAGCCGGCAGAGGCGACCTGCCAGCACGCGGACGGCAGGGCTTCCGGCGAAGTCGAGCCTCCAAGTTGCCTGTAGCGCGTTACAAATTAAGGGCTCGTTTGGTTAATTCCTAATCCAAAGGGATCATCCTGATCCGTTTGGACTGGGCATTAACCGACCAAGCACTAAATGGTGCGGCGTGGACACTTGATTATGTGCTCTATTCTGCTGTACTAACAGTTGGTCCGTGTTCAACTGTGTAGCTAACATTAGGTCGTCAGTGGGAGAATAGAACCAATAATCTCAACTAGCCCATTGGCCCATACCATCTTCAATCTACTCTTGTATCTTAGTATAATTGAAAAAAAAAAGAAATCCGTTAACAGCCAAAAAATGATCAGGGAGTTGAAGATGGAACAAGAAAATCACATGCAAACAAAGAGGATCAAATCCGATAGCAAAATATGAGCAAAAGGGCTAATCCTAAAAAATTGCAGCAGAAATAAACTTAGCCAGGTTTCCATACCGGTTAAGCCGTCTTTACTTTGTCAAAATGAGTAATGGACTCCACCATTACGTTCCTATCACCAAGACTATCAAAAAGCATATATATATATATATATATCATTCAGTTTGGAGTCTAGATGAAGAAAATGCGACTTTGGGAAAATCATCCATCAAAACATGCTTAGTCGGTTCTCTGAACCGGCTAAGCTAGTCTTGTACACTTCCTCAAATTGAAGAATGAACTTCATCATTGCGTTCCTATCGTCGAGACGATAAAAAAAAAACACATATATAGATCATCCAATGTAGATTTTGAATGAAGAAATTACGCTCTCCAGAAGTGTTTCTACCACACGAGCCGATAACAATTCGGTAGCCCCACATGTATCTTTTGCTTATCACCTAATCATCTAATCTTTCATTAAGCACTTGTCGTAGCTAGAGCACTTAGATGAGAGCCTCAACTCCCCCACAACTTCAGGACCCTCTAACACACTTGAAATGGCCGGACATAGATGTATATATAGCATCAAGCCCCAAATATAGTTGTTGATGGCGAGCTACAGCTCTTGCAGTAGCACGGGAGTTTCCAATGCCCCCCACCAGAGCCTTGTTGATGCCACGTCGACTAGCTGTTGACAACCGTTGGAGTGTCCTTTCTCCGGTGCCCTCTAAAATCTTCTGCAAAGCTTCTAGAAGCCACCCTTCTCTTCGGTGCTTGGTCCTTGGTATCACCAGAGTTATCCGGTGAATGAAGGTATTGGTTCTTCATATGCACCAGAGTTATCCGGTGACTAGTGAACTCTTCTGCACAATCACTGCCAGAGCCTATCCTCCAGTGCTCTATAGAGAGCACCACCGGAGATTTCTGATGGGTGATTTGCAGCCTTTGTTCATCTTCTTGATGTCTTGGACTTCTTACATGTATTCTATGATCTTGAACGGTGCTCCTTAGTCTTTTCTTGAGGTGTTGATCACTTAATTTTCACATGCTTTTGTCCAAGCCATCCTTGCATCCAAATGAACTAAAACCTTGTATACTAGTAAACCACATTAGTCCATTTAATCATGTTATCAATCAGCCACCAAAGTCATATATAACTCTTGCTAGGTGTCATTTTCTTTATAATCTCCCTAAGAGAGTGAAATAATTTTTGTTCCCTTTCTCTCAACTCTAGCATGGCTGGATCCACTAGGGATGCTCCTGTCAGTAACTTCTACTCAGTTTGCTATCGATGCATTTGTACCCTCGCCTAAATCGAAGACTCTATTTAAATTTTAAAATGCGCATATCTATGCTATGCAATATGCTCATCTAAAACCCTTTCAACTATATATAATACTTCCTCTCTCCAAAATAAGTTAACTTTAAAGCTATGTCAAACTATTTTAAGTTTGATCAACTCTATAAGGGAAAGTATCAATATCCGTGACACCAAAGGACACTGTAAAATTATATTTCAAGGAGTCTAATAACAAATATTTTGTATCATAAATATTACTACTTTTTTTAAAAAAAAATGGTCAAATTTAATATAGCGTGACTTAAGACAACCATAGAAATTGATTTAACTGGAATGGGGAGCAAGTGTACGAAACGAACTTAGTACATGCATTGTACACATTGGATATAGTCTTGATTTTCAAAGGTTTATGCACATACATTTCGCTGACGCTATTTACTAAACGACAACGCAACCAAAACTCCTTACAAACAACTGATGGTTCTACGTGCACGCACACGCAAACCACTAGTTTTTTTTTCAAGTAGCAAAGAGTTGGGATCCCTGAAAACAGCACGGCAAGGCAGAGCTCATAGCCTCCCTCATACACCCTTAGAGCCAGGGAGGTCGACCCACTGAAGCTGGAGCTCTATTTCCCCGCACTCTACGTTCCTTAGCCGGACAACCAGGTCTTGCTTCACCTTCCCCTCCGATATATATATCGAGCTCTCCTCGGCTAGGCAGTTCTGTCTGTTGGGCACCAGTTTCTTTACTATGGTTTTGTCGGCAACATCCCGGAGTTTCATCTTCACAACCTCGACTAATGGGCGGATGTCCACCTCTGCATTACCCATTGTATCATCAACGAAAGTGTCCTTGTCATAAACTTCCTGAAAATGAGAAAGAGTTACTTGTCAATATGAGCATTTCGCTCTTTTAGAGATTTGGAAAATGAAGTCGTGGTGTCTATAATCACTAGGCTATAAAATAGCCAGTTGGCACATCTTCTGAAAGGACATGCAAGCAGTGTTTCAACTATGAAAGTTCAGGGACAGCTATTTTGTAGCTCAAGTTTGCATCTCAGCCCTCCTATCGAAAGTTTGGCACAGACATTTATATTTCCCTTGAGACTCAAATATCAAAACCACAGGGAGCCACAGGAAACTAATACATTCAACCTAAGAAGCTTAAAAGATCCTAAACATGGCTTAATTTGAACTATATTTAGCTGGCATAGGCAAATTACAAGTGTGCGTCAATTCAATTGATCAGTTACATGTAAGAATAGACAAAGTTAATTTCCAAAATATGGAAGCTATTGAGTAAGATCCAGCGAAAAGATAAAAGGCAAATAATTACTCCCCACCAAGTAGTGACTGCATGCTGAGTTAGCATATGAAATTACTACTAGTATATCAGGAGTCACCTGATTTTCACACTGACGGAAACATGGCTCAGGAATGCCCCGTACAGTTGATTCTACAGATAACAGGGACACTTGCACATACTCCGTATCGAGGAAGACTGGTAATAAATCAGTACTAGCAGTACAGTAGCACTTCCTTTGTTACTCGTTTGCTCAGAATATTTGCAGAGTTTCGAAAGGGTAGGGGCAAAAGAACTCAGACAATAGATTTGGGACAGGAAAGGTGGAAGCGAATGCATACCAGTCTGACAGGAACCGCAGGGTCTTCAATAGAGAGCGTGAGTTCTTCGTTCCATTCCGGATTGGTACTCTTTTTCACCACCCGTGTCTTCAATTTCTGTGAAACGTTGAAAAATAATCACGATTCTGCGCACGCATGCGTGAAAAAAAAGGACAGACAACTTCACAGGGGAACGAACTCTAAACAGGGGAAATAAAATCCAAATAGCTGGAGTAGCATATTAGTCGTCGTCTCTACCGTAGACCGGGGATCGATTCGAACGAAATTCGACAGATCTCTTGCCGGACAAAACCCACCAGTAAAATGAAGGCAAACTTCAATCACCTGTAGAAAAGAAAAGGAGGGGAGGAGGAGGAGGAGCGGACCTGCTCGCCGATGCGAACGACGACGTAGGGATCGCTGGATCGGAGGTCGCGGATGGCGAGGTTCACCCCCCTCAGCACGCGCACCTTCACCAGCCCGACGAGATGGTCCAGCATGGTGGTCTCCCTCTCCTTCACCACCAAGTCCTCTCTCTTCCCCGCAGCCGCCGCAGGTCTTCTTGGTTGTTTGTTGTTTCTCGATGGATTTCTGTGGCTCTATTCTACCTGCCGTTGCGCTCTGGCTTCAACTTTAAGTATAATATAAGCTGCCGTTGCGCTGGGCAACAGCCTGTTCGAGTTTAGTCAACAGTATTTTCTTCCCACAGAGAAACCAACTGGGAGCATACGGACGCCGTATGCGTATTGCCGCGGTGCTCGACGCCCCGAGTCCCCAGTCCCCAGTGGATTTCTTCTTCTCCCACGGTGGGCTCCCCCGGTCTCACCCCTCCTGCTGCACAGACAGTGGGCTACCCTGGTAGGAATTCAAGAATTCCTGTGGGTGAGCAGTGAGCACTGAGCAGCGCACACTATTCGTCCGTTACGTTACGTCCTGGTCCTGGCTCTTGACCTGTTGACCGAGGAGGGTCGGCGACTTTTTGGCTAGCCCCGTTCTCCTGGCTGTTGCTGTTTGTGGCTGTGGGCTGGGTGGGTTTGATCCGGTCGCTGCACCGCGTCTATCCAGAATCCAGATGCACAAGCGGCAGGAAACGGACATCTCGTCCTGTTCATTTGGCTTATAAGTCGTATTTTTTTAGTCAATCAATAATATTTTTTTCTTACAATAAATCAGTCAACAGTACTTTTAATCATGACTTATCGTTGTGACGACGCGGTAATTTTGGACGGGAGGGACGATCGGATGGAGCCTTCCTGGCAAGTGGCACGGTGCTGGCTGGCGCCTGCCGTGGGCGTGGCCTCACGTCCGGCTTGGGGAGCTCTGAATATTCACGAGGAGGTATTATACAAGTCTTAAGGGTAGGCTCAATGGGTCGATAGTGAGGTATTATACAAGTCTTAAGGCAGCCTCAATGGGCCCATAGTGCCAAACAAAGAAGCCACGTAGGAAAAAGAATGTGGCGCCGCTTAACCTAACGAGGGCCGATAGCATGCCTTTAGAGAAAAGCGGGACCCACAAACGCATGTTCCTATATTTGTCTTCGATCTGTTGGCCTGCAACCCTGCGACAGAGCGCGGCCTGGTTGGCTGGTTCGTTTCGTTGCTGGTTCGTAAAGAAGTACTACTGGTTGGTTTATGTGAGAGAAAAATACTATTTCGATTAAAAATTTACGATCATTTACGATAAGCCACAGCCAAACGAACAGGCTGGTAGAAGCTGGCATCAGAAAGAGTAAAACAATCTGAGGATAGATGGTGCTAAAGTAAAACAATTGGATAGATCCTCTTTTGTATTCTGTGTAGATGAATTGGCAGTGACGTGGTAGGTTACAGGTAGCAAAGTGTTGCGGGTGCCCTTATGAGCCAAGCTAATAATAAAGCCTGCTGCTGCCTGTATGGATTTTTGCAGCTATTTCTCAGCCAACACATATAGTTGTTAGCTCTTCACTACTAACATATGACCTAGTTATCTCTCACAAAGTTTTTTTTTTGTTCTTATGTGGTTGTAAACTTATATCTTGCTTCTTCTCTCTCATCTCCTCTCTCCTCTACCTCAGCATACAACCACTTACAACCAATTACAGCCATTTACTATACTTGCTCTTAGCGGAGGTTGAATAGACATCATACCTATTTATTGCAGTGTTAGTCTTAGTGCTAGTTTCATCTGAATTTCATTTGTATTTAATACTTTGACACATCAAGTCAACAAGTTAATTATGAAGAGCTATTTCATATAGTTTTATCTAGATAAAACTTGTTGTCACAGTTAGAGTAAGTATAGTAAAAGGTTGTAAGTGAGATGCATGACGAGGTGAAGGAGAGATAAGATGAGAGAGAGAGAGGAGAAGCGGTTTGTAAGTTTACAGCGGGCTGAGACACAACAATCAAAAAAATTTGTGAGAGAGATAAGTGGACCATGTATTAACTATATGGGTGGACTGAGAGACTGGCTGTAAAGATCTATACAACTAGCAGCTGGCTGTATTAGTCTTTCTCTTATCAACATAAAAGCTTATGTGATAGACTTGATAACTGTGTCATGAAATTCTTCATTGAGACTAGCGTAATAAAAATGATGAGATACTCTACTATCAAAGTTAATAGGAAAGAGAGAAGACAAATTTCATATGTGAAAATTAGCTGGCACTGTTTTCTAAAAAAAAAGTGAATGACATGCATTGAGAGCTTATTGTTCCATACTTCCATCTCCATATGTTTTGGCCGATCTTATGCAGCTTGCAGTCTTGCTGTGCACCACGCCTCTCAGGTTTATCATGTGCTATAGATAATTTAGTTTACACTAATAAACATGTCTATGTGTTATGACTGGAGAAAAAATTATTAAACATTCATGAAAGACAAAAACGTAAATTGTGCATATCTATTTATGTTTTAACTTTTTCTATAAAATTTTAAATTATAATTCTTATGATGAATATGACCACCATAATATAAGTTAATGTTGGCTATAATACGATATTGTCTGGTGAAACATGTATCAAATTAAAATGCAATCATGAATCCATGATATATTTTGGGCTCTCGTGGCAAAGTATAAAAATATTTACTCATAAATACTTTATTATAACTTTATTTTTCGTACAAGTAACATGTTACAGTTAAATATCGAGTTTCTTGACTTTTTTAGGGTTAATAAAAACATGTAATTCTGATATTTGACTAAAGTTGGCAAGGAGTTAATACGTTGTTGAGGTGTTAATAATTGGTATGTTCACTCATGATTATGACATGGGACCTTTCTTGTTTTTTCACATGGTTGCTCTCATCAGGATTGCACCGATACATATGTACAACTTAAAGATACATTTATTTAGGCTAAATTAGATAATGCACTTCTTATATTTTTTTATTTCATGATTTGATTGGTTATTAGATCATAGATTGATCACAATATAATAAGAATTTACTCCTAATAAAAGTTATACTAATTATCAATAAGTTAGTGGTGGGAATCTTATTTCTTACATTATAAAAATCTTCATAGTTGCTAGGAATAGAGATTTTGGTGAAAAAATATCACCTAATAGCTTCTTTAATTGATTATCCAAATATAGATATATTCTATTCTAAATTTCTTGTTAGCTAAATATAGAAAACGAGAATTGCTCTTTAGGAGGCACACAAGATATAGAAAACCTGTTAGAGTGGTAAAGATATAGAAAGCGTTTTTTACACAAATAGCTCTCCAAATCTATCATACTAATCTATCATCATTTTTAACGCTAAGTCTACACCATATAACCTTCACACTGAGATAGCTTCCCTCCACTTGAAAAAAAATACTCCCTTCTGGTAATTCAAGTCGTTTTGTACAAGGCTTGGGCTAAATATTGAGAATATAAATCATGAATAATTTTTAAGTTATTGAGTTTGGAAATGTGAAAACCATATTAATAGTTTTGTCTTGAAAAATACTTTCATAAAAATATACATATATCATTTTTCAATAAATAATTTTTTTTTAAAAAGTCAAAGTTATGCTTTAGAGACCGCGTCGCTGTCCAAAATGATTTGAATTACCAATACGAAGGATGTACCAAAAAAAAACAATCCCGTAGAAATCAACCATCCAGATTGATTGTGAGTCTTTTCTCTCCTTACCCTCTCAAATCTGACGATCAAAATTGCCCGACCATCCAGACTGACTATGAGTCTTCTCTCTTCTTGCTCCTTCGAATCTAACAATCTGGATCGCGTGTACGGTACTCCTTAGCCCTGCCATCTCTCACGTTCGCGCCCAGACCCACGCACGCGCCCCGGGTTTGATCCCTGTTTCCTCCGTCTCGAATTCAATTTCTGCGAAAGAAAAAACCCTCCGCTCTCTTCACGTCGCTGTTTAACTGTAAAATTTTGACCGATATAAAATTGTTTTATCTGGTTGCTTGCCCCTTCATCTCTTGTGCCTTCATGATTTTTCTGGATTAGTTGCAGGTCACAAGCACGGTAAAGAAAAAAAACTGAAGACACCTAGATAACTTTTGCAGAAAGCAGCAGGAGAGAGAGAATTTCTTACCTTCGGTTAGCAGCAATCGACAGTACTTGCTTCATTGTCAGAGGTACAAATCTATGTTCACGATCTCATGGCTTTTATTTTATTCATTGTGTATGCATTTTTAGATATGTGCAACGTTCATATTTATATCAGTTAAGTTTGTCTTTAATGTGTCCCGTAGCATTAGCACGGACAATATGCTAGTGATAATTTAGAGAGTGAGATTTAGAAAGACTTTTGATGATACTCTTAAACAACAAAGGTTTTATCATATTGCATTTTTTTATGTTTGTATAAAAAAATATAAAGCATGAAAAATCATATTGGGAAGTAATCAGAAGAAAATCAGGTGGAACGAAACTAAGAAAAACATGGAAAGGAAAAAAAGAGAGGAATACTGTCGGGTTCATAAACCCGGGGTGCCTAATAAGTCCGCTTCCCAGCAAAAACTCAACCCAGTAGACGGCATTACAAACGACGCGTAACTCCTAGGCCGGCCCAGATACCTAACGACAGGCCGGAAGAACGATCCAGTCTTCGACCGGAAGGCCTAGACAAGGAGGGGACGACGCTCACTTCTGACTCCGACCCGCTTTTCCGACCGGAAGGCCTGGCCAAGGAGGGGGCGACGCTCGCTTCTGACTCCAACCCGCTTTTCCGACCGGAAGGCCTGGCCAAGGAGGGGTTGACGCTCGCTTCCGACTCTGACCCGCTTCTCCGACCGGGAATACACTGAAGCTCTGCTTACGGCTCTTCTCCGACCGGCGTGGTCGGAGCCGACTGGGAACGACCGGCTGGGGACACCCGCTCGGTGAGGACCCAAGAAATCAGGCGGAGCAGATAAGGTAAGGCGCTCAAGTCAACCGCAATACCGAGGACCGTGCCCTGCACACCTGCAAGACAGTACTGTCACACTATGCCAGAAGGGTACTTTGCAGCCTTCTAGACATGTTAGAACACCAATAGTGTTGCGGGCGTCAACATTTGTCCTACAGTATGGTAGGCGCCGATATTTGCCATACCGGAAGAACACAATGGAGCCTGCCATATGCATATAGGCGTCAACAGTATTGTGGGCGCCGACAAACTGTATTGTACCCGACGGCGTGGGCATCAAGACTAGAAAACACACACGCTCTCTCTCTCTCTCCTAACTTGTAAGGGGATGCGCTCCCTCCTAAAAGAAGGACGGTTAATTCTTACTCTATCTGCTAAGTTTTAGACATTCTAAGTGACTGAATAGCTCCACGGCTCTAGAGCTCTAAAGCTACACAGAGCATACGTCAGAATATTTAGCGCATGTTGGAGCTCCCGTCACTCTTGGCCCTTCGGTTCAGAGTCCGACCGGACCTTCGACACCCCCTTCTTATTCCTACTCGTTTGTAACCCCACAGCAAACTTCGAGCACCTGGGCTCAGGAATAAAGTCACCGACCGACTCAAACTAGACGTAGGGCACGTTGCCTGAAACAGTATAAACCCTGTGTCATTGAGTGCTAGGTCACATCCGATCACAATATACGACAAAACGACAAATATTTACTTATTGGTCACTTTTCGCACCGACAGACATAGAAAGGAAAAATTAGACGGAACAAAAAAAAACGGAAGAAAAAGGAACAGAGGAAGCTGACGAAAGCGATATGTTAGATTTAACTGGACCTGGTCCAATTTTAAATCAATCAAATAAACTTTTTTGAGGGAAAATCAATCAAATAAATGATAAAACCCACACTTCTCTCCTTTTAAATTATAAGACATCTTGGCTTTCCAAGATACATTGTTTTTAGGCTTGTTGTATTTTTAATGTATAGTAAAAACTATGCATCTAAAAAGCCAAAATGTTCTATAATTTAAAATGGAAGGAGCACTTGTGTAAACCTATAGAAAGTAATAATTATGTCCATGAAAAAAAATGCTCTAATTGCAATTATTTTGTTCAACTCCAGCAACAACCCACATCACACCCAGTTCCCTCCCCCCGGAACTCTAACTAAATAGTTCGCATATTGCGTGGGCGCAAGAAAAGGAAGCAAAAACAGCGATAAATCCAAAACATATGTACACTCTAGCGGAGAAGTAGGAGAACTAGATAATGAAAGAGCAAGGGAAGGCGACGCCTGGACAGTTGGCGTTAAAGAAACAAGAAGAGGAAACTGTGGAGGAAGAAACAGGAATAGTTTACTCTGCTCGGCAGTCAGATTCATGTATCGACGATAATATTCATGGAGATTTGGTGCTTGCTTAAGGATATATATATGGACCAAGATATATACATACAAGGTGTTATGAAGTTTCTACTGAGTACAGACATGCATGGGGATTTTGGCTGGGTGTACAGAGGTTTTCGGTTGGTTTGTCTGTGGTATGCATACAGAGAACTTGGTCACACGCAGCTGTTGCACGTTAGTGTGCATGATGCAGGAAACGTCAAAGACGTCAAACCAAATACTTCAGCAACTGGAAGGCGGGCGGGGCGGGATTGTCTCCACTCTCCAGGCGACGACGCGGAACAGCACGGGCGGCGGATCAGCTTGGTGCGGGGAAAGCGGAAAGGCTGCAGGGCCCCTTGGCCTTGGGTGATGCAATGAGCCTAGTCGTGCGGACCCTCGTCCCTCGATAATATTAGGCCTTAGCCCAATCACTGAAGGACAAAGGACGCGCGGAAATGGATGGCCAGGGGCTGGGCTAGGCCCGATTAGCAAGCAGATGCAGGCCGAAACCGAAGTTTGCATATAGGAAAATCAAAATAAGCCTTTTCTTTTGCGGAAGACTTCAGAAAATTCAGGAAACAGTTTTCCAAAGCATTCACCATAAAATAAATATAACGACATGAATGCAAAAAATATGTTTTTTACCTATTCATTTATTGTTGCATTAGAAAATTATTTTTCCTCTCAACTAAATGTGATTTCTAAATAAATCAAAGGCAAACTTACATAAATTGAAGACAAACTGGAAATTAGGGTGTGACAAAGTGTCTTTTCTCCTCCTCGAACGCCTCGCTTCTCCCCTCAATTAATCTTCAACCGCCCAAACATGGCTGATTAGATCCTTGGTACAAGCTGATGTGCCCAAAGGTGCTTTACTTTGAAATTTGAAAACAAATAAAACTATGTTTTCCTAGGTTTAAACAATTTATTTTTAAACTTTTTCAAACATGTTTCAAAAACCTTTTGAACCATTGTTTTGCAAAACATTTGAAGTATACTTTGAAAAATCATTTAAGAATTAGTTCGAAGCTCTTTTGAAATCATTTTAAACTATGCTTTTAAATAATTATTCTACAATCTAATTTGAAGCCAAAATATACCATTTTTAAACTAAGTTTTAAGCATTATTTAATCTTATTTTTAATACATTTGAATATTATTTTTAGAATTTAAGCCCTCTCCATACTTGAAACTTATTTAAATTTAGTTTCAGAGACTTTCGAAGCTAAAACTAGAACTCTATTGTAGAACTAGGTTTTGAAAAAAATAGGCTTTATTTTTTGAAATAGAACACAACCTAGTCGAGGCTTAATCAAAAATTTCAAGTTGGTTTTCCACATAATAATAAATGCCAAGGCTTGAATGTAGCCAAAGAAGTAGATTAAATTTTAAAAACGTAATAAATTTGTTTTTTCCGCTCTCTAAATTAGCAATAACTTAAATCAATCTTGGTAACTTTTAGAAAAGGACTAAATAATTTATTTTATTTAGTGTTTTGTATTCACATTCCAAAATGGTAATTTTGGTGGTGTACATGCTTGAGGCCATTGAGATGAGAAAGGGAGAGAGCCTTCCTCATCGTCTGGAGAGTGTGGTTTTGGTTGTAGACTTGGAGGTGTGTGTGGTTTTGGTATATGTGAAGGAGTTGGGCATGGGATCGACACATGCTGCAACACCCCTGGTGTTACGAGCTTGCTGATCACCAAGATTTAGGTCCAAGAAGGATTAGACTAACACGTTTCCGGGTTTTAAAAATTTATAACGCACGTGAGGCGAAAAATAATTTCTAGGAACAAGGATCAAACATAACTTGTATTTGGTACTTAAATAAAAATTAAAGTACAAGTTTAATAGATGAAAATGCAACTTTAACTTTTGGAAAATAGATGTTGTTAACTAGTGTTTTGGGAGCTTTTTTCGTTAAGTTGGCAAACACTTGAACTATTGTTAAAATACCATTTTTGACGAATTATATTGAGCAAAATAGTTAAATGGTGCTTACATATTTTCCTCCTACGGGTTAGTATAAGGTATGGACTATTGCATGAAGTATTTGTTGGTTGAAGTTAACAAGGTTTAGATCTATTAAAAATTGCGACAAAAGAGTTAATGGTTACTTAGCCTCAATTGAAATACTTAACTTTCCTAAGTATGGAAAAGTAGTAAGACAATGCTATTTTGACATTTAATTTCTAACAAAAATGTTTAAACACTAGCTGTATGTTTTGGTAGTGTTGATTGCATCAAAGTGAGTACATGAGCATGTTATAGGTCGAAGTTGTGTTGGATGTCACGTTGCTCTCGTAAAAATTGTCCAAACCTCCTTAGAACGCGTTCTAACCCAAGTTGGCATCCTTGTATCTCCCTCTCTGGTTGCTCTTGGGTCATGATGATTGCTCCGCTAGCTAGCTGGTAGTGTCGACTTTAGGTTAGTAGGATTGGTTGAACTTCGGTTGAGATGATCGGCATCCTTTGCTTCGCTTTAAAATTCATGCACGTCATATGTCTGGCTCGTGCACGTGGTCACCTCGCGCAGCCGCTCGGCGTCGTGCGACTGGCCATGTTCCGCGCATCGCGATGCCGAGCCCGGTCGGCTTGTCTAGCCATGGATGGCCGTGACCGGCCCTGGCGGGCCGCTGTCATCGTTGTAACACCTTGATGTTACACTATAAATGTTTTGCTAAAACACTGCATGTGCATCATGTTTATGTGATAGTGTATGAATTATAGTGTGTAAATCAATTCCTGTGACTCGAAACGTTTATCGGAAACGCGAAACGAATGTTATATTTCATGTCGCGTTATATCGCTTAGAGTTCTAAACGAATTTTTATTGAACGAAAATGCTATAGAATGCATATCCGGCACTTTAATAAAGTTTGTAGTGTAAGTTTCGTAGGTGGTGGTGAAATACTTGCAGTCGTGAACGGGATTCGCTAGCTAGCTTACTTAATAGTTTGGAAATTGCATTCGACTCAAAACCAATCAAGATGTAGTCAAATTTCTTAAGTTAGAAAATGGGTTGACGAGGCTAAGTTTGGGAATTTTTGTAGGCGAATTGGATTAAGAAGTAGTGTAATTTCATGGTTGGTTTTAGTAGCTTGATATACCATCTCGAGCGTAAAATAGGTGGTTTAGCAACTGGATCATTGAGATGGATTTTTGGGATGCTTTAAAAAGCGTGCATGACGCGTTCTAGACGGTTGCAGCGTTTGGGTGCGGTCACCGTGCCCGGCACTCGGCGTCGCCGCTCCGGCCGGCCGACGCGCACGCCCGCACGCGTGCCACCGCACTAGTCAGTCCTCCCGCTGGCTCCGCGCTAGAGGCCGCACCGCCGTTGCCGCGCCCTAGCACGCCACGCACGCACGCGCACGCCGCGCCCGGTGAGCCTGGCCGCTCTGCTGCCTCGTGCTCGCTTGCGCAGGACCATGCGCATGTGGCCGTCCTCTGCTGGCCTGTGGCTTGGCCGGTCCAGGCTACTGTCGCGTGGTGCCGCTGATGCTCGCCATCGCGTCGTGCTACGTCTCTGATCGCGCTGCTCTCCGACCACCGCTGCCGCGTGGCCACTGCTGCTACTGACCCTCACGACTGCACACATGTGGGCTTGCCCCACCTGCCTTGCCATCACATCGGTGCTCAATGCGACATTGTGCTGCTGTCTCTCCCTGATCGGCGCCAGCCACTGCGGTGCAAAGGGCCGAGCCACCATCGTTGCCTTGCGATTTATGGCCATGCGGCCAGCCGTCTGGAGCATGTCTCGCTGTCCCCCATCGCCCTATAGCACGTGCGTGCTTGTGCACCGAGTTGACTGTCACGTCCTGCCATGGCAACGTCAAGCCAAGCCGTGCCAGCAAGTCCCCTGTTTCCTCTGTCGCCATGGTCACCGGACTCGCGCCTTCAATTCGCCTTGGAGGAGTCACCTCGGTCCAATTAACTTTGCCCGTGGCTCCATTGCATAGTCAGCCAGCCACCTGACCCCATCGTGCTATGAGCCTTGCTGTGCCATGCTCCAATTTGGAGCTGTCCTTCCCGCCGGGTCAATAAGACGTGTCGGCATGTGTCGACAGAAGGCCCCCCTATCCAGAGCTGCTCATGCTCGTTTCGTTGCACCGCCAGCTTTGCCTCCACCTACCCATCACCCGACGCACCTTTGCCTAATCGCTACCACCTCCTAGCCACCTCTGACACGGTCTTGCCACCGTGGGGCACCACCGCACCGTCCACGCGCAGGTGACCAGCTCGGCTCGGGCCGCCTCCAGCTGAACCACCACCTCGTCTGTGTCCGTGGTGAGTTCCTTGATCTCACTCGCTACCCCAACTTCTCTGGCGTTGTTGTACCTCACTAGAATGTCACCATTTTTGGTGCAGGAGCTTCGTCGCCGTGGACCGGCTTTGCTACGGCGTCCCGGCTCATGCTTTCTTTGCCTAGTGCTTCGTGTTCGTGCCTAGGTAGGTATCGTCTCCTTAGATAGGGCAGGGAGGGACTGGTCTGGCCGGCGTAACTGCCCGGTGCCAGCGCTGCTGTCTCGATGCGCGCACGGGGGGCCCAAGGGTATGGCCATGGTAAAGATGGAAAGGGGGGGGGTGGAATTGTAAGATAGCTGACTGATGGAATAGTGCTGTGGACCTCAGTTGGATTTGGTATTAGAGAAAGGGCGTTTTAGCAAATATACCGACGAGCGCGGGCCTCTCCGTCGTGGGTCATCGTCGCGTGGCTGGGCCGCGTCTGCGCGGGCCGCGCTGGTGGGTCACGTGCATGCGCGTGCATTGCGGGAGTGGGCCACGCTGCTTGTTTGTTGGCCACGCGGTAGATTTTGGTTTTCCTTTTTCTAGTGAAGTAATAAATGTTTATTCGATTTAGTTTGGAGCTGAACTTTGAAAAATTATAGTAAATTCTATAGATGTCCAAAAATAGTGAAACATAATTTGTTAGGTTCACAAAAATGCTATCTATCTGGTGGTGTAGTTAGTTTATAGTTAGCTATGATAATGATGGATTCATAAATTCAATTTAGAAAGCCTAGTATTAGTTAGCTTAATATCTGTAGGAATTTTTGTGGTAATTTGGTGATAGCTTTAGCCATGAAATTTTTACAGTAGGCTCGTTAGATTATTATGTACTCACTGTAATTTTTGTAGCCCTCGAGTAGGTTGATAAATAGAGTAGCTAGTACTCTTTTTTATCATAAATAGAGTAAATCGGTATTAAGAGTAAGAATGCCTTTAGTTGCTAAGATAGTACATGCCATGTTTCATACTTGGTGATAACAATAGGTAACTTAGCACCTTAGTCGGTAGAATTAGCTTAGTAGCTTGATAGATGTATCTTATTTTAAGAGTTGCCGTTGCCGTATTACTAAGTGTTGCATCATCATTTCATGCATACATATCATGAGTTGGTAGAGTTCGTGCCTGCGAACAAACAGGACTACGAGGAGAGTATTGAGGAGTACGAGGAGGAGGTTCTCATATAGGAGGGAGCCCCAAAGCCATTCATTACTGACTTTGTTGACACACCGCCTGCCCAAGGTAAGCCCCGGTGCATAATCCCTATTTTTGAATGATCACTGAATACTGCACTTACGTTATAGGCATTTTATGGAAACTACATGCATAGATATACTTACCTATGAGTCCTACTAGTATAGGTCGGGTAGCTGCTATGCTCAGGGTATCGATAGCGTGAGTAACCTGTCGTTACTCATAATAGGTGATAATTATGATCACTCATGATAAAATGGTGGAAAGGAAAAATGATGATCGGACAGGGATATGGTTTGGGTATTGGTGGGTGTAAGAGGTTGTGTCCTGCTGCCAATAGGGCATAGCTTAGTTACACTTTTTCCCTGTCTGTGTCGGTTAAGGACCAACCGTTGCATTGGATTCTAGGCAAGTCACAAACTTATTATCCCGAGCACATACTTGGATACGGGCATAGGGAAGACTTGTTGCTCTCTTGTCGTGGGTTCTGGCTCTTTCTGGACCGACTGATTGGAGGCGGGGATGGTGGAGGTCCTTGCACCCCACTAAGTCCGAGACTTAGGAGCGGGGGCTTGGAGTCCAAGTTTGGACGGGGACCTGGACCCCGTGATAGGAGAGTGACGGGTTAGTCCTGCTTGTGCATGGGGTACAAGCGGGGCGTGTGTTTTTGGGGTACCTAGTTGGGGGCATTCTGGTATGGCTTGTCTACAGTCTAGCACCGTAGTAAGAACTGAAAGACGAAAGATGATGAAATGAAACTGATTGCTCAACCCTTGCTTGAAAATAGAACAGGTGCTTACATAGAATGGCTAGATGATAAATAAATCATGACTGCTAATAAGAACATAACTAAGGACTCACTATTAGAATTGCTTTCTGCAAAAATAAACCCAGCAAACCATAAAGCTTTGCATATCCCTTGGAGTTAGAAAATTATTCCCACTAGTCGGATAAGTCTTACGAGTACATTGTGTACTCAGGGTTTATTTACCCCTGTTGCAGGTTCAACTTGAGGAGTATCCATTGTGTAAAGGATTGTTCTAGTGGGCATAGATGGATCCTTGTTCATTATCGATAGATGTTTATTATCATTCCGCTGTTTAATATTCCATACTCTGAATTTGGCAATATAATAATGAATTTCTAAGAACTCTAGATATATGAAATGAATTAAGTATTGTAACTCATTCTCATTATTGGATCCTTAGAGAAAAATATGGACCATTCGGGCTCTCCCTTGGGGTGTGCCCGACGGAACCCGCCCGCTATGGCTAGCTTTTGGGGTGCTTAGTGTCTGGTGGAAGACGAGCGCCTCCGTAAGTGAGTTATTTCAGGCGGTTCTGCCACAATCACCCTGCGCGGCTGGTCGCCATGCTACTGCCCCCGCTACCGCCTTTCCCGCCTAACACTGTGGTGTTGCTGCTGTCCTTCTTGCTATCAGGCGCGTGGGCGTGTCCCTGCTGCCGGCGCCGTCGCATTGCCATCTCATCCGCGCCCACTGCAAACCTGTGCCACTGCTTGGCCCTGTCCGAGGGCACTTCCTCTATCGTGTGCGCGCTACCGGCCTAGGCATGTGTGGGGCCAAGCTGATGCCATGACAGTCACCGTCTGGCTATCATGGCGCTTGTCTCGCTGTTAAATTCACCTACCCGCCGAGTCACTGTCTGCCTCGGCTGTCTTGTAGCATTGCGATCTCACCCCCACTGCCCTACCACTCATGCGCCGTTGTTGCCTCGCTACGCTATGCCTAGCGCTCTTACTTGTTCTGTTTCTGTTGTTATCCCCTCATTCACCGACGCACCTCTGTTACCGCCTCCACGGTCATGTCCCCACGTGGCTATGCCCTCGTCGTGTCTTGGCCAATTCGTGTTAAGTCGAGGCCGCTGTCCACAACGTAGCAGCGATAGCACACCATTCCTTTCTTTCAAAATCACCAGCTCGGGCTTCACAGCACAATTGTGTGGCATAGGTAGTCAGCTACGCGCCCTATTCTCCTCAAGCCTGATCGATCACTACCGACCGACAATTTGGCTTTTTGCTCGTCGCCGGTCATAGGCGCCGCCGAATCAGTCGGTTGGGAGGTAAGGCATGTAGGAGTGGTGGTAGTTCGATTGCTCGTAACCCTTAGCTCGCCTGGACTCCCTCTATCCAGTGCTCGTGGTATTTTGGCTAGGGTTCTCGATGATGGTGGGGTTACGCGTCGGTGTCCATCCTAGAGCACCACCATCTCGGCGGCTCGCATGTGGCCAGACCGCCACAGCACTTCCCAGCTTCAACCGTTAGTAGGGCATACACCACGGTGAGCTACGGATGCTTCTCTGCCATCTCTACCATGCCGTGAGGGCATAGGCTCATCGGAATAGTCGCACCACCACAGCAGATAGCCGCTCGTTGCTGTAGCTCACGCCAATGCGTCTTTGAGTCCCTAACCGTCGCCCATCGTAGCGTGTTTAATCGTAGATGGTGACCGACCCTCTAAGTGGGTCCGCGTAGGCCTCTGGTGCCCGACGTGGACGCCTAGTGCCGTCGCTCATCGCGCCGCCGTGCACGGGATGATCAGGGGTGCGCGCGGGAAAATTTTGAAAAACCCAGGGGGTTAAGTGAATTCGCTAGAGAAAGGAAGAAATAGTATTAGGACCTAGTTGTGGTTCGGGAAAAGTCTGAGGGCTCATTTGCTAAAGTGCCAGCGCGGGCTCCCCGTCGTGGGCTGCGGGGCCGAATGGTTGCCACCGGCCCTTTTCCTTTTCTAAGCCTTTTCTAATTTAGTTTCTAAGGTAAACTTGTAAATTCAATATAAAATTGTGTAGTTAACCAAAAATTGTGAAACCAATTTTGTTAAGTTCCTAAAATCATGATCTATCTGCTAGTATGTTTTGTTCATATAGTTTTATAATATTTTTAGGAGTTATCTAATTAATTAAGATGCTTAATATTGTAAGATATAAACTTATAGGAATTTTTGTGATAAATTGGTGATAATGTTGGCTCTGAAACTTTCACAGTAAATTTCTAACATTATTGGGTGCTCACTGTAATTTTTGTAGCTCCATAATAATTAGTTGCTAGGTAACTAAATGAGCCCTAGTTCGAAAATATATGTTTAATCAATAAAATGCCGAAACACCTTGGGATTTTAGAACTAAAACATTTTTCCGGAGGCGAAGCCTTACTTGACGACGTTGATACGAAGACTAGTATGTCAGTCATTAAAACTAGCTTGTTAGCTTACGGAGCGTAATCGTATTTTAGAGTTGCAGTTATTATTGATTATATCTTACCCAGACAAGCCCCGGTGCATAACCCCTATTATTCTGCACTTTATCTTATGCTTATGTATTAAGTTTTAAGGAGTTGAATAAAAACCACTTGCATATATATATATATATCCTTATCCTATGAGTCCTACTAGTATGCTAGGATCGTGTAGATTGCTATGCTATAGGATTCGGTAGAAGTCGAGTGATTACCTGTCACTCACGAGAGACAGAAAATATATTATTATTGTTATTATATTACTATCACATGGAATATATATATGGATGATAATTGGAGACCGGGCGTAATGGTACTTTGGATATGGACTTGGTTAGGCATCCGAGCGAGGCTCGGATTGCATGTGTTTCGCCTGTGTCGATTGAGGATCGTCCACTGCTGTGGATGGTAGTCAGGTCACAGACTTATTATCCTAAGCACATACTTGCTTATGGGAGCGAAAATGCTCATTACGCTCTTGTCGTGGGTTCCAGCTCTTTCCAGACCTACTGATTGGAGGCGAGGAAAGGTGGAGGTCTAAGCACCATACTGAGACCGGGTCTCAAGTTTGGGGGCTTGGAGTCCAAGTTTGCACAGGGAGCTGGACCCCTTGACAGGAGTGGAATGGGTTGGTCTTATTTGTGCCTGGGGTATAAATGGGGCATGTGTTTCGGGATACCTAGCTAGGATACATTGATTTGTGAATTGCCATTTCTGTGAGACGGTACCGACTTGTCTATGGTCTAGCACCGTAGTAAGAACTGGAATATGAAAAAGGGTAAAATGGTTCTGATTGCTTACCACCTGCTTGAAAGTAGCATATGTGCTTACATAGAATGGTTAGTTAATGAACTAATGATGACTGCTAATAAAATTGAATATAAGGACGCACAGTTAGTAATGCTTCCACATATGCAATAACCCATCAGCCAAATGAGCCTTGCATATCCTTGGAGTCTTTTATTTTCCTCTTGTCGGGTAAGTCTTGCTGAGTACAATCGAGTACTCAGGGTTTTATTCCCCCTGTTGCAGGTGATCGAAGGATACTTAGAGCTAACTCTTATGTGTGGAGACCTCCTGGTGGGTTCAGAGAGGATTCCTTTCACACTACAACCGTAGTGTTTATTTATAACTCTCACTAAAGATTTTTATAAGAAAAGATGTAAAATCTGCTAGCATCTCTTGTATAAAAATGTCCACGATGTTAATGCTCCACCATGTCATTAAATTAATCTTGCTTCCTTTGTAACTCTGATAACATTGTTATATTCCGCTGTTATAATAAATGGAGGTAATATTCTGGTACTGTAATAAAGTGATGTAAGAAATGACTTAAGAATGTTGTAAGCTTTATTCTCTCGTTTATGATCTTGATGCAAAATGTGGATTTTCAAGTTCTTCCTTGGGGTGTGCTCGACGGAACAACCCGATTTAGTGCACTCTCTTGGGTACTTAGTGTATAATGGAAGACAAGTACTCTTGGGAAGGCATTAGATTAGGCGGTTCTGCCACACATGCACACTTATGTTTTACTCATTTTATAGGGTTACCCTAGAGCCAAATACTATGAAAGAGCCCTTGCATACTTCTTACCCCCAAAGCAATAGCATCATTGGGTTGGGCATTGGCTAGTACAAAATCATACTAAAATATCTTGGTTTAAAGAGATGAGCATGAGTACGACTTAGACCACGATGGTTGAGACACATGACAGTCTACATCCTATGGTTGTGGAGGATGACACCAGCTTCATAGCACTCGCTTCGCTTTGCTTTTTTTATAGTCCACATGGACTTGTAATAATGGTAAAGACCCCCTATTTGTACCCTTAATAGAGGTATTTGAACACTATGTAGGATTGTGGAGCCAGTTGTGGTGGTAATACATATGGCAGCGCTACTCCTTAGACTATCACTTTGTTGTAATACTATGGATTTTCCTTTGTGGAAAATCGTGGTTCATTGCAATCAATCTAATATGTTGGTCAAACACAACTCTTACGACTTAGACCATGGCATAAGAGGTCTTTTTCGATCTTCTTTTGTAGTTTGACAACTCTATTTAGAGCTGCACTCATGTGTGTGATGATTGTTTGTGTCACATCATAGCTTGGAGAGCCATGGAGACATGGGAAAGGTTTCGTAGAATGGAATGTGATGGTGACGAAGGTAGTCTTATGCTCATGCATCATTGTCTTTGATAACACCATCCCGCACAATATGCAGTAGCCCCATCATCATCATGAACCAGAACTATTGCATTGACGACAACTATCCGCGTGAGGTGCGGGTCTAGGCATAAAGCTTATTGGTGTTTCTAAGGAAGTGGCCTGATGAGCTGTAAGAATTTAGCTGCATGCTGATATGTTGAAGCTTGAGCACTTCCTAGTAGCAGATCCATCGACCCGCACAACTTTAGGCTAACCTAAGTGCCTAGAATCAACATAGTTCCAACAACAAAGTGAAAATGAACCTTTTGATTGGAACACTAGAATACATAACATTTGGATTTTAGTCAGCAATAAAGCAGTTACACATAATATCTTCTCTTGTAGAAAACCAATCTTAAATGGATACATAGGCCAACTTGAATGGCAACCACAAACATTGTGTTATTTCCATACAAATCAAATGCATAATAAGGGTGACAACATAACTGAGAACCGTTTACTATAGGAAGTATGTTAGGTTTTGCCTATTCCTTGATCCACTTTTGCCATATAGCTCATTCCATTGCTTGATCTCATTCATGACTACACCATCACTAGCAAAGCTTGCAGAGACCTGTGTAGTGTTAGATTCACAATAGTTTATCAGTTTGTCCCCTTGGTAATAAGGTCTACCAAATAATAATATAAAATCATAAGTTGTAGGCTATAAAACATGCAAATTGGTTCGCAACACTTACTTCATCTTTGGCCTGCTTCAGGTCCTCCATGGTTAATGGCCTAAGGGTGATTACCTCATCGATTTCATCCTCGTCGCCCTCCTCTGAAATGGCTTCCATGTCTTTGCTGTCTTTTGACTATTCCTTCTTGCTTTCTTCATTTTGTGGGTTCTCAACACGCACATTCTTCCCTTTCACTTCCTTTTCCTTCTTGTCCTAAGAAATAAACATAATCATAACATGTAACATGATGTGACTCTGGCATCAAATGTTGACAATATCTATATTGATATCTTTATTACCCTTTTTTAGTGACATGTTATATTCCTACATGTTTCAATCAACAAAGTATGTGCCTCTTAACTATGAAAAATAATAATCCTTGGTACAATTCATTAAAATTTAACAAGGGGTTTTGTTTGTCCTTTGTCTTACCTTCTTCATTTGTTTTTCTTTCTGAAGTAGCTCTCGAACAGGACGATAAGCGGCCACCACACAAAGATTCTAGGGAAATAGAGCTTTTGTAAAACAAAGAATGACCCTTGAATAATGAACATTAAGATTAGCATGCGGACCTTTAGATCACTACCGCTGTATCCCTCAGTCATTTTGCCAAGTTCCTTTAAGTCGATACCTTCAATGTTTTCCTAGGACAACAACTTATTAAAAATTAGATCTCTACTCTCAAGAGTAGGGAGACCAATCATTATCCTATTTGAAGCCACATGATACATCAGTGAATAGTCTAGAGATGATGCAATTTGATCAAGATCATAAATTTTAGAAACAACAAAGTTTTAAACACACCTGTGCTCAAACCGCCTGATGATTGCATCATCTAGGTCAAAAGGTCGGTTTGTCGCGGCGAGGACTAGAATCTTTTCACTTGGTTTGGACAAGACTCCATCCCAATGCATCATGAATTCATTCTTGATCCTCCTTGATACCTCATTTTCATTTGAACGTTCGTGTGTCCCTAGCATGCCGTCTACCTCGTCCATGAAAATGATGGCTGGTGCAATTTTGGCAGCTAAACTGAACAACGCTTGGATGCTCTTCTCGGCCTCTCCACACCATTTGGACATGATGGTAGACATTGAGATGTTCATGAAGCTAGCACCAGCTTCATTGGCTATAGCTTTAGCAAGCATAGTTTTACCCGTTCCAGGTGGTCGAAACAATAGAATTCCTCTACATGGTTTTAATAGACCACCATTGAAGAGATCAGGCCATTGAAGTGGAAGCATGACAAGCTCCCGAATTGATTCTTTGATATCAGCTAGTGCTCCAATATCATCAAATGTCACTCCTATTTCACTAGCAGGGATCACTAATTCTGTTATCCGCTTTTCATATTCGTTGTATTTAGTGACCTATAAGGCAATAGGCAAATATGTAAATGGTAAATACACCATCTTCTACTATTTCTATGAATAGAATATTATATTATTTCCTTTACATCAGGAAATCAGAAAAGCAAAAAATTGTTGCTTAATGAAAAATATGGGATACATTTGAGTCATCTTTTATTTCAACTGAATCTTTTTCAAGGTTACTTTCTTGAAAAATTCTTAATCCATAACATAAACCGCTCAAGAATGATGTTGTTAGCAAAAGTATGTTAAAAAGACTAACAAATGGTTCATCATGAATTCAGGATAAATTAACTAACCTCGTTGAAGATAGAATAAGCCTCCCATTTCTGTACTTAGGGTCCTGGTTATTCATCAAATGGTATGAGACTACTGGGGCTAAAATATCCTCTAGGTAACTTGCAATTTCTACATAATCATCTAGGGAGATAGAACTCAAATCATCACACTCCAAATTGTATGATGACAAACCCCCTACAATTTGATGTTTAAGGATTTCATCACGAGCTTTTATCATATCATTTCGCATTTGTCTTGTCCATCTCTGAAGATGAGCCACTTCATTGGGAGGCCTAGTCTCCAGGATGTATGGGAATAGATCAATCAGATCCTTATTAATGTCATCACTATCTTGATTGTCATCAAGGAAGTGCGAACCGATTATCAAAACTCTTCCAAATTGTTTGTTCAACATCTTCTGAAACATACAAAATGCTCTCGGTGAACTATGAAGGATAATATCAATATCCCTGATATAAAGAATAACTGGGCTACATGCAGAAGCCGAAACAATGATCTACAAAATTGGTTTAATATATCAATTCATAATACAAGTACTACATTCTATCATCAATTATGCATGTGGATCTTGATTTACCTTGTAAAGGCATTGTAAGAGAATTTTCACATCCAAGCTCCAGACTGGAGCACTAAAACCTTCATTAGAAAAAGGAACCATAAGTAACTCATGCATGTAAATTGTTCCTTGCTATTAATAGTATACTACATCCAAAATAAGAAACACAATTTATGGATAATGTAGAAAAGCCTTAAGCATAAAATTTAAGTTGGACGAATTGATATAAATAGACCATTTTAGTTTACCAAGTCATAGCTTCTTAGAAATTGATGGAAGCTAGCAGTCATGTTTTTATTAATTTGTCTCATGCATGAAAATAGTTGTGGCATAGATGAGGTTGTAAATAAGAACTTTGACTCACCACCACCATCATCATCATCACTGGATTCTGAGTCTTTGTTCTTTTCATTAGATAATAAGGACGTGTACTCCCCAACTGACTTCATGTTCTTACAACGAACACATCTATTGACAAAGACCAAAAAATGGTAAAGAGGGACAAACTATTATCAAAGGACAAGTTTCGTTGCACCACAGATGTGTTACCTTGTGTTTAAATCATGATTACCCTTTACATGATCCACTAATCCTGCAACAATATTTCATGACAACACAATCATAATACCATGCTTGGTTATGACTTACAAGACGCGTGTAACAAGCAAAGAAGTTTATAGGAAAAGTTATGTGAAAAACAAAGGTTGCATACATCACATCGTAAATATTGGTCTACAAGAAGCCAGAAATTAACTAGTATTAGACAAAAAGAATAATAATTTGATACCTATTGACTCATCCTTCTTGCAAAATATGCTTAAAGATCCAACAAAATCATACACTTTTTCCAAAGCTGCCATAGTTTTGGATCTTATAGGAACCTAGATCAAGAATGGACAAGAGTTGGTTAGTTAAATCATCAAAAGTTTGGCGCATTGCCAGAATTAAAAAATATATACATAAATGTCTCCAAGTGTTAGATGTGGACAAACTATTATTGTCCTTTTCAAGGACCCCATGGCTCATGTGAAGCTTGAAGCCAACTTACTTCTGATTATGTTTTGTAATGGGGAAAATGTCCAACAATCTAACTACAAAGAGTGGTGATATTGGCACCCATCAATCAATTATATGAAAAGAGAATGTAGGACCACCCAATCAACTAAAACACTATACTCAAAATCATCAATAAAATGTACCATACAAACTAAAGGTATTATCTATGTAAATCAATAAGAAGGCGAAACAAGAACCAACTTCAACCTGTGCATTGCTTGAGCCACCATATTTGTGCTGGATCTGTTCAACGACAAGAAGAGGTTTATGGTAATATTAGGGAAAGGGGAAAGCGAAACTACCCTTCAAATAGTATCAAGCTGACCTGATGCAAGAACTCGAAGATATCCAGTGCTAACAGATGTGCATTGAATTGGTTGGCAATGGCCTTGGCAAGTGACCGCAGGCACGTCTCTGTAGCAAGACATCATGTTGTCAAAACATGATCCAGCTGAAAAGAGCATGCATGTATGCGTAAGCAAACCTGATTGACCACAAAGTAGTATGGTGCGGCTTGAGTCCTTGAATACTTTGATGTGCTTTGGCAGAATAGTTTGACTTAGGTAGGGGAATGCTGCGCTCATGAGCACCAGCCTCATTTCCTCGCTAAGAAATAGGGGACAAAATCCTAATCATTTATGGTTCATCAAACATGATTCTAATTTCTTTTGACCCAAATTAATACGATCCCTAAAGTAGCCACCCTAATCCTACCAATCAATCCAACATAACTATAGACTAATCAGATCGCTAGTTATTTTCCCAATCAAAACAAGGTGGGCAAAAAGGATGTAAAAACCACACACGCACCTGAGATAATACGGGAAGTCAAAAAAGGAAATTTTGGTCGCTTGCTCGTTGATAAGGAGGCGTCGAAGCTCTGATTCGATATCTGCAGCTGTTGCGCTACCACCCAAGGTCCCGTCCCCTCTTGTCGAAGATGCCATGAGTTGTATCGATGCCAGACCAAGGCCGACACCCAATCCTACGCCTATGCCTACCGTGGACACGAACAAGCTACCGTTGCTACTACTATTCTCCATGGGCGCTAGACACTAGGACACCTCAACCTCAAACAACAGAAGTTCTTGGTTTGCACAAGGGCATGCAACTCGGTGGTGGGATAGGGATGGACTCTTAGGTGACACGACACTCAACACTAAGTGGGGTTACTGTTGTTTGTGCTCTATGACTGAGGAGAGGTCTGGTATTTATAGAAGGAGACGAGGGTTGTGGTGGGGATCAACTCTGTCAAGTCTCTAAGGGTCCAGGTCATGTAGGTCAGTAGGTGTTATGATCAACGTAGTTGTAGAAATAAGGAGTTATGACCACTAATTTCTTTCAATATTGATGATTATGTAGAAATCAACAAATAGGTTCCATAAATCATATTCCTTCAACATATGAGGCTTACACACATCATGACTAATACATCTTGATGCTGCACAAATTTCAAATGGCAAAGTTAAGGGAAAGTGGGTAGGGATCAGTTATCAAACAAGCTGGATGCCACAATAGAAAGTTAACGGAGAGCCGTTATCAAGTATTATGCATGCCGTGAGGAATATAGAGTAGTTATAAAGCATGATGACAATGAGAACAAACATGTCACTACAACCTATAGGGAACAAACACATCACTACAACCTATAGGAGTAAGATCAAATGGTAGTGGCAAAGTGAAGAGTGTGAACAAGTGTGATGTGTGTGGGTCTGGGTATAGGGGACCACTATTGTACCCACCATGCCCATACCACTTCACACATTGTTCCATTAGCAAAGTTTCTCAAATACTAGAATTGCAAATAATTAGAAGACATTGTCGTTCCTTTTCAAGAACTTTGGGACACATGGGAATAAAGTAATAGCCATTGCCAATCTATACTACTGGTTACAACAATCGATTTCTAGTAGCTTGCTTGCTTGCCACAATACTTTGCAAAACTTACATGGTGGATATTTATTGTATCCATCACTGTATGGTAGCCATGAATCATATTATCTCAATATATATTGGGCTAGCACATAGAAATACTAGTCACATTCCAAATGATTGGTTGCCATAGATTGGGTTATGGTACTCATGTAAAACCATAAGTATTTCTTTATGGTAAAAGTTGTAGGTAGGGTTATTGGGGAGCTTTGAGTGTGTAGAAAGTTAACATAGAGTGGTTATCAAACAAGATGGATGTCATGACGTAAAGTTAATGAAGTTACCAGATAAGATGGATGCCACTATGAAAAGTTAATGCAGAATGTTATAAACAACATGAATGTCATGACAAAAAGTTAACATAGAGACATTGTCAAAATGATGTATAGGGGTGTGGACACATCATGATGGCTCAAGAGGAAAAATAAGTGGCATGGCGTAGTGAAGAGTGTAGACATGTGAGATGGGTGTCAATGAAATGGTATGCAAGCATCTGATGTACACCCAACCTTCTTCCTTTTATAAAACTTCTCAAGGGAAATGAAAATAGTTAGAAGACTTTATTATTTTACATTTGAAAATATTGGAAAGTATCAGAATAGTTCTATACTATCCTATGATGACATGATAAGTTATGACCACATGTTTCTTTCATTGTTGATCATGACTTATCAATCAACAAATGGACTCCAAAAAATCATATTTCTTCAACATATCAGGCTCACACACAACCAAACTAATATGGCATGATGTTGCACAATTTTAAATAGCACACTAAAAAGAGAATTTAGAAAGGAGCAGTTAACAAACAAGCTGGATGCCACAATAAGTTAAAGGAGATCCGTTATCAAATATGATGTATGCCATGATGAAAAGTTAGGATAGTAGTTATCAAGTATCATGATTAGGGAAGGAAACTTATCACTGCAACCTATAAGACAAAGTACAAACAACAACACCATAGTGAAGAGTATAAACACATGGTAGGTGTAGATGCTTGGGAGCACCATTGTACCCACCATAAAAACACCATTTCAAACCACCTTTTATTGGAAAGTTTTCTCAAATACTAGAATTTTGAACATTAAGAAGATGTTGATTTTGTTCCTCTTCAAGAGATTTGAGAGACTAGAGGATGATGTAGTGTTCATAGGCAATTGACATTGTATCCTATAGGTTACAACAATTGATATCATAGCCTTGCATGCTTGCTGTAAAGAAAATGGCACCTTGGATTGGCCATTAAGTGATTTTGGTGTTTGAGTGACAACATGACCATTTGGACTAACGAAGTTTGCTAGTATACAAGGTGTAATTCAAATGGATGCAAGGTTGGCTTGGACAAAGGAAACTTGAAGATCAGAGTGATCAACACCTCAAGCCATGCAAGAAGTCCAAATCACCAGATGGAAAAAGCTTAGTCCTGAAGGAATGAAGAAATAGATACAAGTGCATGCAATCTATGTGCCTCTTTTGTTAGGGCATCAATTAGGAAAGATGTTATGGTAGCATCCATTGTTATTGTAAAAAGTACTCTTGTTTGTGAACTTGATTTATGGATGTAATGATTATATCTGTATGCTTTGTGTTTAGTAAGCTATTAAGGGCCCAGCTGGATTAGTAAATATTGTGAAAACCGGATGAAATTCTATCACCGTTGGATGTAAGCATCGTTCATTGTTTTGTTTTCACCACCGTCATTGGTGGTGCAAACATCCAACACCATCAATATACGTATGATGCGGCAGGGATTAGAAGTGTATCACCGCCGAATCGTTTAGTAACCCGACACCGACTAAAGGATCATCAAAGGCAGATCATGTTGCAAGGCGATGGTGACCATGACCTTTGGACTGATGGTTCATATGCTCAAGTGACGGTGATGTTTATCTCGACATAGACATCTCGACCATCGAAGCGATGGTGAACCTGCACCGTAGATGGTCAAGTCATAGTACAAGGCAACGGTGATGGTGAGCACTACATAGGCGGTTCATGTTCCCAAACGACGGTGATGTTAGCCTCGATATAGGTGGATCATTAACCAATATGGCGGTGTTGAGGTCCTTCATAGTCAGTTGTTAGCCAACCATGATGACATCGACTATCACCATCTAGTGTTTGCTGCCGAGGCTGAAAATCGGTTGCGATGGAGGGTTACGAGCTGACCGTGGTAGGTCTGCTGTAGTAGTGTATTCTCGTTTGAATCTAATTGTCAATGAGCTCAATGCTATAGGTTTGACAAAAATAAGTGACGCAGTGTAGGAAGATCATCTCTCTGCTACTAATGGGCACATATGCATCCATCGTTACCATCCTCCACAACATGGGAGATTTGAGCACAATGACCCCAGCTCTTATTGTTGGCAAGATTGTGGCATTTAAAATGTCACAAAAGATGGGTCAGGAAGAAGCCTCTTCATCAATCAAAATCATTGCTCTCACTTGTGATGAGCCACCACTAGAATTCACCCCTAATGACACGAGACAAACTTGCAACACCACTAATTTGGGTGCAATAGGTAGGTCTTATTGCAACCTTTCTGTAAAATGGTGGAAATATGTGACTATATTGCTACCAAAAAATTGTGTTGCAATATGTGTGATTTTTGTTTGCAATAGGAAGGTGCTACTGCAACCATTTAGGATAATGTTGCAATTACTTGGGAGTATTGCCACGACATTTTGGATTTGCATTATTATTGATTTTTGTTGCAATTAAAAAAATTGGGTGCTATTGCAACCATATTGAATTTGGTTGCTTTTGCTTGCAACTATTGCCATGTTTATTTTGGGTGGCAATAATCTTCAGTGGTATTGCAATAGGTAGGTGGGTATGTCAACGAATATTATTAATCGATGCAATAACATGTTCCTATTGTCACAATTTGTTTGGGTTGTAACAATCTTCAATAGCATTGCAATCACTAGGTGCTTATTGCAACGAGAATCCTAAACAGATGCAATAACATGTTACTATTGCCACTGTTAATTTGTGTTGTTATAGGACAATGTGTTTGTTGCAATACAACATTGTTGGCGACACTTGTATTTGGTGGGCCATTGAGCATGGGCAAGGGCCCAGCAAATTGACAGCTATCTAGCTAGCGTTGTTGCAACTACATGATCCATCTATCCTAAAAAACTACGTACATGATCTCCCTGATGCCTTCTGATCAAAATTTTAAATTATTCAAACGAACTCATATGGAGAAATGACCAAAACCAAAGTTGTAGATCTAGTTGATGACTTTTTTTATTTAATATCATTTACTATCCCAAAATTATGTTCGATATTCTCAAATTTTGAAATTCAAAATTTTAAATTGTTCACACGAACTCGTATGAAAAAATGACCAAAACCAAAGTTGTAAATCTCGACAAGTTCTACAAATTTTTAGTTGATGACTTTTTCATTTGAAATCATTTACTATCATAAAATCATGTTCAAAATTCTCATATACTAATCTTTACCATGGCGTGAAAAATGACAAGAAAAATGAAAATGGGGCGACCACAAATATTCAAACTTGCAACCTCACCATCACACCCATGAGAACAACAACAACCCATTACCACTAGACCAATTGCATGTATGTGTAAAATCTAATGTTTTATTTTATTTTCTATATTAAACTTTAGCATGGCGTGGAAAAAAGATAAGAAAAATAAAAATGGTGCAACCACCAAGATTCGAACATGCATTTTACTCCAAAGAGGACAACACCTCCACTACCACTAAACCACTTGCATTTTTGTGGCAATATAGTCTATTGCAACACCATTTCGTTGCTAGTACACCTGTTGGGACTAATATCTCTAGTACTATTACCACCAACACGGTTGCTCCCTAAACTATGACTTGCAATGCTTCATTGTGTTGTAAAAGGTAAAACTATTGCAATACACAAAAAACATGGTGGCCCAAACTTTATACCACGACCACATTTTGCACCACCGTCAACCAAATTTTTATGTTGTAATTCCACCTATTGCAACCATTTAGGGTCTATTACAACACTTTTAGGCTGTTGCATCTGGGGTCAATTCTAGCATAACAAATGGAAGGGAAAGAAGCAAGTTGAAACAAACTCAAGTGAAGAAAAAGATGAAGAAACTTCTACCACCTCCTTGTCCATTGATGAAGAAGTAATGCAACTCATAGAAGGACCAAGTAGGATGCTTCACAAGATGCGATCCAAGGGTGTGCCCATCTATTGTACTGCGAGGGCCCTTGCTTTGGGGTCCCTTGGCTGTTGTTGATACTCAGGGCGAGGGTATATCTGGTGACTATCAGAAAGACCATGATCCGGCTTCCATGGGGGTTGTTGAAGGAGGGCTAGCATCTCTAGAGGACTCTATTGCCTAGGTGGTTGGAGGCATTGTTCACCGGGTTGTGGTGAAGGTTTTGGAGGAAGTTGCTTTTGAAGTGTGTTTTGAGGAGGATCCCCCCTCTATTTTGGAGTATAGGAGAAGTTTTGAGCGAAGACTTGTGTGTGTTTTTGGTGTATGATGTGTTCAGCTTTAAGAGAGAGGGTGTAGATGTTCTATTGGGTTGTCTACAATAACATTGTGTATGTGGTTGTGATGTGAGTACAAGTTGTAAGTGTATGTTGTTAGTAGTTTGGATGCAAATCGACACCCTTGCTTTTCACTTTTGTGAGGCTTTGTTGGATTTTAATTGTAGAGCGATGCCCTCATTTCGTTTTGCGTGAGGCCTATGCAAGTTTAAATTGTAGAGAGATGCCATCAGTTTCTTTTGGGTGAGGCTCGCATGACTTTTGCGTGAGGCCCCCGTTTACTTTTGTGCAAGGCTTGCATAAATTTGGGTTGCAAAGTGACGCCCCTGTTTGCTTTTGTACGAGGCTCACAAAAGTTTGGGTTGTGAAGCGACACCCCCATTTTCTTTTGCGTAGGGCTCACATGGATTTAGGCTGTGAAGCGGTGAGGTATCTGTCGAAAGATTTAGCTCCGGCAATACCTAGCGGCTACTCGTGTAAGATGAATTAGATGGTAGCACATGAGACACAAGATTTATACTGGTTCAGGCACGTGAGGTGCCCTAGTCTAGTAGGGGGTGATGTTGCTTCTCTTGTATTCATATGCTTGGCTACAGGGGCTGCTGCTCCTTCTAACTATGCACTAGAATAAAGTAGATGGGATCCTAACCACGAGGCCCCTACACCCTTTATATGGCTTAGGGGACTTAGGGTTACAATGAGAGCGATAGACTAACAAATATGTTCCTAGTTTGTTACATAAAATGCGTAGTAAATTGATTCTGTACTATCGTTCAGATACGATGGCTCCAGATAACCTCGATATGCCTTGATCTCCAAGTTGGTGGAATCACCCGACCTTCGTGGGCCTCCTTCACTGTGGCTTCTAGCCCGATAGATGGACGTGGTCGAATATACGGGCGGGTTTCCTTTTGACTTTTGGATTTTTGGATATTTTTTTATTTGATTTGGCATTATTCAACAAGAAAATTTTTGACAAATTCCTTTTTTTTTGAATTTTATGTGATAATTATGAGAACCAATCCTACTACTTCGCGTCCCAGGGTTTCCACAATTGAAGAAAAAAGCATAGGGCGTATTGATCAAATTATTGGACCCGTGCAGGATATCACTTTTCCTGCAGGCAAGTTGCCTTATATTTATGATGCTTTGATAGTCAAGACGCAGGTACCCCTGGCCCATATATCCGGCAGTATCCATAACTTGGAGGTTTATTGCTGCTTGAGAATTTGGTGCTTGTCGGAGGGAGGATTCATTGCTCGAGGGTTTGTTATCAACCGAGCATTTGCTTACACGCGAGGTTGACTTAGTAAAAAGAGTAATGTGGTTACATGAGAGCTTGTAATCGATCCGGCACTTGATTACAAGAGAGGGTGAAAGCCCTATGTTTGGTTTTGGTTAATTAAGACAACCAAGTGGACTAGCCCTATGCTCTAAGTATTATTTATGAGATATGTTGGCCCAACTCCAAGGATGAGCAAGGATGGCACACAAGCCTTGTCTGTCCTGGCACCTTCACCGATAGTCTTCGGTATTATGAAACAAGCTTTGCAACACCTTATTTTAGGAAAACCGAGCAGAGCACCAGGGACGGCACCCGTGAGGGTGCTCGGGTTGGGTCACCCTCGCTAAAGTGGAACCGTTGGCAGGAGTGCTAGTGACCCAGTGAAGGGAGCTTTGGTGATGCTAGGTCCCTGTCAGGGCTTAGGTCCGAAGGTACAAAGGAGGGGGGCGTAATTGAGAGGGTGTTCCGCCAACACCCGGCACTCTCGCCAAAACTCTACTTCACTCTCTCTTTAGTCTACACTAAGACCGTGTGATGTAAGCAAAACATAGAAATTAGATTCATTCGAGACTCCTTGAATCCAAACAGACTCTAGCTGTTATTTCAGTGGTAATAAGCAGTGTCCGTCGATAGCATGCAAGGTGCCTAAAGTTACCTCATTGACCTTAAAAAAAGATGTATTAGCTCAATCTCACGTAGAGGTAGGCGTAGGCGGCGTCCATATGGATAGAGCTTGCAAGCTTGCGTTCGTAAGAGCTGACTGCATGCATGCGTAGTGGGAACTCTTTGAAACAAAATGTGCCTGGTGTTTGAAGTTAAGAATGTACGTGGTATTTGAAACTATGAATGTACTTTCTGTTGACCCACGGAAGCATGTGCATGTACGAGGGAGAAACAGGAGAAGAAAACGGCAACGCGAACATACATATATCATCCGACTACGTAGCATGTGCATGTACGGAAGCATGTGCAACTACGTAGAAACGGCAGTTTCTGACCATATATCATCCGAGCAAACAAAGCAATAATCAATAATGTCACACAGGGCCTAATACTACTGGCGCTCCAATGACTCCATGCAAGTTCTGCGTCCAGAATTTCTGCCGTGGGACGACGGCCAAAATCGGCGGCTTGGTACGTACAGCGAACAAGTGCACGCCCGCAGAGGTACGGTACGGTGGTAGTGGCGCATTCAGCTTCAGCCACAGCCTGCTGCTGCTGGTGAAACGACGGCGAGCCTGGAGCGACCGGCGCCGAGTGGCTGCATGTGCCCGCGCGCACACCCACTCTGACGCGTCGAGGCATCGTGTGCGTGTCGTTCTGACCGGCCGTTCGTACTAATTTGGCCGTTCGTCCTAATTCGGCCGTTCGTGTACTAGCAACCCTTCGCATGCATGCATCGATCGTGCACGGAGCAGTACGTGCCGTCCAGACTTCAGAGCACGACCGGATTATTTGACGAATGGAATGGTGGTGGCCTGCACTGTCCACACGAGGTCCAAATTCTAGAATTCTCTCCATAGAATTGACGGACAGCAAACAAAACAAATGAATGCGGAAGCAATTTGATAAATTCGAACGATCAAGTTGATAATTTCAAACGTGAAATATGGACATATTGAACAAGTGGAACATAAAAGCCTACTCAATATATGCGGTTTTGCTTCAGGGATGCAGTCATGCAGGGCAACGCGCGCGCTTCCTGTGCAGTCGAGTACGGGGTAAACCAGTCGCACTGTGGACAGACACTCAAATCCCATCTAGTGACCTGAAAGCATCCCAAACAATGTGAGCTCAGCAGCATCAAAGCACCTGGTATTGTACATCACTATAGGCCTGTAGCGTAGCACCATCAGCCGTGACACTGACATGTAACCCTCATAAGATTTCCGGTCAAGATCTCAAAAATTCCCTGGTGAATATCCCGGTCTGCCAATCCACACAAGAAAATCACCACAAAGAAAATTGACGTACAACCACTCATTGACAAGATTGGCAGACTACTAAGGTGGAAGGACAGACTTTCTGTGAACTTTGGATAGAAAAACCCAACTCCTCAGCGTCTATGTATCGACTTTGCAGTATTACCTCTAGATAGGAATAGCCTATTCAAACGGCGACCAGAGGAAGGTTAAATGAGAGACAATCAAAAGTCTTTGATAAAACTTGTCATATATCCCAATTCCCAACTTCAACACCAGAAAGATCACACTTGGCAATATGTGACAAGATGACCGTAGGATTGATTAGAGAAAGCTTAAAACACTGCAAACGCAAAACAGAAAAGAGTAGGACTGAGATACTCACCAACAATAAGCAAAAATACGAAGTTCAGCAGAAATTTGAGGTTCTGCAGTTCCACACTGACTGCAGTCTTCTCCAAGAAAAAAATAGAAATCAATTCAAACCGACTCCAAAAATTACGAAATTTTGCACGCATCTTGACTAACCGATTTTGAAACTATCCCCAAGAGATCATCCCAAAAAAAATTGAATTTTGGACGGAAATTTCAAACCCCTCTCTCAAAATGAGGTTTTATTGCAAGAAACCTAAAAATTGTGATTTCTAGGTATAGAGGCGGATGTGCACCCCGGGCTGGGTGGGCTGCAGCCCGGGGCGAGCTCAGGAAAACACTGAATACACCTCTTTAGATATAGCCCAACAACAGCTCAGACATGCACCGTACAGGTAGCAGCCCTCTGCAACTAGCAGGCACTGGACATCGAGCATCGATTGGCTCCTCTCAAGCTTGAAAGCCTGAGCTCTCCACTATTTTTGTTGTCTGCTGCACTTGACTCACTGTCAATATCTTCATGCTCCATGAATACCAAATGGTTTTTCTAGGTCATTAATAATTAAGAAAAAAAGTGTTATTTATTTTTGCGTTCATACTATAATATATTTGTTACATGTTTGCACTTGTGTAGCGTTTATGCTTTGTTAAATGTTAGTATGGCACTGATATAGAATTTTGATATTCATCTCTGTGTAATATAGTTTAGCCCCCATCGCGATCGATTTCTAGATCCGCCACTGTCTAGGTACTTGTGGAAATCTGCTAAAGGCAGTGCCTATGTACATTTCCAATGTCTCATGGCACCTAAAGATCAAACAAGGACGTCCTAAAAACCCTATCACAAATATTTTCAAGAAATTCACAAAAAAAAAGAAATTAGGACTTTTGGAAATTGCAACTTCGGAGATAAGAGCTGAGCTTCAAGCCATGATATGAATAATAACTTCCAAGGGTCCCAAAACACTCCAAAAACCTAGAAATCAACCAAAGTAGCAGATCAAATATCACAAAAAAATGGCTCCGTAAGATCACGAAAATGGGAAAACGAAGGAGGAAATAAGATGAACTCGAGAATTTCAGAAATTCTTCGATTAACCAACCATGAATTCACCAATACAATCTAGGTCAAGCCTCCTCCCTTTATCCCCCCACTAGAATCGAAAAACTAGAGCAAGAGGAGGTCAAATCTCTCTACTCTAGCCTCTCCCTATCTAAAGCACTTAGCTAACCTAGAGCAAAAAAGATTAGGATTCCAAAGACTACCTCTAACACTAGCCACATCTAGTATATATAAGTCCATGACTGATTACTAAACTACCCATATTCACAACATTCTAAAGTTCTGCGTAGAGACCAACAAGGTGAATCTTCATCAAGTGCTTCTACTTGGCAAAGTTTTTCCATCAAACATGGCCAACTTGCCGTCAGGCGAAGGGTTGAAGTCGTGTTGATTCGAGGGACCAAATTGATACCACTTGGACTCGGGACTCACCATTTGATCTTAACAATATAATTTCCTACCAGATCCATCTGGAGGAGAACACCTTGGACATCTACGCCCGTTCACAATAGCGGTCGGTTGAACAGCATGTACACGACGGTGCCTAGTCGGCGACCCCACCTAAGGTTGGTCATCCTAGCATTTTTGCCAAACAGGCTCAACCACCTCTAGGAGGATGATCGTAATGCGTCGGATGGATGTTTTATAACAAAAACAATGGTGGCAGCTAGTTCCGATGATAGAGGAGCAAGTGATCGGTGGTTAGGTGGATCCAATGGCACCGAACACTACCGGGTCAACCAATAAACTGACAGTGATGTCGTCATACCACTTTCGGGCGAAGCCATGGCCAGATATTGGAATATCACTAAGGGATGGTGTTATCAACTGACAGTGATAATCCAACTATCACGGTAGGTTCTAACCGATAGTGATATATCACTACCGGGCCGTGTGTCTAGCCGATAGTGAAAGAGGTCTTCATCGTCGTGTGAATATGATCCCCAATCACTGTCCAGTTCCTAGGCTTACGACATGACAACAAAGTATAATCAATGCCGGCTCCAGCATACCAGGCAATGATGGTCCGACAACCGATAGGCGAGGGACATTACCGGAGCGTCAACGACCTAGGTCTTATGCGACTACCTACGAGTCGCGGAGCTCATGCGCTCGGTCACGCTGCAGCCTACACAGCCTGACAGGTTCGTTTGGAAGTGGTCACCCGACGGGAACTTCTCTGTGTCATTGACGTATGGAGCCTTCTTCGCTGGATCTACTTTGCTGCTCGGAGCCAAGGAGCTCTGGCGCGTCAAGGCACCACCCTGCGTTAAGCTGTTCTTCTGGCTTGCGCTACACCGCAGGCTCTGGACCTCCGCCCGGAGGAGGCGGCATGGTCTATAGGAGAGTGATGAGTGCGCCCTTTGCAACCAGGAAGCCGAGGCGTGCGGGCACCTGTTCCTTGGCTTTGTATTCTCGAGGCAGGTCTGGTTCGCGATGCTACAACCGCTGCAATTGCAGTCCCTAGTGCCGATGGAAGACGTTGACATTGCCGATTGGTGGCTGCTGCAGCGCCGGCGGGTAGACCTCGCTTCGCGGCAGCTGTTTGATTCCTTGTTGTTACTTGTTGCCTGGTCAATTTGGAAGGAGAGGAACGCCAGGGTCTTCTAGAGAACGCCGGCGTCCGTGCTTGCTGTAGTCCGAGCGGCGTTCATGGAAGGCGAGGATTGGGCGATGGCTGGTTTCGCACCCATGGTGGCCCTTTCTACTATCTGGTCACAGAACAATGTTGTTATGTAACGTTCAATAAAGAGGATCCAGTAGCTAGGTGGCTCTTGAGCAGTTGATGGGGGCTTCTCGTCCCCGCATCTTGCTCGTGGTTGTTGCAGACTCTCTCACCCGCTCGCGAAAAAAATGATGGTCCGACAATACGTAGCAGCACCATGCTCTAGAAATAAGTTTACTTGTTTGTCAAATGTTAACTTTGCGCGATAATTATTTTTTTGATAAATTATTGAAGTTATGTGATGTATTCGACACAAACAATACGATAGTGGAGACTTTTTAATCACAGGTTAAGTTAGTAAAATCTCTTTTTCGTGGCAACGCTGGGACATTTTTCCTATAGTCTAAAAATCACGGTAAATCTCTTGGCGTCCCAGAAGAATAGATAGGCATTACCTTTTTTTTCTTGAGACGGAATGGAAAATCAGGCCCGCCCCCAAGAACAAGCACGCACGATGAAAAAGGCCAAAAGGGCAAAGGTAAAAAGAAAATAAACAACGAAAAGGAGCACGAAACAAAATCCTAAACCTCGGAACGTGCCGTCTGATGTGGACTGCAACATAACATACTCCTACCGTGTTCCGTACCGGCGATCCGACTTGGACAGTTTTAGGTCAAATCCTGGGGCCCTCACCCTCCACTAACCAAAAGTCCGTCGATCCACCCTGCTTTCTTCTCGCGTGTGTTGCCGTCACTTCAGCCACAATTTTTAGTGACCGATAAACACGGCTTCCAGTGGCTAAGCAACTGACATTTCCACAGAGCGGGAGGTGCATTAAGCCACGGCATCTGACTGACCCTTCTTTTCTGGAACGAAACCCAAGTCTTTCCCTCTTTCTCGGTGGATATGGTACCGTCAACTTTTTTTGTCCTTCCGCGAGAGTGGTTTAACCGGACGGCATCGGAAATTCGGAATACCCGTGCGATCGCGGTGGAGAGTGGGGGTGCTAGTCGCGCGGCATCTCGACGAAAAGTGGGCGAGACGGATCCGACGCGGGAAGTACAGCGGACTGGAAAGTGTGTTAACCGTGTGATGACCGCAAGTCTTCGCAGTTCGCGCTCCTGAAGATCACAGATAGGCTCGTCACTCGATCGCGCAAATTTGCAGCCAACAGACGCTTGCCACATCCAAAGTGGAGATGTGTATTAATCAGACCCTTTATATAAAAGAAAATGTACCGATTGGGTTTAGGTATAAAGCGAGCTGTTAATATATACTCCTATTTCCTGCAATCTTTTCCGCTAAAAAGAATATTATCTCCAATCTTCATGGCATTTTTTCCTGAGAATAAATTAAGCAACATAATGCTCCAAGCTCCATTGAATTCTTTGAATGACGTGAAATTGATTGGAACGGTTTAACCTTTGTCACCTTCTTGATGTTATATGGCGTCAAACAGGCAATGATGGACTTGGCTTGTACAAGTTGGGCTCCAAGAGGTGTCCGAATTACATGAAATTTCGTACCTAAGACAAAGTTAATTACTATCTTTGCTCCCTCTTCATTTATCCATTTAAATATTCTATAATATCTATCCGCTTCTAATAAACTACCAATCTTATCTTATATCTTATACTCTTATAAAGCAAAATCCCACGAGCCATTTATTTCAACATGCAAGCTATCCAACTAGACAATGTACTATCATATAAAATTAAAATCTACTAAGCAAAAACCCACTAGATATTTATCTCAACATGCAAGCTATCCAACTAGATAATGTACTACCACATATAATTAAAATCCTCTAGCACATGCAACCGTAATGTCCATATCCGTAAGACACATAAGCATCTTGTTGTCTATTCATCATACCACGCAATTGAAAGCACTAGTTTGGTTTTGTGAATTGATAAAACCCTAAGTGCCAACCTAGTTTACCAAAGTGATTATGAGATAGGTAGCACTACTCTAAGTGGTGAAGCAAATAAAGATCATGACTTGATGACGGTGATGCCACGGTGATGATCAAGTGCTTGGACTTGGAAAAGAAGTAAGAGAAAAACAAAAATCTCAAGGCAAAGATAAAATTTGATAGGAGCTTTTTCGTTTTGGTGATCGAGACACTTAGTGAGTGTGATCACATTTAGGATCGATAGCCGTACTATTAAGAGGGGTGAAACTCGTATCGAAATGCGGTTATCAAAGTGCCACTAGATGATCTAACTCATTGCATATGTATTTAGGATCTAATAGAGTGCTAACACCCTTGAAAATATTTGTGAAAATATGCTAACACATGTGTATAAGGTGATACACTTGGTGGTTGACACATTTGAGCAAGGATAAAGAAGATAGAGTTGAAAATGAGTTGAATGCGCCGGTCACGGGTTGACCGGACGCATCCGACATGTGTACCGGACGCGTCCAGTACTGTCTTAGCGGCAGTGTTCCTGATGTGACCGGACGCGTCCGATATCGATACCGGACGCGTCCGGTATTCTGGCCAGGTGCGGGTAGAGTTGCCGAGGTGACCGAACTCTGGCTCATAGCAGTGATCGGACGCTGAGCAATCACTGTTTAGCATCAGGTCATGGTGACGTGGGGCGCGGGTGTTGGTCCAGAGATGACCGGACGCAAGGGCACGTCCAGTCGGCCACACCGGACGCGTCCGGTCGCAGTTGAGCGGCTCTTTGAGCTCTCTGGACTCGACCGGACACTGCCCCTCCTACGTTCGGTCGGCCACATCGGACGCTGCCCCTCCTGCGTCCGGTCGGCCACACTGGACGCTGCCCCTCCTGTGTTCGGTCGGCCACACCGGGCGCGTCCGGGCGCAGTTGAGCAGCTCTGGGAGCTCTCTGGACTCGACCGGACGCTGCCCCTCCTGCGTCCGGTCGACCACTGTAGGGCCGTTCGGCAGCAACGGTTACTCCGTTTGAATGGGACACATGGCGGTCAAGCAATGACCGGACACAGCGACTAGACGCGTCCGGTCGCCACACCGGACGCGTCCGGTGCACCCGACCTGCGCGTCCAGTCGTCTCGCAGTCAGCACAATAATTGAGCCAACGGCTTTATTTTTTGGGGGTGTCTATAAATATCGTTTGGTCGGCTCTAGCTCACCCTCTTGGCCATTTGCATTAACATAGCAACCTTGTGAGCTTAGCCAATGCCCTCTCACTCATCTCTATCAATGATTCATCATCTTTGTGAGATTGGGAGTGAATTCAAGTGCATTGCTTGAGTGTTTGCATCTAGAGGCACTTGATGTTCGTGTTTCGCTGCGGGATTCGCTTGTTACTTTTGGTGGTTGCCGCCACCTAGATGGCTTGAAACAATGAGGATCGTCGAGCGGAGGTTGGTGATTGTCTCCAGCTCCGATCGTGGTGATTGTGAGGGGTTCTTGAGCTTTCCCCGACGGAGAGCCAAAAGGTACTCGAGTAAATTGCTCGTGGCTTGTGTGATCCTCATCTTGTGTTGGTTGTGCGGCACCCTATTGAGGGTTTGGCGTGTGATGTCAATTAGCGCGTGAACCTCCAAGTGAGTGAATCGCCACAACGAGGACTAGCTTGCCGGCAAGCAAGCGAACCTCGGTAAAAAAACATCGTGTCATCATTTGATTCCGAGGTGATTGGTCTTCATTGGTATTTATTCTTGTGATTGATTGGTTCATTTCTTGACTCGGCGGTATAACCATCTTGCTCTCTCTCTCTATATTACCGCAAACTAGTTGTCAAGCTCTTTAGTGTAGCTAGTCGTGAGAGCTTGTTAGTTTGGTTAGTGTGGCTCTTTAGTTAGCCTTTGAGAGCACACTAACTTAGCGTAGTGATATAGCCATTGTGTGGATAGAAACTAGAATTATGGTAGGTGGCTTGCATTTTTAATAGGCTAGCGCAACACTCGCTTCGCCTCATATTTGTCTAACCGGTTTGCTAAGTGTTGTTGTAGAAATTTTAATAGGCTATTCACCCCCTCTAGCCATTGGGACCTTACAAGTGGTATCATAGCCATGGTCATTGTGAGTTGAGGCTTAACAACCTTCGATGTCAAAATAGCTCAAATCAACAACACCAAGAAGCCACCCCAATTTGATAGCTCCAACTATCCCTATTGGAAGGCTAAGATGACAATATATATCAAGCCAATCAATAGGAAGGTTTGGAAGGTGGTGGAGACTAAGATTAAGATTGATGATGAAGAGGCTCCCACCGCCACCGAAGAGATGCTACTTCAAAACAATGACATTGCTCTTAGTGCTATTCATGATGCTTTGGATGAGAGAACATTTGAGCAAATCAAGAACATTGAGAGAGCTCATGAGGCATGGAAGAAGTTAGAGGAATTATTTGAGGGCACTCAAGCCGTGAAGGGTGCAAAGGCATACATTCTTAAGGAGAAGTTTGCCAGCTTCAAGATGAAGGATGATGAGAGTATGTCGGAGATGTTCCATAGGCTTCAAGTGCTTGTCAATGATCTCAAAGCACTTGGAGAATAGGTAAAGGATAAGGACTTCTTCCATAAGTTCTTGAGATGCTTACCCTCAAGCTTTGGCACATTGGTCACTATTCTAGTGAGGAGTGGTTTGGACACCATGACACCAAACCAAGTGTTGGGAGATATAATGACCGATGACACATATAGAGATGATGAGAAGAAAGAAAAGAAGGAGAACAAGGATGACAAGAAGAAGAGAGTGGCATTCAAGGCCACATCATCCAAGGGCATGGCAAAATAAGATACATCAAGTGAAGATGATGGTTCATGGGATGATGATGATGATGAGAAGATGGCTCTCTTTGTCAAGAGATTTAGCAAGTTCATGATGAAGAAGGGCTACCATGCTAGAAGAAAGAATTCATCATCTAAGAATAAGGAAGAGTCAAGAAGATGCTTCAATTGCGGAAGCAAAGAACATCTTGTTGCTCAATGCCCATACAATAGTGACAAAGATGATGACAAGAAGAATAAGAAGAAGGACAAGAAGGAAAAGAAAGAAAAGAAGGACAAGATGACCTTCAAGAAGAAGAAGAAGGGTGGTTCATATGTAGTCACTTGGGCTAGTGATGCTTCCTCAAGTGATGACGATGATAGTGAAGATGACAAGACCACTAAGAAGAAGGCACTTGCAAGCATTACTATCAATGAGAAGCCTTCTCTCTTCAACATTCCATCATGCTTCATGGCTAAGGCCACTAAGGTACAAACTTGTGATGATAGAAGTAATGAGGAACATGATAATGAAAAAGAAAAAGAAAATGAAAGTGATAGTGATGATGATGAACCAACTAAGGATGAACTACTTGACATGCTAGATGATGCTAAAGAACACTTTGACATTAAGAGAAGGGAATGCAAAAGCTTGCGTAAGGAACTAAAAGCCCTTAAGCAAGCCTTTGGTGAGCTCAATGCATCTCATGAGAGGCTAGAGGAAGCCCATGACAAGCTTGGCAAGGCTCACAAGAAGCTTGAAAAAGCTCATTCATATTTGCTTAATGAGCAAAATAAGAAGCATATTGAGACATGTAATGTAGGCTTAACTTGTGACTTAATTGATGAATTATTCTATAAGCCTATCATTGTTGTTCCCACTAACCCTTCTTGTAGCACTTCTACTTCCACCTCATCTAGTAGTAATAGTTTCACTTGTGATGCCTCACTAATGGTTCAGAATAAGACCCTCAAGAAGGAGGTCAATGAGCTCACTCACACATTGGCTAAAGCCTATGGTGGTGAGGACCGCTTTCTTATGTGCTTGGGTAGCCAAAGAGCTTCTCTCTACAAAGAGAGATTGGGCTATACCTCCAAGAAAGGCAAGACGGCCTTTGCTTCTCACAAGACTAGTTTTGTGAAGAATAATGATCGGTTTTACACTAGTTGTAAGTAAGTTGGTCAAAAGAGCACGAGTGCAAGAACAAGAGCAAAAATGCTAATGTATCCTCAATTAAGATTGAGTCTTTATATGTGCTTACTAAGGGTATAAATGGTGTAAAAGCTAAGTTCATTGGTACACCATGGATGGGCTCAAGGAAGAAAGCCATTTAGGTGCCAAAGAGCTTGGTCACTAACCTTCAAGGACCCAAGTAAGTTTGGGTACCTAAAAAGAATTGATATTCTTTTGTAGGTCAATTACAAAGCCGAAGAAAGGCATTGGGTTCTTGATAGTGGGTGCACTCAACACATGACCGGTGATGCAAAAATGTTTAACTCAATCAATACCAATGGCAATGATGGTTATGATAATATCACATTTGGTGACAATGGCAAAGGCAAGGTCAAAGGGCTTGGTAAGATTGCAATATCCAATGACATGAGCATATCCAATGTGTTGCTAGTAGAGAGCTTGAACTTCAATTTGCTATCCATGGCTCAATTATGTGATCTTGAATTTAAATGCATATTTAGGGTAGATGATGTAGAGATAATAAGTGTAGATGGCTCTAACTTGATCTTCAAGAGATTTAGATATGAGAATCTATACTTGGTTGACTTTAATGCTAGTGAAGCTCAATTATCTACATGTTTGTTCACTAAGTCTAGCATGGGTTGGTTATGGCATAGAAGGCTTGGTTATGTTGGAATGAAGCAATTGAATAGATTGGTCAAGTATGACTTAGTTAAAGGCTTGAAAGATATAGTGTTTGAGAAATATAAGCTTTGTAGCTCTTGTCAAGCCAGAAAACAAGTTGGAAACACCCATCCTAAGAAAAGCATGATGAGCACTAGTAAAGCATTTGAGTTATTGCACATGAACTTGTTTGGGGCAACACAATACACTAGCATCGATGGAAATAAATATGGCTTTGTGATAGTGTATGATTATACTAGATACACTTGGGTATTCTTTCTAGTGGACAAAAGTGATGTGTTTGCAATATTCAAGGCATTCACAATGAGTTTGAAACAACCATCAAGAGAGTTAGAAGTGACAATGGTAGTGAGTTCAAGAACACTAGAATTAATAAGTTGTGTGATGAATTTGGAATTAGACATCAATTCTCATCCAAGTACACTCCATAATCAAATGACCTTGTTGAGAGAAAGAATAAAACACTAATTGATATGGCAAGGTCTACGCTTAGTGAGTACAATGTGAGTCAATCTTTTTGGGTCAAAGCTATCAACACAGCTTGCTATTGTAGCAACCGCCTCTATTGTCACCCATTGAAAGAGAAGACACCATATGAGCTCTTGAATGGTAGAAAGCCTAATATTGCATATTTTTGAGTCTTTGGTTGCAAATGATATATTTTGAAGAAAAGCACTAGATTGGGCAAATTTGACAAGAAATGTGATGAAGGATTTCTACTTGGTTATTCCACTACAAGCAAAACATATAGAGTTTGAAATTTGGATAGTGGTACTCTTGAGGAAGTTCATGATGTTGAATTTGATGAAACCAAGGGTTCACAAGAAGAGAATGAGAACTTAGAAGATGTTAGAGGCATTCAGCTTTCAAATGCCATGAAGAACATAAATGTTGGTGAATTGAGGCCTAGGCAAGTGAATAATGATGAAGATGTTCAAATGCAAGTGTTCTCTAACTCAAATGTGCAAGATGATACAAAAAAAGCTAGTACAAGTGGCTCTCATGATTATGAACAAGATCAAGTGGCTAGTGCATCATCTCAACCCAATGATCAAGCAAGTGCAAGCAATCATGTTCCAATCCTCCAACCAACCAATATTACAAGGGATCATCCATTAGACACTATCATTGGTGATATTTCAAGAGGTGTGCAAACTAGATCGAGATTAGCTTCATTTTGTGAGCATTTCTCATTTGTGTCATCCATTAAACCAAAGAAGATAGATGAAGCATTGAAGGATGTTGATTGGGTGAATGCTATGCATAAAGAATTGAATAACTTCACAAGAAATCAAGTATGGGAATTGGTAGAGAGACCAAAGGGACATAATGTGATTGGAACAAAATGGGTCTTTAGAAACAAGCAAGATCAAGATGGGATAGTAGTAAGGAACAAAGCAAGATTGGTAGCACAAGGATATACACAAGTTGAATGTCTTGACTTTGGAGAAACATATGCCCTGGTTGCTTGATTGGAAGCAATTAGAATTTTATTAGCCTATGCTTGTGCCCACAACATCAAGCTCTATCAAATGGATGTCAAGAGTGCATTTCTCAATGGTTACATCAATGAAGAAGTATATGTTGAGCAACCTCCTGGTTTTGAAGATGACAAGAAGCCCGACCATGTGTATAAGTTGAAGAAGGCATTGTATGGCTTAAAGCAAGCACCTAGAGCATAGTATGAGAGATTGAGGGACTTTCTACTTTCTAAAGGGTTCATGATGGAAAAGGTTAACACCACTCTTTTCATCAAGAAGATTGGTAAAGACTTATTTTTGTTGCAAATCTATGTTGATGACATCATATTTGGATCAACCAATCAAGACTTTTGTGAAGAGTTTGAAAAGATGATGGCTAATGAGTTTGAAATGTCCATGATTGAAGAGTTAAGTTACTTTCTTGGTCTTTAAATCAAGCAATTGAAGAATGATACATTTATGAGTCAAGGCAAGTACATTAAAGACATGCTAGAAAAGTTTGGCATGAGTGATAGCAAAGCCATAGTACACCAATGGGAACAAATGGCAACTTAGATAGTGATGCAAGTGGCAATATGGTGATCAAAAATTATATCAGTCTATGATTGAAAGCCTACTCTATGTGACCACATCAAGGCCGGATGTCATGTTTAGTGTATGCATGTGTGCAAGATTTTAAGCCTCACCAAGAGAAAGTAATTTAAATGTTACAAAGAGAATATTGAGGTACTTGAAGCATACACAAAATATTGGTTTGTGGTATCCCAAAAGAGTAAAGTTTGAGCTAGTTGGTTACTCCGACTCAGATTATGCGGGATGCAAGGTTGAAAGGAAGAGCACCTCGGGCACATGTCAATTGTTGGCAAGATCACTTGTTTCATGGTCATCAAAGAAGCAAAATAGTATTGTATTATCAACCGCCGTAGCCGAATACATATCCGCCGGTAGTTGTTGTGCACAAATACTTTGGATGAAGGCCACCTTGAGTGACTTTGGAATCAAGTTCAAGAAAGTGCCATTGCTATGTGACAATGAGAGTGCAATCAAGTTAACCAACAATCTGGTTCAACATGCAAGAACAAAGCACATTGATGTCCGCCACCATTTTATAAGAGATTACCAACAAAAGGGGGACATTTGCATTGAGAGTGTAGGCACCGAAGATCAACTTGCCGATATAATCACCAAGCCATTAGATGAGAAAAGGTTTTGCAAGCTAAGGAATGAGTTGAACATATTAGATTTCTCAAATATATGTTGATGCACCTCCCCACTTATATGACATGCCTCTCCTTCGAGTAATCCAAGGTAAAAGTTGATTGGCATGGCATACATCCTTGCTAAGGACATGTTTAGTGCATCTAGTCATTTTTCATATTTAATAGGCTCATTCATGAAAATCAAATGATTTTGATGTTTGTATGGTACCACTATTGTTTTTATGCTTAACTTGGTCTAGTGGTAGCATATGACATATTTGTGGGCTTATAAACCTAGTGTTTGATCTAGAAAATAAGCTATAAGTGTTTAACTCAACATGGTACAAGATAACCCTTATTTGAAGGTGTGAAGAAGCTTGTCCTTGGATCAAACCGAGTTAAATATCTTTGGCAAATGTTCTAGATTGAACCAAATTTGGGAAAATAATCATCACCCCATTGATTGACATTGATAATCTCAACCTATTTAAAATTAAACCTTTGTGGTCATTGATGACAAAGGAGGAGAGATAATGTACAAAGATAATACAAAGATAGTGAGAAGATAACAAAGGGGGAGAAATTGACATATGGGGAGAGATATAACAAAGTAAGGGATCGATTAAAATTTTGAGCACACAAGTAGGGGGAGCAAGCTCATAAACTTGGTGGATGCATTTGAATGTGCATTTTATATGTTTGCTTGCATGGCACAAGTTTTAAATTTTAATATCTATGCTTGTGTAGTGTATGCTAGTTGTAGGTTTGAATGATAAAATGAAAAACTGGCATGCATAGGTTAAGTAACTAGACTCATGCTCATATTATGAAAACTAGACCCTTACTTCTAACGTTGATCTCATGGGGTATTCTAGTTTTTGTGTATGTCTAATTACTCATGTGTTAAGGATGGTATATTGGTGCACTCCGATTAGTATCACGCTTCAAAGGTCCATCTTTTATACCTTAGCATCATTTGGTAGACATTGTCTCCTATATTTCCTATCTAAGCATATGTGAAAGCTACAATCCAAACTCTTAGCACATATGTAGGGGGAGCAATTGTTACCATTTAGGATTCATGAAACCTGTCCATATCTTTTTACACATGGTAAATATGCTTGGGCAAGCAACATGGATTCAATTTTAATTTCAATTTATATCTTTGTGCAAGGGTTGTCATCAATTACCAAAAAGGGGAGATTGAAAGCTCTAGTTTTGTTTTGGTGAATTGATGAAACCCTAAGTGCTAACCTAGTTTATCAAAGTGATTATGAGATAGGTAGCACTACTCTAAGTCGTGAAGCAAATGAAGATCATGACTTGATGATGGTGATGCCATGGTGATGATCAAGTGCTTGGACTTAGAAAAGAAGTAAGAGAAAAAGAAAAAGCTCAAGGCAAAGGTGAAACTTGATAAGAGCTTTTTCGTTTTGATGATCGAGACACTTAGTGAGTGTGATCACATTTAGGATCGATAGTCGTACTATTAAGAGGGGTGAAACTCATATCGAAATGCGGTTATCAAAGTGTCACTAGATGCTCTAACTCATTGCATATGCATTTAGGATCTAGTAGAGTGCTAACACCCTTGAAAACATTTGTGAAAATATGCTAACACATAAGCACAAGGTGATACACTTGGTGGTTGACACATTTGAGCAAGAGTAAAGAAGATAGAGTTGAAAAGGAGTTGAATGCGCTGGTCACGGGTTGATCGGACGCATCCGACATGCGTACCGGACGCGTCTGGTACTGTCTTAGTGGCAGTGTTCCTGACGTGACCGGACGCGTCCGGTATTCTGGCCAGGCGTGAGCAGAGTTGCCGAGGTGACTGGACTCTTGCTCGTAGTAGTGATCGGATGCTGAGCAATCACTGTTTAGCATCATGTCATGGTGACGTGGGGTGCGGGTGTTGGTCCAGAGAGGACCGAACATAGGGGCGCGTCCGGTCAGCCAAACCAGACGCTGCCCCTCCTGTGTCCGATCGGCCACATCGAACGCTGCCCCTCCTGTGTCCGGTCAGCCACACCGGGCGTGTCCGGTCATAGTTGAGCGGCTTTGGGAGCTCTTTGGACTCGACCAGACGCTGCCCCTCCTGCATCCGATCGACCACTGTAGGGCCATTGGGTGGCAACGGTTACTCTGTTTGAATGGGACACATGGCAGTCAAGCAGTGACTGGACACAGCGACCGGACGCGTCCGGTTGTCGCATCGGACGCGTCCAGTGTACCCGACCTATGCGTCCAGTCGTCCCACAGTCGGCCCAATAATTGAGCCAATAGCTCTATTCTTTTAGGGTGTCTATAAATATCGTTTGGCTGGCTCTAGCTGGCCCTCTTAGCCATTTGCATTAACATAACAACCTTGTGAGCTTAGCCAAAGCTCTCCCACTCATCTCTATCATTGATTCATCATCTTTGTGAGATTGGGAGTGAATCCAAGTGCATTGCTTGAGTGTTTGCATCTAGAGGCACTTGATGTTCATGTTTCGCTACGGGATTCGCTTGTTACTTTTGGTGGTTGCCGCCACCTAGATGGCTTGGAGTAGCGATGATCGTCGAGCGGAGGTTGGTGATTATCTCCGGCTCTAATCATGGTGATTGTTAGTGGTTCTTGACCTTTCTCCGGTAGGAAGCCAAAAGATACTCTAGTAAATTACTCGTGGCTTGTGTGATCCTCATCTTGTGTTGGTTGTGCGACACCCTATTGAGGGTTTGGCGTGTGATGCCAATTAGCGCGTGAACCTCCAAGTGAGTGAATCGCCACAACGAGGACTAGCTTACCGGTAAGCAAGTGAACATCGATAAAAAATTATTGTGTCATCATTTGATTCCGAGGTGATTGGTCTTCATTGGTATTTATTCTTGTGATTGATTGGTTCATTCCTCGATTCGGTGGTATAACTGTCTTGCTCTCTCTCTTTACATTACCGCAAACTAGTTATCAAGCTCTTTAGTGTAGCTAGTCATGAGAGCTTGTTAGTTTGGTTAGTGTAGCCCTTTAGTTAGCCTTTGAGAGCACACTAACTTAGTATAGTGACATAGCCATTGTGTGGATAGAAACAATAGAAACTAGAATTGTGGTTGGTGGCTTGCATTTTTAGTAGGCTAGCGCAACAATCGCTTCGCCTCATATTTGTCTAACCGGTTTGCTAAGTGTAGTTGTAGAAATTTTAATAGACTATTCACCCTCCTCTAGCCATTGGGACCTTACAACAATCCAGTAATCCGCAATTTCCGCAGCAACGCGCGGGTATGCTTCTAATTACTCTATATGTGTTACCCATTACATTGCATCGTCTTCGTGTATTTTAAATGTATATTTAGTTTGTTTAAGGGATTTTAATATATATTTAGTTGAATCCTCGTCTTAAATTACATCTACTCTTGTTGCGTATTTTTGTAACATCATGAATATACATTTTGGCTTTCAACTCTAATCTTATTAGTTGTTGTATTTTTTTACACCCACATGTTAAATTCAAATTCTACGCTCACCAAATATGATACTCAATAAATAATACTCCTTGATGAAATACTACAACATAATTATGTGTGCTTGCAGAATCAATTTATTTGATCATAAACAATACTAGGGTATAATATGAGTTTTAATTAATATGTGGAAAAAATACTACTAGGAGTTAAACTCTTTTTAATAAAAAATAATTTTGAATAAAAGATGGAAAACACTAGAGTTTCTACCTAACATGTGAAAAAATTGCACTAACTCGATTGAAAATCCAAAGCTAAACTATGATTTATGAAGTCATAGAAAATGATGCAACTAGAGTATATATATGTTAATATTATGTTTCAACTAAATGCATATCATGCTAGAAAAAACATAAATACTAGAAATTCTAACTAGAGGTCTCTAATGGAGCCTCCATGTTAATCCTTATGAGACATGTTAATTCTCACGAGACGATAGAAAAAATACATCCTAGAAATTCTCACAAAAATCTGAAACATTTGACTATCAATTCGGTATAACCTAGTTACAATTGATAATAGTAGCTAATGGATCTATTGTGTAAAAATTACCCACCTCTGCTATTGCGTAAAACAACATAAGGCAATAAATGACCCTATATTCAAACTACCCACATATGCCATTAATAAACATGATTTAAAGCGTATCTAAATTTACACCTAATTACCCAGGTACTTTTATTATGATAGATAATTTGCGTAAACCAATCTTTATCTTATTATTTGAAAATAAATATTCTCTAAAATCTACATTTAAAATTACCAACATCTTTTATTAAAAATGCTAAAATAATATAGAGCATGTATATATTTATGCATTACCTATTTCTATTAATATTAATATATTAAGATTTGATCAAAGTAAGCATGCGTGTTATGCAAGCATGCATGAGCGATAAATATATATGTTATGTTTCATCACAAAAAATATTTTCTTAACAATTCATATCTAATGATACAAATAAATTGTTTAAAACCATATTAGTTATCATGACATATAATTTATATAGGTTGTTCCTTTACATATATTGATGTATTTTAACTAAATATTGGACATGTCTATATTGATAGTAGAAAGTTCAATCATCGTGAGAAGTATGAGAGACTACTAATGGGTATATTTTCTCAACCCTTTAAGATTAGTTTAGAGCAAAAAGTCGATCATTATATAGCTTAAGTGTTCAAATTCTCTTGAGGTTAGCACTACTACCCCAATCCGAGATCTTACTTCAAGCTCTATCACTTAAATGATATGGCGCAGGTTTCGAATGATTACTTTTGCTATTGTAGTATTTAAGAACGTACTCTAAGACCTAAAATCCTTATATTGTTAAAAAGTGCAAAAGGTGGAGTTAATAAAAATTACAATAATCACAAGAGTTTCAACTTGACGGCAAAAAATCTATAGCAGTCAACAAGAATAAAATTTGAAAAAAATAAAATGAGATTAATGATTTCATAAGATATGTGATGCAACAACAAGGACCGCTATAGTTAATGGCAAGATTTCAAACTAATTACATACTTAAAATATAAAAAGATGCCATGAAATGTAAAAATACGAATATGAATGAAAATCATATAAATAAGTCCCTTGCAATATATATATATATATATATATATATATATATATATTTGGATATATATAGGCTGTATGAAATATCTATTATGTCTGTTTTGTAAAAATAAACAAAGATAAAAACATTCTATTTAATGTAACAATTCTTTATTAGTTAGATGTATTAAACAATATATATCTCAAAAATCTAACCCGTGCGAGATGGACTAGTGTTGCAAATGCAAATCCGTCCCAATAGCATATCGCACCTGGGCGAGAAGAGCGAAGCCTGGTTGTTGCAGTTGTGGGAACGTGCGTCGGTAGAGTCAGCCGGTCATGTTGCGGTCATTCGACGGTGTCGCACGACCGGCACGGTGCGGCACCGTCGCATGCACCATATTTTTTTTTTCCCATCGGCGCTGGGGCTGGCATATATCAGCGCGCATCGGTCGTCGACGTCCCAAATGGATGTCCCATGCATGTCGCCCGTACGAAGACGAACTTGTTGTACTGCGTTCCTATCTGACGGATCACTGATGCATGCATGACCGTCCGCGCGCCCATCTATCAAAACCTCGTTTGATAGCGATGAACTGGCTTATTCTTCTGTCGACGAGTACGGCATGAAACAGGGGAGGAGGAGGATCGCGCCGGGCGGCCCTCCTGCAGGCTGCAGCTGTGCATTTCACAGGCCTCGATGACTGCACCGGCAAGATCAGGGCCAGACCAACGGTATCCATTGATTGAGTTGAGTGGGACAGTAGCTCGATCGGATAGAGGGACTAATGGCATGCGTTCCGTTCGCTTGGCTGATAAGTTATGGCTGAAAATACTCTTAACTGATTTATTGTGAGAGAAAAACACTATTTATTGACTGAAAAATACGATTTATAAGCTAAACCAACGAGGCGATGATTAATTGTGGCTGCTCTTGCTCTAGAACTCTTATCAGTTCGTACCGGTACTTGGTACTATAAACCGCGGTGGTGCTGTGAGGACTCCGTCCATCGCTTTCAATTCGTACACGTTTTGCCAAGTATGGTCGATCGTGCGTGTCGACCCGATCGACCTGTGTGGTTGCGCGTCTCCTCATCAGTGACAGTGTGCTTGCCATCGAGAAAAGGTCACTTCTTTTCCGCCGTGCAAGGGAAGGGAGCGCATGCACTTTTCGTACCGCCGGGCATCGCACGATCGATATATGATCGAGCAACGCGCCAAGAATCCGACGCGCTCGCCGAGTGGGAAGAAGCTAAGCGTACGTAGTGCGACGTGATCGAGAGCTGCCTTGTGCCCGCAGATGCACGCGGGCTCGCGGCGTCGGCGGCGCCGCCGGGCCGGGCGCGCTGCCTCGTGCTGTGCAGTGGCACTGCAATTGGCCAATTGTGCAATAATGTGGAGTATACTTGGCTTGCTTCACTGTCGGCACGCACGGGCCAGATCGATCGATTATTAATCTGCAATAATGTGGATCGCGCTACACAACCGGCCATTGGCCGGTCCGCGATCGCCCGCGTTATCTTGTGTTACCTACGTAAAAGTACAATATATAAAGCCATCCATCGCGTGCACTTTTTTTGCCAACAAAGCGCGCGTACATGCTGTACGTAATGTATGTCCTCCTACTAGTATATAGCTCAAATATATAGAACTACACATTGGTCCATGGAAAACGTTGCATGCATGCGGCCAAGGGCGCGCCTACACGTGCACGTACTTTCCCGGCCGGCGTCATGCAGCATGGTAGGCCAAAACGCAGAACGGCATATCCGTGTCGTCTCCGTAGTGCACCAGATTCAGGCCGGCCGGGATCAGGCTGAAAAGCGCTAGATGCATCCAGCTACTTACCTGATAAGGTCAGGTAACACCCATAGTTTGCTGAAAAAATTCGGTTAGTTCAGTTAGAACCGGAACCGAACTGAAATAACTAAGAACCGATATACTCGGTTCCTAAATTTTTTTTGGAACCGGTCGGTTCCTATTTTCTAGGAACCGAATTTCATCGATAACTGAGGGAGCTGAACCAAGAACCGAACGCCCACCGTGACTATCTGGTATGTTTTCGGTTTGATTTGGGATGCTCATGCTGGTTGGATCATTATTAATCCTATCATCTAATAACCAGTGAGTACTACATATTTTGCCACGTTGATATGCGTCAATTTGCTAAGTTGTTGCACTTGTCTGAGCAGTCGACAAATTATTGGACCGATTTACACCCATCTGTCAAGTTGTTGTAAGTTTACTCCTTTTAAAATATGTCAAATCTTATATTACTATATTCAAACATTGGCCAGGTGTTTGGTTGCTAACCACACTTTAGCATAGGTAAGTTTGACCAAGTGTTGACAATTGTTTTGTTGGTAAATAAACTTAGACAAGATTCTCCTAAGCTCCCCATGTCATAGAATAAAAAAAAGTAACGCAAGATTTCTTTAGATGAGACAAAATATGGATCAAAATTTTCCAGTCACGCTTTTTATGGCTTGCCACACTTACCTAAGGTTAGTCATGGCAAATTATGGTTGGTAACCTGTCGACACGAAATTTCGTCTCGTGTCGGCGCACACGAGCAAGTCGGAAGGGTCCGCTCAATGGAGCTGGAGATCCATCTAGCTTTAGCGCAGAGATGGTCGATCCTGCGCACTCCTCCCGAGACGTGCCAGTCAATTTGACCCTGCAATTGACAAGGAGAGAAAGTTAATCAGTAATTTAAGGCGGAACATGCCGGTGTTGCCAGACAGTCCCGAATGTGCGGCTCTGAGAGCCGATATGAAAGGAAATCGACTAAATAGTCGATTCCAACATACTCATAAGAATAAATCAATTAAAGCTCATGTAACCGTGGAAGGTAAATCGGTTATCGCTCAGGATAGATCTCGTTATTTAGACAAACATTAGTCAATGGCAGAAGGATGTCAACAATGATTAATTTATGCTAAGCCAATGACTGCAAGTAACCGAATCCCTTTTCATATAAAAGAAACAGCTCATCATCATTTAACCATTTAATAAAGATAAATCTAATGAACATATTAGATCTCATCTACCGTTATGACCAGTGGGGCATGAGGCAGAATCATACAGGCCATAGAAACAACAATAGATTCGACAACCCTAACTTATTACCAATATCAGTGGGGCATGAGGCAGAATTATACAGTCCGTAATACAATAATAAGATCATGGGGTTAACATATCTTTCAACCTATCTTTACTTCAATGGTCTCGTGACGTGAACTGTTCATGAAAGCACTCGATATCAGCTAAAACAGCCGATTCAGGCATAGCGCACAGCTAAGGTCATGCCCTATCAGAAACAGATCTACCAAATAACGAAACCCACTCCACGGTGCTAACAGTGGGGTGTGAGCCAGAATCACACAGGCCGTGATAACGGACCATGGAATGATTTTCGCTAGCCAATAGATTTACTCAAGACAAAACATGCCTTAACCGCACACTATGCACGATCAAGATTGATATAAAACGGCCGATAAAACATAACTCATCATTTAAATTGCAGATTAGATCAAATTTAGATTAACAAACGATGGGTTAAGAAGGATATAAGGCCGATCTAGATCAATCTTAATCGGACGAAGTGATATTGCTGTAATTAAATAAATAATGGAAGCAACAAGCAATATCGGTAACTTAATGAATCTATCCGAAGGAGCGCCACCCTTAGATAGAGCCGATAACTTGAGCTTAATCTAGTTTGAGCAGTAGAGGTCGACCAGATCGATGCAGCCGTACTTGAACTAGACAAGAGTCGATAACTAGCTTATATCAGAGTCGCAGTGGAGGTCGATCGGATTGATACAGCCGTATGAACAGAAGTATAAGTCATGACGGTACTTACAGACAAGCAGTGGAGGTCGACCGGATCGATGCAGCCATACTCGCTGAAGAACTCGCCAAAATCTACTCTACTCCTACTCCTAAGGGGTGGCTGGAGCCGAAAAAAGTAAGTAACTTGTATTTGATTGATTGTGTGTGTTTTACAATAGCCGGGGTCTAATATTTATATCCAGAACCTACGCATGATTCCTACCTAAGCATGACTCATCACAATTTTTGGCCCTAGAGAAAATATTATGAAATTAAGATAACTTGGACTCTACTCTTTTCCTTTTGTAGAGTCCAACATGTCTTGTCCTGGCGCCGATCGTAGCCTTTGTCGTTATCTGCCGGCGCTATATGAAGAAAGCCGATTCCAGTGTTGCATTCGAATCAGCTGATACTGTTCTGCATGCAATTGATTCCTTGATGACATGATCTTAGGAGCTTTCGAGTCCATACGATTCTTTTTCCAAATCTTGGTGTAAACACATAACCCCCAATTTTGGGATAAAAATAATTTTATTCTAAAATTATCACGTCTGTATCCCCGATAGGTCCGCAGTCACGGGCAGAGAATCTTGATCTGGGGTCTACTGTTTGTCACCGCCTATGTCAGTTCATGATCCCATGCTTCAAAACTTTTACGAGAGCATCATTGCTTCACGGGCACTTGGATTCATCTCTTTAGGCTGGCTATAAAATGTCTATCCGATCCGGGCGAGAGCAACTCAACAATTCAGCTATGTTTCTCTTCCATCTGTCCCCTATAGTGTTTCTGAATCCACCGGACCCTCCATGGTCTATCCTTTTGCTATGAAGATCTTGAGCGGTTAGAAGAATTCTTGTGCATAGGACGATTGTGTCGCTCATTCTAGCGTCTTGCCGAGCAAGAGAATCAGCCACTGCGGTTAGAAGAATTCTTGTGATATCACCTGAGTCTTCCCTCCATGCTCATAGAGCTATCCTAGTGTTTGCAAGGGCTAAAATATGTGGACACCTTCCCCTTATTTGCTCCACCAAACGCCCATCGGGAAAGCCATAGACTTATTTCCCACAGTTTCCTAGTTACCGAGAAATTAGCTAGGCATCTGTTAGGCGGGCGACCTTTCCCCTTCTCCTGTCATAATTTTATCAATGGGCTAATGTGACTCGGTTCACGATGACCTTCGGCCTTGTGGGGACCCGGACTCCCTTCAATCCAAAGAAGCCTTGGTGGGTTGATTTCTGGTCAATGTAAATTCTTTGTATCCATCCCATGATATTTTGTAATTTGGGGAAGCAATAAGTCTGAATCTGTTATCTCTTCGTTATCTGTCCCCTGAATTTCTAGAGTGTCGATCCATTTTTGTATCTGATTTTAATTTCACACTCCCAGCAAAATCTATCTTCTCGCCTTCTCGGGCTATATATATGGGCCACGGCTGTGGATCGAAAAACAACCCGCTTCGTCTTAAACCTTCTACGTCTTTAGTATAGTTCCTGGTTTTTCGTAGGTTTGAGATCATGGAGAATAGCAAGAGGTTTGCTGAGGAGGCCCTCAATGGATCTGCATCATCGCACCAACGCCTTCATCGGCAAGAGGGTGCAACTTGGGGTGCTCCCATCATTTTGGAGCAGAGCACCAATTCACCGCCAGGTCCCCCGCTATCCGAGGAGGTAGATCGATAATGATGATCCGCTGGCCCCCATTGATCGGACTGACCAGAATCTAGCCAGCTGCCTCTCCCTTGCAGAATCGGTTTTGGCCATGATCCAAGGCCGATCACCCCCTGAGGCCAGCCTGGTGGGGGAAAGGTTGGCCAGAGCTGAAGCCAGAATCATAGGTGAGACGTCTACCATAATTTCTCTATCTTCTTCTCAACTTTGCCTTTAAGATTTCTGATCATTCTTTCCTCAAATCTTTCAGATCTAACTGCTCAGTTGGAAAGCCTTCGATCAGCTGCGAATCACGCGGCAGGATTTGTCAATGCCAGGGGCGCCATTCCGGTGGTTCGCTTGCATGACATCCCGAACCGTGTCAGGGAGGTCGCTCTTCATGGCGTTCGTCATGGTGCTGTCGTGGCGTTGGCTGCTGCACAAGCCCGCTCTGGCCACAATCTTTGACTTTTTCCCCATGGTTTTCCAGACGCGGCGCACCCTAGGGATCATGAGCGTTTGGTCAAGGACTTCTTTAGCGCCGCCAACTCTGTAGCCTTCAACACCCTGGCCGATGATATAGTAAGCAAAGTGTTTTTTGGCCCGTAGCTTGTAATAGGTGATATTTAGCAAACAATTTCCTCGTTTTGAGTAATTTTCCTTTGTTTCGTACTTCGTATTATACGCATCACTTCATCCGTGTTTGCTTTGCTCCTATAGGCGATACACATCGTGCCGGCTTTTACCCCTTCGGGTTTATTTTTGCACTAGAGGTGATACCTTTCTGATATCGGCTATTAGAGCTGACGACCGAACAAATTGGATATTAAGTATTGATCCAAACGCTAGGGTAATATTTCTTTAGATATTTTCCATTGATTGCTCGGTCAAATTTGTAACACCCTAGGTGTTTGGCTTCCACTAATTGCATTTTATTTCATAAACATGTGCATCATCTATCTCATCATGTCATTGTTACTGAAACATGCATATGCAACATTTTCAATTGTATGTGTTTCATGCTTGATTGCTTAGAATGGTAGTAGTGCAACATGTGAATGTAACATGAAATTCTCATACTTGAAACATGGCAATATGGTAGTAATGTGACAATTATAAAATGACAACAAAGTCATGAAACATGTGAAACATGGAATTGAAAGATATGAGTGAATTGCTTGTTTTAGTTGCTTTATCACATGTGATTATTAGAAATTGGTATAACAATTGTGTAAAGTGGTTGATCATGGTCTAATACACCTTAACTACACTTAAGTTACTTGTTGGGAGATTGTTCATGTAGATTAAAATGACCAAAATGCCCTCAAGTGGAGGTTTGACTTGAATTGACCCTCGGAGTGTTACTGTTTGACAGGTTCAAAAGACCAGCTTAGAGGCTTTGCATGGCTGTGCACTCTTTACCAAAATTGTAGCCAATTTATCATGGAACAAAAGTCTCAATATGACCATCTCATGAAAATGGCTAGAACATGTTCAAACAAGGCCCACAAGTCAATTTTTCCCTGCTGAGTCTTACTGAAAAATATTTCTAAGTCATAACTGCATTTTCAGTTGGATCAAGCCAACTTTGGCTTCATGTAACTTCGGATCCACGACGATTTAGGTGTTGGTCTTTGAAAAGAAGTTGTAGATGGATGGTAGGCCTACATTTTTCATGTATAATGTTTTTGCAATAGATCGATGGATTAGCCGTGTTGACGCGTCGAATACGTGCTGTCAGGCTTGTCATAACACTGAATCACGATTTTTCAGAAAACATTCAGTGAATGTCGTGGCTGATCGGTTCAAAAAGCAAGCGCCGCGTGTTGCCACCCGTTGCCGGCCTTCTGCTCGCGTAGGCCACGCGCCGCGCGCATCCTGACGCTGCCGGCCACGACATGAGAACCCCGCGCGCCTGTCGACCGACTCGCCTGCTCCATTTGCTTTTCCTCCGCTCGCCTGTAGCTCCGCAATAGCAGAGCAGCAGCTTCGCCATTGCCGACCGCACATCGCCGTCGTCGTGCGCGCTCACCACCGCAAAACGCGTCGGCCAGCTCGTTCGTAGCCTCGCCGTGGTCTTCTCTACCTTTTCCACCTCACCGTCGGTCCAATCAAGTCTTGGTAAGGACGTACGCGTCGTTTTCTTCCACCACCGCCGTGGCTGTTCTCGCTGGAGATGGCGCTCCACACGGCCAGCTGTCCTCGCACCCTTGCCATCCCTCCTCTATCTCGCGCTAGGTCATAGGAGCACTACTGAGGCTCGTAGGGTCTCACGTTCGAGACGTAGCGCCGTCATCTCACCGGAGCCGGCCATGCCACGGCCGTGCGTCGCCGTGCTCATCGCCAACCCCGGTAGCCACGCCAATAGCTTCAATTGAGGGCACCAATAGATGCGCACGAGTGAGTTGACCGTCGTAGCACCGCTGACTTCGCCGGAGGAGTCACCGGCGATGAGCTTCGTCGCTGTATCCTTCTCCCCTGCCTGTCTCTCTGTCACGTGGGTCCCGCGTGCCAGCCGCTGAGGCTCAGGCGGGAGCCAGCTTGGGCTGCGCTACGTTTTGGGCCGCGCCAGCGCGTGTTCGCGGGCCGCCGGATCTGTTCGGGCCGGCCCAGCAGTAGAGTAGGATTTCTTGTTTTATTTTGTTTTATTTATTTCACAGATTTGTGTACATATTCAAAAATATGTAGCTCTTAGATGGTAGATTCAAATGATGTGGTTTCAATTTTTCTGAGTTCATGATAATGTCTAGTATTTAATAAAAATATTATATGAGCATATGTTTTAGAAATTTTGGATGAATTAAATAGGACTTTGAGATGTGTTTTTAGATGCATGCAAACTTGTTTGAATTTTGTCTTGAGTTTCTATGGTCCAAAAATTATGAAATTTTGTGTGTAATCTATTTTTGCTTAGTATAAGCTCTGGTTAAAATTTCAGTGCTAGTGCATGTGTAGTTTTTGAGTTATAGAATTTCCTTTTATCAATGGATGGATCTTGTGTGAATTTTTCATAATTTTTCTATAGATCCAGTAAAGGTAAAATTTAGTGAGTGATATTCTTATACTTGAATGATACTAGAAAAAATGTGAAATCTGTTGCTTGACACTTTTCATTAGGGTTTCCTAATTATGCTAGAAATAGACATGCCACCTGTTATTTTGGATACAGCAAGTTTTGCTTGCCCAATGGCTTTAAAATTTTTATGATAGTCTATGTGAATCATGAGATAGCTACTGTAATTTTTGTAGATTTTTCTGAACAGCTTTACTATATATTGCTTTAATCACCTAATTAACTAAATAAATTAGAAAAGGATATTAAATAATTTATTTAGAAGTTGGCACTATACTTTCTAGTGTTCTTGTGATATGTGTGATAAATTCGTAAAGTTGGTTTTGTCTGTTTATGTGTTTACCACATAAGTTAATAATTATTTCTTGTTGCATTATGTCCTTCTGGACAGATCTGGGGACTTTATAAAGTTTCCCATGATAATTTGGTTTTCTGTGAATGTGATGAATACAAAAGTTGTGGATAATTTATGTATCTACCTCCTGTCAAAATTTGAGGGCATTTGGCCTAGTAGTTTAGAAACTACAGCTTTTTAAAGTCAGGATTCCTATTTTGCTTACTCTCTGTCTTGTGAGGACAGAGTTCTGTTGATCAAAGAATTCGACCTGGTAAAGGGTTGAATCATGCTTTGATGTTTACAAATTATTTGTATATAATTTCATAAGCTTTTCAGAATGTCCTCATGCAAGTCATTTGGATTTGTAGAACTCTGGTTGTGATTGAATTAAGGGACTACTTGTTTGCATATGAAGCTTTAACTGTTGTTTTAAGTATGCCTTTACTATTTCTAAGTTTGTGATAATGTTCCTAGGTGTTAGGCCTTTAACTGAAGATGAGCATCTTTATCTTAGGTTATGCAAGTTAGGTAAGTTGATCTTGTTCTTCAAGTTAAGTTAGATACCTGTTTTAAAATGATTTGAATAGAGCTATTCTTAATCGGTAAACGAGTGTCCAGTAATGTTTTCGTTAAACACTTACTGTAATCCATTCATCATGAGCATCATGTCATTCCTTATGCATCCATGATATTTATCTTGTGCATCGGCATGCAATAGGTGTACCGGAAGGAGTGACCCTGCTGGAATTCGAGGAACCGAGCGAGCAGCAGCAGCCGACACCGGAGATTCAGGAGGAGCAGCCTTCAGGAGAAGTGTCAGACGAGGTCGCCGTTGAGTGCCCGGATCACCGTCCGTGTAACTTTGTGAAAGGCAAGCCCTGGAGCATATTAAGCCTCCTAATTTTCGAAATGCAGTTACAGTATTATTGTTACATATATATATTGTTGCATTAAGTTTAGGTGCTGGATGCAAACACTTGCTACATTGGTTATCCAATCCTTGTCCAGATATTGATACCCTGAATCCTATGTAGCTCAGGCTCGTGTAGTGCTTAGCCCTGCTTAAACACGGTAGAAGTCAGGTGATTTCCTGTCACCTGCGAGATATAGGAAGATACATATGGCACGGTTGGCTATATTTGCTATCGTGGAAAAGAACCAGTCTTAATTTGAAATGAAGACCGAACGGAGGCTTACCGGTTTGCAGTGACTCAGTCTGTGTCGATTAAGGACTGAATCTTTGAGCCTTTCCTGTTCATATTGAACGCATGCCTCTCTCTTAGTTGGCCATGTCCGATGACCGACCGCGAAGCCGAGTAGCTCACCTCAGGCCGGGAATCGATAAGTATAAAGTGCGCCTCGGAAGGGAGCCTTAGGCGTGAGTCCAAGGGCAGGTGATTTAAAAGTCCTGATCGTCCTGGTAGAAGGGTAATCCCTGAGAGTGCTGGCGCTGATCGAACCCGTGAATTTGGTTCCTGAGTTGTTCCAAAGGTGACCCACGGCTACCCTTGCTAAGTATGCCAGGGTGAGAGTTAGGAATACCCCCTCAGCTGAGTTGTAATTCGATTCGAGTCGCCGTCTCTCCCGGTTAGTGAGAACTTGACGGGCTTATCTCCAATGTAGATACACTTAATAACATAATGGTTCGGAAATGATGATATGATGATGATAGCCTTATTATACCTGCTATGGTTAATATTGTTTGCTTTTAATAAGTGAGTGCTCTAGTACAGGTGCAAATCTAGTGGACAGGTAAATGATGATAAGCTTGATGCTAAGTTTCAATTGGTCACTATATTCATAAGCTCTTTTATGCAAATGTGTCAAGCTAGCCCACCTCATAAGCCTTGCATGACCCTTGGTGTCTTTTATTTCTGGTTTTGTCGGGTAAGTCTACCTGAGTACCTTCTCGTACTCAGGGTTTATCTCCCACCTGTTGCAGATAACCAGTTCTACTTTGGTTGCTGCAAGTACTGCCTTCTCCCAGCTGGGGATGAAGACTAGACCGTTGGGCGCGGTCTCTACTAGTTCTCGTACCTGATAATGCTTTTGTGGGACATGACTCAGACTTGGCAATGTATTTGAATCTATGAAATTATGTATTAAACTATGTTGCTTCCGTAAATTTGAACCTGGTTTGTAATATTTTATTCGCACTCTGATGGATGTAATCCGAATGCTACTTATGAAATGTTGTAATGGATGGTGTGTTGTGTTGAATCCCTATGGTCTTGGTTTGTATGTCGAGAGTTGGTTGAAATCCTTCATGATTTCAGGACTACCGGGATTATGGGAGCTTAAGTACAGGAATTTGATCACTTCGGTGATTGTTTTTGTACTTACGTTCTTATGATTTGGTCGGTTCTGTTATAAAATTCTTCCTCTCCTCTTAGTGTTTCCAAAATATAAGCATTACCAGGCTCATAATGTTTGATCCGATAAGGTCCTTCCCAGTTAGGTGACTATTTGCCAAATTTACTGTCCTTCGACCCGATCGGCAATTTCACTTTCCAGACCAAGTCTCCTTCAGAAAATTACTTAATCTTGACCTTTTTATTATAATATTTTGTAATCCTCAGTTTATTGGCTTCAATATTTTCAAGAGCACGTAGCCGAAGGCAACTCAAGTCCTCTAAGTTATCTATCATAAGATTCTTGTAGACTTCGACTGACAAATCATTTTGCAATGTAACACGCCTTGATCCAATCTGAACTTCCCAAGGAAGAACTGCATTATGGCCATACACAAGTTCATAAGGCGACATTTTAATTGATCCATGACAGGCCATCCTATATGCCCATAGTGCCTCATTAAGCGTTGAATGCCATTTTCTTGGCTGTTCTTCAATCTTTTTCTTGATCAGCTTAATCATAATCTGATTGGATGCCTCTACCTGGCCATTAACCTGAGCATAGTAAGGAGAAAAAATTAATAGCTTGATTCCCATACTGGCAGCAAAATCTCCGAACTCCTCTGATGTGAACATTGTCCCCTGATCGGTAGTTATGGTTTGAGGAATCCCAAAACGATACACAATGTGCTCCTTGACAAAATCAACCATGTTGTTTGAGGTTACCCTCTTCAAAGGAATTGCCTCAACCCATTTAGTGAAGTAATCTATTGCTACCAATATGAACTTATATCCTTTGCTTGAGGGTGGAAAAATCTAGCCAATTAAATAAATTCTCCAACCTCGAAACGGCCATGGCTTGATTATTGGATTCATGGCCGATGCAGGCGATTTCTGGATATTACCAAAACGTTGACAATCCTGACACCCTTTGTAATATTCAAAACAGTCTTCCAATATTGTTGGCCAGAAATATCCAGTTCTACAAATAATCCACTTCATCTTATAAGCCGATTGATGAGCTCCACAAATCCCTTCATGCACCTTAGCTTCTTCTTGATTTAGGCATTTGAATAATACTCCATCGACTATTTTGTAATACAGCTGATCATTCAGTAAAACATACTTAGTCGATTTATACCTTAGCTTTCTGGTAACTTTCTGTGATGGATTTCTAAGGTAGTCGGCTATTTTGACTCTCCAATCATCATTCGAGGCTTCACTACTCAAGACTTCTCGAAATACTTGATATCCTGATGCACTTTGAGCTAGACGATTAGCCTCTTAGTTTTGTGCTCTCAGAATATGTTGGAAAGAGACATGAAGAAATCCTTCGAGCAACTTTTGGCACTCGTCATAGTATCTTTTCAATGTATCCTCTTTGCGCTCATATAGGCCGATCAACTAATTGATAATTAACTGTGAATCTCCAAATACTTCAACTGCTTCGGCCTTTACTTCATGAAGAAGTTGAAGTCCCTTAAGAATAGCTTCATACTCTGCTTGGTTGTTAGTAATCATTGGTTCAGTTGGAAGAGCAAACTCAAAACTTGCCCCCCGAGGCGAAATAATAACAATACCAAAGCCACCACCTTGTTTGCATGATGATCCATCAAAGAATAACGTCCAAGGCATCGGCTCTACATAACCAATGTTTGGTTTATGATGCTGGGTGATAAAATCGGCCATTACTTGTCCTTTGACTGCTTTAGCCGATTCGTACTTCAAGTCAAATTCCGATAACGCAAGAATCCACTTTCTCACTCTCCCATTCAGTATTGGAATTGATAACATGTGCTTGATCACATCAGCTTTGGAAACAACCATACATTTGGCTGATAATAAGTAGTGTCACAACTTAATGCAAGAGAAATATAAGCACAAGCATAGCTTTTTGGTGGGAGAATATCTTGTTTCTAGATCCAGGAGCCTTCTACTCAAATAGAAAACAACTCGCTCTTTTCCTTCAAATTCTTGCATCAAGGCTGATCCAATTGTCTTGTCATCAGCCGATATGTACAACTTAAAAGGCTTACCTTGCTTAGAAGAGACTAGCATAGGTGGACACTTTATGTATTCTTTTATCTCTTCAAACGCCTTTTGTTGTATGTCACCCCACTTGAATTCTTGATAATTTTTCAACTTCAACAAGGGAGAAAATGGTAGGATCATTTCTGACAAATTTGAATGAATCTTCTGATGAAATTAATCTTACCAAGCAGAGATTGCAACTCTGTCTTAGTAGTCGGGGGAACTACGTCATCAATCGCTTTTACACTTTTTTGACCAACTTCGATTCCTCTCTCGTGGACCATAAATCCTAAGAATTATCCAGCTGACACTCCAAAAGCACACTTATTAGGATTCATCTTTAGACCATATTTTCTTGTGCATTCCAGAGTCTCTCGCAAATCAGCTAGGTGCTTTTTATACCCTTTGGATTTTATCATCACATCATCGATGCAGATTTCAACAATCCTACCGATCAACTTATGAAAAATATAATTTATCGCCCTTTGATAAGTTGCGCCGGCATTCTTCAGAACAAAGGTCATCACAACCCACTCGAACAAACTGATTGCGTCGGGGCACCTGAAAGCGGTCTTTGCTATGTCCTCCTTAGCCATAAAAATTTGGTTGTATCCTGCATTTCCATCCATAAAGCTAATAACCTTGTGCCTGGCTGCTGCGTCTACTAACATATCAGCTATTGGCATCGGATAACCATCCATGGGTGTGGCTTTGTTCAGATCTCTGAAATCGATGTAAACTCTTAATTTTCCATTCTTCTTATATACAGGGACAACATTCGATATCCACTCTGCATATCGGCATGGTCGGATAAACTTTGCCTCCAGTAACCTTTCAGTCTCCTTTTTGATATCATCAAGCACGTTCGGGTTGAATCTCCTTGGAGCCTATTTAAATGGCCGATATCTAGGTTTGATTGGCAACTGATGTTCGACAATTGACCGGTCTAGACCAGGCATCTCATAGTACTCCCAAGCAAAACAGTCTTTAAATTCCTTTAACAAATCAACTAACTCTCGTTTATACTCAGGGTCCAACTTAGCACTTACATACGTCGGCCTAGGTCTATCTCCAGAACCAATATCTACTTCTTCTAATTCATCGGCCGACGTGAAACCATGTCCAAGTTTGCCATCTGTACCATCTATTGGATTATCCATTAAGACAAATCTTCAAAGCTGACTACTTGGATCGGCTGTTGGCTTTCATCGTTGATTCTAATGAAGCCTCCTTCCCATAACTTGCCAGAAAAGCATTCAAAATCTACTAGTTCCCAAAAGACTGGATCGGCTATTGCGATGCTTACAGATTCATCAGCGTGAACCAGCTCGACATCATCTCCATGCCATTGAATCAAACACTGATGCATGGTCGATGGTACACAACAGTTCGCATGAATCCAATCACGACCAAGGAGCAAACTGTACGACCCTTTTCCATCGATGACGAAGAACGTGGTGAGCAGAGTCTTACTCCCGATTGTTAGTTCGACATTCATTGCTCCCTGGTTCTTAGACGCATTACCTCCAAAGTCTTTAAGCATCATGTCGGTCTCAATCATATCTCTTGGTCCCTTGCCAAGCTTACAAAAAGTGGTGTAAGGCATGAGATTGACAGAAGCACTTCCGTCCACCAACATCTTGTTCATCGGCTTCCCATCAACTAAACCTTTTACATATAAAGCCTTTAGGTGCCGATGCTTGACTGGTTTATCAAATATTGCTTGCTGTATAACCATTAACTTGGCAACCATCTCCTCATACTCCGATTCATCGAAATTCGAATAAACTTCTTGATCTGCCAGAGCTCTGAACTCTGATGGCAACAGAAAAGCCATTTGAATATTAGTCGATGGTTGCTTTCTATCGGCTGTTTGCTTAGCATGCCATACCTGAGGTTTACCGGATGCCTGAGCCTATTCCAACTCTTTATTCCTTAGGCGTTGCACCCTTCTCTTCTAGCTTCTTGTTAAACCTCCTGGACACCATTGGCCTTCCTGCCAAACATATTCTCTCTCGTTGCCTTCTTCTTCATAATCAGTCCAATCTTGATCGACAACTCTTTTCCCCAGCCGATTATTAATACTTCCATTTTTTAAGCGCCGATCCATGTTATTATGGAGATATGCATCTTGACCATGGATAGACCGATAGTTGGTTTGAGATTGCCTAAACTCCCAATATTGATCGCTGCACTCAGGACAGCTATTCCTGGTAGGCAACTTCAAACCTTTGTTCCAACAATGTCTGAAGAAAGGACAATTCCAATGCAATTCAGTTTGCTTTCTTTCGTACCTCTCTTTTTCCTATTGACGCTGGTATTCTTGCTTTTCCAACCAACGCTAATAATCCTTTTCCCTCTGCCACTGCCATTTATTCAACAGAATTCGCGATGTAACTCATGGCTTTGTCGCCCCTTCCTTTGACGTTTCTTCCTGCTCATATCGACTCTTTTGCTTATCGCGACGTCTTTTAATTTCCCTGTATTCGTCGGCCGATATTTGCATCTTGGGATCGACTGTTCCAGCTTCTCTTGATTTGGTTGATGTTAGGACCTTAGTCTTTCCTTTGAGCAGCCTAGCATCAACCATATTTTGATCTCCTGGGAAAGGATTATCATCAACTTTCATTTTCCGAGGCGTATCAAATTTGAGCCTTCCTTGCTGAATAGCCCTCTGTATATGCTGCCGAAAAATTCTGCATTCATTAGTGGAATGAGAGGTAGCATTATAGAACTTGCAAAACTTCTTATTCTTCAACTGATCAGGGGCAACATAACATGATTATCGAGCAACTTGATCTGCCCCTTCTCAAGCAAGAAATCGAAGAGCTTGTCTGATTTTGTGACATCAAAGTCATAGCTCTCCTCGACTCCTCTTCCCTAAGGATTTGGAACCATTACTATTTTCTTGCCCCAATTCCATTCAGCCGCAGCAACCTCTTCTTCTTCATCTTCATAGCCATCATCGACTAAGTATGGATTATAAGCTTCGGGCACTGTAGTGCTCTTCTGAAATCGGGTATCTCTGCATATACTCTGGAATTGGCTATTGAGCGCTGTCACTCGTTGAGCCAATTGACCCAAGTTGTCAAATTCTTGTCCCAGCAGTTTTTCTTTCCACATTGGTAGCATTCCATGAATGGCTAAAGCAACTAGTTGATCATCAGCCAAGTTTAATGAGAAGCATAAGTTCCTAGTCTCTCAGAACCTCTAAAGAAACTCAGTGCCCGATTCATTAGCCTTCTGCCTTATAGTTGTCAGATCGGTAATCTTCTTTTCTCTAGTCCCAGTATAAAAATATGTATAAAATTTCTTTTCCAGATCAGCCCAATTGGCAATGGAGTTGACTGGCAGTGATGAAAACCAAGTGAAGGCTGGCCCTAACAGGGACAAGGAAAAGAAACGGACTCGATGGGCCTCCTCAACTTATGCTTCGCCCAATTATGTAAGATATCGACTGATATGCTCTATTGTGCTTGTACTGTCTTGGCTAGTGAACTTAGCAAACTCTAGAAGCCTGTAATTTGCAGGAAGAGCGACCAAATCATACCATTCTGTATATGGGCGTTTGTACGAAAAGGTCAGCCCTTTTGGTTTCAGACCGAACTGATTCTTTGTTATCTCGGTCACCTTTAGCAACAACTTGTCAGCATGTGAATTTAGATTTCTCTGCACCTGCTGACCCACCTATGGATTGAAATCCTGTGTGCCTGATACCCTAGATTCGAAATCATGTGAAGAGTGTTATAATCTGTGCCATAATGATACCCTTGTGGGATCTCTATCTGCTAGGTCCTTTGCTGGTTTCCTACTTGAAGTCTCTGATTGTAGACATGAGGATCTACATCTCTACGGATCCTTTGAACTGATAGTGCTATTTTTTGAGCCGACGACGATATGTGGCCCGATGTACCAAAATTAATCACCTGGTTCTGACCTTACCCCACCGGCTGTTGCACATGCTATACTGACGGTCCAGAATTATACCGCATCTGATTCGTAGTAGTACCTTGAGCTTGTTCAGATGAACCCTAAACTGCCTGGACATCATCATTACCAGCTAGTGCTGCTTCTTGATGGCTGGTACCGACTTGATTAGTCCCTTAGGTCGACGGATGTGGAATATTGTAATAAGTTGGCCCAACTTGACCAACTGAAAACCCATGAACCGCCTCTTTCATGGCGTTGTGGAATGTGTCCAAGAAAGCTTCATTGTGGCTTGATATGGCATCATGAACAGTTTTGTTTACAATTTTCGTAAAGAAACGCTTGTCTTCAGCTTCAATTGTATCTATCTGTCCGTGTAATAGAACTCTTGGTAGTGGATATTTCTGAATAATTGTGTTGTCACGTGTTTTGGTGTAGGACAATAAACATTTGTTCTGAAATTTTTCTATAGCTTTGCCGATGACATCTTTATCTCCATCAGGTAGATTTTCATAATATACCATAAGGATGTCGTTGTTGTTGTGAACCGCCATGCTAATTGTGGGGTCCCACCAGGCGTGCCAAGAACGTGTGTCGGCACGAAATTTCATCCCATGCCGAGGGCACACGAGCAAGCCGGAAGGGTCCGCTCTATGGAGCTAGAGATTCGTCTAGCTTCAGCGCAGGGATGGTCCATCCTGCGCACTCCTCCCGAGACATACCAATCAATTTGACCCTACAATTGACAAGGAGAGAAAGCTTATCAGTAATTTAAGACAGAACATGCCGGTGTTGCTAGACAGTCCCGAATGTATGGCTCTGAGAGCCAATATGGAAGGAAATCGACTAAATAGTCGATTCCAACATACTCATAAGAATAAATCAATTAAAGCTCATGGAATCATGGAAGGTAAATCGGTTATCGCTCAGGATAGATCTCGTTATTTAGACAAACATTAGTCAATGGCAGAAGGATATCAACAATGATTAATTTATGCTAAGCCAATGACTGTAAGTAACCGAATCCCTTTTCATATAAAAGAAACAGCTCATCATCATTTAACCATTTAATAAAGATAAATCTAATAAACATATTAGATCTCATCTACCGCTATGACCAGTGGGGCATGAGGCAGAATCATGTAGGCCGTAGAAATAATAATAGATTCGACGACCCTAACTTATTACCAATATCAGTGGGGCATGAGGCAGAATCATGCAGGCCGTAATACAATAATAAGATCATGGGGCTAACACATCTTTCAACCTATCTTTACTTCAACGGTCTCGTGACGTGAAATGTTCATGAAAGCACTCGATATTGGCTAAAACAGCCGATTCAGGCATAGCGCACAGCTAAGGTCATGCCCTATCAGGAACATATCTACCAAATAACGATCCTCACTCCACGGTGCTAACAGTGGGGTGTGAGGCAGAATCACATAGGCCATGATAACAGGCCATGGAACGGTTTTCGCTAGCCAATAGATCTACTCAAGACAAAACATGCCTTAATCGCACACTATGCACGATCAAGATTAACATAAAACGGTTGATAAAACATAACTCATCGTTTAAAGTGTAGATTAGATCAAATTTAGATAAACAAACGATGGGTTAAGAAGGATATAAGGCCGATCTAGATCAATCTCAATCAGGCGAAGTGATATTGCTGTAATTAAATAAATAATGGAAGCAATAAGCAATATCGGTAACTTAATGAATCTATCCGAAGGAGCGCCACCCTTAGATAGAGCCGATAACTTGACCTTAATCTAGTTCGAGTAGTGGAGGTCGACCGGATCGATGCAGCCGTACTTGAACAAGATAAGAGTCAATAACTAGCTTATACCAGAGTCGCAGTGGAGGTCGACCGGATCGATGCAGCCATACGAACAGAAGTATAAGCCATGATGGTACTTATAGACAAGCAGTGGAGGTCAACCGAATCGATGCAGCTGTACTCGCTGAAGAACTCGCCAAGATCTACTCTACTCCTACTCCTAAGGGGTGGCCGGAGCCGAAAAAAGTAAGTAACTTGTATTTGATTGATTGTGTGTGTTTTATAATAGCCGGGGTCTAATATTTATACCTAGAACCTACGCATGATTCCTACCTAAGCACGACTCATCACAATTTTTGGCCCTAGAGAAAACATTCCGAAATTAAGATAACTTGGACTCTAATCTTTCTATTTTTGCAGAGTCCAACATGCCTTGTCCCGGCGCCGATTGTAGCCTTTGTCATTATCTGCCGGCGCTATCTGAAGAAAGCCGATTCTAGTGTTGCATTCGAATCAGCTGATACCGTCCTGCACGCAATTGATTCCTTGATGACATGATCTTGAGAGTTTTCGAGTCCCTACGATTCTTCTTCCTAAATTTGGTGTAAACATAACCAAACAACCCTAGTTTATTCAAAAGGACATTAATGATAAGATCTTAAATGTGTTGACCGCACGCAAAGAGATAATTCAGTAGGTTGAGTTTACCATGGTGAAACCTGTCAACTTGGATTTAAATCCTCGAATTCTCGCGGATCTTTGAAATTTTCCTAAAATTATTCTAAGATTTAATTCCATTTTTTAGTCGTATGTGACTTTTTTAGTGGCATACGATGCAACGAGCCCATTAACAGTGAGGCATGCACATGTATGGGTGCATGTATGGTATAACTAATCAAATGTTTTCGTACGGTATCATAATAGTAAATAACTCCTAAGGCCAGTGCCCGGACTTCCGGATGGGGGCTAGCGTCCGGACGCCCACACCGCACGCCTACATTGCTTCACGTGGGGGCACACGCCGCTCCGTATCCCGCACAGCTTCGTCTTGATCTGTGCTCGCATGGTATCCCTCTCGCGCTCCCTCCACACCCACACGAATGCAGGCGGGCCCAGCAGCTGCAGCAGACGACTGATGTAGATGGGTCCCACCGTAACATGTGCAACATGAGATCTACATTTGCAACATCTAGAGGAAACATTTTCAACATACGTCCGAAATAGTTAAAACACTTGCAACATGCGTCTGAAACACTTGCGAAACACCAGAGAAAACTTGAAAACCACGTGTGTAGCCATTGCAAACATTTAGATGAAACCACTTACAACATACGTATGAAGACATTTGAAACACTTGTTCCATAGCCACCTTGATTTACGATAATGTTTGTATCAATTTATGATAACATGAATATGCATTTACGATACTCGTGTTACTATAACTCACGGTGATATTTACCATAATGTTATAGTAAATCACTTGGTAAGGAGTTATTGTAATCTCGTAAATTAGCATGGTAATTATCGTAACTCAAAGTGGCCACAGAATAAGTTATTCTATGGCCAGCTGCAGAACAGTAGTTCTATATATATATATGCAACATCCAGATTAAACACTTGTAACATACGTCTAAAACAGATAAAATATTTCGAACCTATACTTGAAACATACGTACATAGCCATTGCAACATGTGCAACATCCCGATCTATTTTTACAACATCGATGTGAAACACTTGCAACACACCTCTGAAATATCTGAAACACTTAAAACATACGCTCGTAACATGCGCTTTCCATCACAATATCACCTTGCTGCTTGAATGAATGGAGGCTCATCACTGCGAAGCTCCACGCCGGTGTGGAGGTCGGCGACGGTGCATGGAGCTAGCCGGTGCCCCAGCGAAGGCACTGCGATGGGCGAGCACCCGCGCGAGGCCACGATAGCAGTGCTGGGTGAGCACCTGCGTGAGGAGCAACCGGCGAGCACGGCGGCTTGCTCGCGCGAATACCCCCTGCAGCACCGCTAGCGAGCGGCCAGCAGCCGACAAGCACCCCCTGCCTGGCAGCATGAGCACCACCTGCTACGCTAGCAGTTGGCGAGCACCCCCTGCCTGGCAAACACGTGAGTTCGAGATGGGGAGGAGAGTCACAGGGTCCACGATGGAGAGATGGAGGAGAGAGAAAGAGGAGATGGAATCAGAAATGATAAGTCTGGCCACCTGAGGGGAGTAGATATATTTGTGTGGTGGGAAAAACGTGGACCACGTGATGCCACGTAACGTCCGTTCGTCCACGGTGGAGCATTTCCGAAAGGGTTAGCATGGTTAGGAGTAATTAACCCAGATGCGATGTTGTTCAGAATTCAGATAGAATAGTCATGTACTGTGTGACTAAAAAAACAATGTACTCTTGTGTGATAGCAAAAGGATATGTACAGTATTCGTACAATATCACAATTAATATTACTAGTAACTCCTAAAAAGGGTTAGCATAGTAACTTAGGAGTAATTAATACTAATCCAGTTGCTATGTTTTTTTTTTGTGACTAATCCAGTTGCCATGTTGTTCCTATAGAATAGGCATTAAGTAACTGTCTGGCTGGCCTTTGATCTTTCGGTCAGTTTCGGTACAACCCACCGAGCCCTGCCGTGCCGGTGCCGGTGCCGGTGCCGCGCCATACTAGCTGGCAGCTTAGCTCGTAGCACACCTCGTAGCGGCTGTAGCCTATTTTTTTTCTCTCATCGACGTCGCGCGCGTCAGGAGAAAAATTCTCTGACCCGGAGGCACAACGACCGCTCACAAATTAACTTTTTACTGGCATGGTCCTAGCCGAACGTACTACGAAAAAGAAAATTAAACCAACAAGAACCAACCAAGACCTCTTTATGCCCCGGCGCGCGATCGATGACCTAGCTAGCCGGCCGGCGGGGTCTAGATCCTTCCTAGTCCTAGCTACTTGGCGCTCACGAACGAGGACCCGGCGGCCAGGCCAGGCACTGGCCGCTGACAAAGATACACACGCGCGCATGTGGAGGCCACTACTCGCCTGCTCGCCCGTCCGCGCTGACGTCGTGACCCCGTAGCAGAGCACTCGGCACTCGGCCATGTCGCGCGCGCGCACGTACACCTCATCGCCGGCCCGGCTGGCCCGGCGTGCCCATCGATCCATTGTGCGTGACCTAAAAATCCTCGCTAGCTAATAAATCGCTCGGTCGTCATTGCCCATTGCCCCCATGTACCCGCATACATGAGGCTCTCCTGTTATTCGTTCCCTATAAAAAGCGCCTGGGGGTCATGGCTGCCGAGGCGTGAGAGTGCCAGACGCACTAGCTAGCTACGAGTAGTACTAGCCAGAGCGCCAGCAACTTGCTGCATTGCCTGTTGCTCGCCCCAGCAGGCCACCACCACCAACCAACCGCCGGCGGCAGCGGCAGCGGCAGCCGCGAAAGCTCCCTCGCGCAGCCTGGCACCGGCGGCTGGCCCGGCCGTCCGGCTATCCCGCGATCTTGTTCCTCGCTGTCAGACAATATATTTGATTTGATCACACACATTCTCCGGCGCCGTTTCCGCACCCCGCGGCCGCAGCAACGTACCGCAGCTTCTCCCGCGGCGGGCTGGGCCGCTAGCTTGGACGACTTGGAACCAACAGAAGCAGGAGCTATACGGCGGCCGAGCTTGGAGGCTAGCGAGGCAGGCACTACTACTGCGGCTACGGCTACTAGCAGGCTGAACTGGCCAGGTATGTACGCACGTCATATGCTACACTACACCGTACCCCTTCTTCCTTTCCACCAGATTTTGCCATGATTCTTACTGCTTTGTTTGTTTACATATATATGCTCCGGCCCTCCGCCGGCCGGTGGATCGATGATATCGATATATGCATGCATACGCGATAAGACGATCGACGTGGACGTGAACGTCCCATGATGTGTGTTGTCTGTTCGTTCAAACTTCAAATAAAGGAGAAACAAGTGACGTGCCATTGTAGCCTTGTAGGATTGCGTTTCTTTCGTTCTCCGAAGTCCAAACAAAGGAGTTTTGTCGAGCTGTACGTATCTGTTGTGTATGTAGGTAGGGTCCAGTCTGTTGTCCAGTTTGCTCCAGCTGATGCAGATCGATCGGTATATATACATATGGCAAATCTAATAATAGCATATATATACATCTCTCTCAAAAAGAAGATATACTCTAGCTTAGTCAAACGATCTCAAGTTTGATGAGATTTATAGAAAAAATAGCGACAGTATTTATAATACTACGTAGGTATATTATGAAAGTATGTATACATATGGCAAATCTAATAATACTCATTAAGTACTATCCCTTCGTTCCAAATTATAAGACATTCTGACTTTTTCTAAATACATTATTTGATTATGCATCTACAAATATATTTAAATGCATAGCAAAAGCTACGTGTCTAGCGAACCCACAACTTCTTATATATAATTTGCAAGGAAGGAGTATCATAAATAATTTTTGGAGAAAGTTGATCCTAGCCAAAATGACTTGACTTTGACTTGGTACTATACTAGAATTAGATTTTTTTTCCCCAGACAGAACAATACCCTTATGGTTCCAGTAACGTTGTTGTTGTGGCAGGAGGAGTATATCACATATCTAGTATATCACATAGGAGTATATTATAAAATCTATAACGGCGGGAGATTCCGCGGCCTCCCCGCGTGTGTTGCACGATGGCTTCTTCAATAATTATGTGGCTCTCGCGCTGTACTGGCAGCCAAAGCAAAAGCCTCTAGCTGGTTTTGCTAAGGACAATTTTAGCGTACAAGATTTTGATACTAGCAATATCATACACTATTTCTTTAGCTCAAATTGCTCCAACACTTTAGCTAACTAAAAATTCTAACAAATGATCACTAAAGATAAATATTATTTCCTATTAGTTACTCCTTCCGTCCTATAAAAAATATCATTCTTATTTTCTGAGGAATCTGACATTTTTAACTTTGACCAAATACATATAAGAGACAATTAATATTTATTATGCATAACAAATATTATAAGATTAATAGTTGAATATATTTTCATAATAAGCTCATTTGGAGATACAAATATTATTAATATTTTTTTACAAATTTATTCAAACTTAAAAACGTTTGACCTATACAATACCCTAGGCAACTATCTTTCTGTATAGAGGGAGTAGCATGCATGATAATATCTACCACCCAAACAACAATGAAAACACGTGCAAGGATAAAATCAGTGTAGCTAAGTGCGCTTATCCTTTAGTATTCACTCTGTTAAGTTTATCTATGACGACGTTGATATTTGGCACACCAAAATGGTAACTTTTTTTTTGAAAGAACGGCTTTGCCGCAAAATATATTAGACGATGGAAATAGAAGGATTACAAAGGATACAAACTTACAAGAGTTAAAAAAAAACTCACTACTCTACTAGAACAGACTGTGCTACTAAGAAAACAGGAGAGTGGCCAGAAGTAAGGCAGCCCAACTAATACTCTAGCCAAAATGGTAACTTTCAATTCTGTAACATGAGTCTCAATAAGTCAATATACATGATGCAAGTATCCAGCTGAGATTTGCATATGCTAAATCCTCCTGGTTTACTTAGTCGGGAGGAGATCTTACAAAATGGTAGCTTCAAGCGTGTGTAACATGAGTCTGAATAAACATAGAACGATGGAAGGTATCCAGCTGAGATTTGCATGCTAAATCTTCCTGGTTTACTTAGTCGGGGGGAGATCTTAATTCCAGGTCTACTTCCATAACAGTATCACTGAGAGAGTGATGCCAGAGGTGCTGCTGGGTCACTCTATTTGCTCATGTGTGTGATGACAGTTTTTCAATTAATTAGAAATCTGCATGTAGCAGTAGTTTACTTGCTCGCTGGAACCGAAAGTGAATGAAAAATTAAAGATGCTAGCTAGAAAGACAAAGACAGGGTAAGTACTACGCGTATAGGAGGCTAATTGGTCCCATGTGCTCTTTTTTTTTTGTTAAAATAGCCACCAGGCAACAATATTTAATCTACATATTTAGCTTTTCTAAAAATTGCATGCATGCATATTCGTTCCTTGGCTCTTTTTTTTTTTTGGGAAATCCTACGCATGTGCTCACCACATTGTCGAAGACTGGAATTATCTTATGTGCTCTCCACATTGTCGAAGACTGGAATTATCTTAAATTTCCTAGGGCCTGACTCTTTCAAGCATCATGATGCCTAGCATTCCACTCTTGTCTTTATAATATACGGTCTGTTTGTTTTCAACCTTGTGGTCAAACAAATTGCTTGCGTGTGGTTGGTCGGAGGGCTACTTTTGCCATCAAATTCAAATGAAAATCAAATGGATTTAGTCCTCCGTTCATATAGTATTTAGATTTTTCTAGAGCTTATGTATCGCTTTCCGATAGATTTAGTTTTGGTCTCATACATTTCCCTGGTGAGTGGTGACTGGCAAGATCTTATTCTAACACGGCTAGCTTCCAAACACGCACCAGTAGCTTTCATGTTCCAAAATGTTTAAAGCATTTTTTACATATATGTTGGTTAGCCACCAAGTACACAGAGCCACTGTTTCTTCTCAAGATGGATGATTAGCAGGGCATCTATCTATAATCAATCCCATATGTTTCGATAGATTACATACATATTTTGATCACTATTGGCGCGCGGTGTTGCCGATTTTATTCAGTTTAGTTATTCCCCTATTCCTTGTCAGTGCATTATGTTAGCATCGATCGATTCCGAGAGCTCAGTACGGAATTTATCTAGACACATAAGTAATTGGTTCAGATGCCAGCAACCGACTGCGCGCGGGCGCAGCCGGTTTTCCAGACAACCATGCATGCATGATTTAATTCCTTCTTCGGCATATTCAAGATTCGAATATGGTGGGGAAAGAAAATTGCTGGAAATTCGTTCCAGGAAGCTCCTAGCTAGCTCAGCTCGTAGAAAAGAAAGCCTGCATGATTGCGCTGGAAATTCCGAGATCAATTCTTGAAACAGTGAATTTCACTGCCACAGACAGGATTAATAGGGGCGGCTGGTGAGGCTTTGTAGAGGTGGCTCGGCCAGCCGCCCCTACCATACCGTCTCTACAAATCATGTATTTATAGGGACGGTTTCCACACCGCTCTTACAAATCGATTTATAGAGGCGGTTGGTGTTATCAGCCGTCCCTACAAATTAATTTGTAGGGACGGCTGGTAACACCAACCGCCTCTACAAAATCGATTTGTAGAGGTGGCTGTAGTACCAGCCGCCCCTATAATACCTGTTTGTAGGCGCGGTTCAGTCTAGAACCGCCCCTACAGTACATTTTTTCGTCAAAAAAATTCAAATTTATAATTCAAATTCGACCAGAACCATATATAATTCAAATCTAACCAGAACATATATAATTCAAATCTGACCACAAGCACAAGAACACAAGCACAAGAACACAATGTGTTGGTACTGAGGATTTCTACCTAAGTAAGAATCTCGGTCATGGTAGATGCCTTTGACGTGTACAATCTGATCCAATATGAAGTTGCAAATGTGTTAAACAGTGTGATCTAATAGTGTTAGGAATGAAAGCGTTAAACAGTGTTTTCAGAATTAAACCTGTACCAGTAGTGTCAAGCAGTAGCATTTGGCTTTGTTTATAGCACCTTGAGCTTTGCTTACCTGAGTAGGGCGTGATGAAGCTGCAACACTTCTCGTCTTGCCCGGTGGGGGGAGCCCTCATCACATAGGAGGCAGCAGAGAAGCCGCCGCCGCCGCACAGTTCTCTGTATCTAAGGAGTATACAGTCAGCAACTTCTAAATTGTACAAGTAACTTATGCAAGCTTGCAAAATTGTGCATACTGTCTAAGGAGTATACAGTCAGCAATTTACATCTGCCAGATATTATTATTATTATTATTATTATTATTATTATTATTATTATTATTATTATTATTATTATTATTATTATTATCATTGAGTTTACACTAAAGAATTTTGCAGCCAAATGCTACTCAAATCAAATTTCTAGTAGGTAAATAACAAGTGAACTGACTTTTTTTTCCTAACCTTAAGAAAAAAACTACAATCTTCACAGAGCATTCAAATCAAATTTCTAGTAGGTAAATAGCAAGTTAACAATTAGTCAGAAAAGAAATGTCATGGTAGAAAAATTTAAAACAAAGCTAATTTCAACAGAAATGTGCTACAAAAGACTAGGCCATAAGTATGTGCCAGTCTAACTTAAAATGAACATATGACAATATTAAACATGGTTGAGTCATCTGTATCTGGTAGAGTCAGATTGTTCAACTGCAGTTCAGGTTATTCTTTTTACTACAGTTAGAATTGGCAACTATAGTTCTGCTAGAGTCAGATTGTTCAACGGCAGTTCACAAAAAAGCGAGCTTCCACTACTCAATACCAAAGGAGAACACATAATAGATAATACAGGACACTAATCAGATTTTTAGCTACTGGTTTGTACTTATCTAGAAGTTAGGGAGAAGCTGCTGCCTGACTAGCTAGCATGTTCAGGAAAAAAGAAGCTAGCAACTCCTCTCATGACTGGGTGCTGTGATGAGTAGTGCTTGCAGCTCTGGCACTGCAGCTTCAGCACAATATTCTTGGTGGTCATGGCCTCAAAATCACAACATTTGTCATTTGTCATATCCCAAACTGTACAGCCAACGGGCATTTAGAATCCGCAGTTATTAAGATTGTGCACAACCATGCAGGCAAATATACTAACTAGTATGTGAACCTTAGTGCTTTGTTCTGTAACTTAAGTTATTTTATCAACGTTCAAGAAAACCCATCAAAGAGATGGACAGTTGTGCCTATGTAAATCAAAGTTTTCATGACCCATCGTACAGAAAAAGAGATCTGTGGGATATTGCCAAAGATGATTCCAAGCTATGACAAATAGAGTAGAGGTTTGCTATCCCAAGCTTTGATAGAATAGGGGTTATGCTATATAGGATGATGAATTCAATGTTGTAAACCTTGATTGTTGCAACCTTAATTTACACAGTCATGTAAGTCATGTATACTTTTTGTACTGCCAGTCTGACACGCATGAAAACAAGAATATACATACATACATACATACATACATACATACATACACACATATATATATATATATATATATATATATATATATGGCACTCGATTATAAGATACTACACATACCACGTACTTAAGCTTCAGACTTGTCGTAAACCCATCAATTCCTCAACACACAAATAGATCAAATCACTACTACAATGTTTACAATTCAAATTCGATCAGAACACACACATATATATATATAGGGTAAGGCTATTCTGTAGCTGGCTATAGAATAACTTATTCTATAGCCACCTTGATTTACGATAATATTTGTACCAATTTACGATAATATGAATATGCATTTACGATACTCGTGTTACTACAACTCACGGTGATATTTACGATAATGTTATAGTAAATCACTTAGTAAGGAGTTACTGTAATCTCATAAATTAGCATGGTAATTATCGTAACTCAAAGTGGCCAAAGAATAAGTTATTCTATGGCCAGCTGCAGAACAGTAGTTATATATATATATATGTATGTATGTATGTATGTATGTATGTATGTATGTATGTATGTATGTATGTATGTATAATTCAAATCTGACCACAAGCACAAGAGCATTATATAAACTACCATTACGAGTCCAATTCATAAGAATATATATAATCCATCATTAAATTGACATAATTCACAAGTCTAATTCGTATGACTGCTTTCATATGATTTCAACTGCTGCATTAACAAGAGCTCTACTAAATCATATGAAAACAAAAGAGACTAGGCCATTAAGTATGTGACAGTTTGACTGAAACTAACCCTATAACCTTAACATGATTCAATTGGCACATGCCCTCATATCGATAGAAAATCCAATCCCCATCACCGCAAAAGAAGAGATGAAAAAAATGGTGTGTATTCAACTAATATAGTAATAGAAGTTCAGTTATCTCTTATGAGAAAATTAGAACAATATCCAAATGTACTGGAAACACTTTGTTGCTCTAGGGACTTAAGGAAATACAAGGGGATTAAATAGTCCCTTAATGTTGTCGAGACCAGGACATGTAAACTGGTTTTGGGCTGTAATATATACATTGCCACAGCCCACAACAACCGACCTTAGCTATGATGTACTATATAAATAGAATGCAATATACACCTAAGCTGTAGCTTTCAACTGTACCTAAACAATCAATCCAGCGCATTTCAGTGACCTCATTTTGAGTTGGTTCCTGAAAGGATCAAGATGCCCAAGAGGGGGGGTGAATTGGACTAATTCTAAATTTTTTTGCAATAATCAAATCCTACGGATAGCCCAATTAACCCCTTGTGCCTAGAAAAGTGTTTATATCAAACTAATGCACAACAACCTCACAACCTATGTTCCAAACTTACTCTAGCAAGCAATTCTATGGATGTGAAACAAGTATTGAATTGCTCAAAGTAAATACTCAAAGTAAGTGCTTAAAGTAAATAGAGAGAGAAAGGAACGCGGTGATGTTTTGCCGAGGTATCGGAGAGTCGCCACTCCCCACTAGTCCTCGTTGGAGCACCCGCGCAAGGGTGTAGCTCCCCCTTGATCCGCGCAAGGATCAAGTGCTCTCTATGGATTGATTCTTCGACACTCCGTCGCGGCGAATCACCCAAAACCGCTCACAACTTGAGTTGGGTCACCCACAAGCTCCGTCGGGTGATCACCAAGCTCCCAATCACCACCAAGCCGTCTATGTGATGGCGATCACCAAGAGTAACAAGCACGAACTCTCACTTGACCACGCGAAGCCTAATGAGAAAATGGATGCACACTTGTCTACTCTTGATTCACTAATGAAGTTTCACTCTTGGATTCTCAAATCACAAACACCTCACTAGGACCTTGCTCTTCTTGGCACTCACAAGCGTGTTTCTCATTTGTTGGAATAAGCAAAAGTCCCTCCACACTCAGTGGAGCTTCTATTTATAAGGCGACACAAAAAGCGAACCGTTATGAGCCTGGCGGGATGACCGGACGCGCTCGATCATATTGACCGGACGCTCCGGTCAGTTCAACCAGCAGAGCAGTTTTCAAGTGATGACGAGCGGCGGGGTTCGGTCACCCTTCGACCGGACGCGTCCGGTCACACTTTCTCAAGTCTGGACCCTTCTTTGGAGTCGCCGGACGCTGGACCCCAGCGTCGGTCCACACTGACCTTCCAGCGTTCGGTCACTCCAGACTTGTTCTCCTCGATCAAATGAATCGACCGGACCCTGCGGCCGGCGTCCGGTCAGACTGCAGAGCCGAGCCGGTCGTCCCAAGATTTGACCCTCCATTCACTTCGAACTCTCGATCATATGTGAATGAAGTTAGCTCCAAAGGATCTTAGGCATTCATAGGAGCTACCTAGAGCTAGTTTTAACAAGTGTGCACCACACCTAACTCACTAGACTCAACTAGGTCAAGCTACCCGTTCATACCCCCCCTTCATTCATAGTACGGCCAAAGGAAAAACAAAGTCCTAAACTACTCTAAGTGTCTCTCCAACTTCAATTGACACTTAGAACTAGTTATCCTTAACCTTGTCGTCCATCCTTTGAAAACCAAACGATTTCCATCGTAGGGGCATGACAACCTCAATTGCCCAATCGATCTCCATTACCATGACCTAACTTAATTGCCTCACAAAACACACGTTAGTTATAGTAATCTTGTATTGACATTAATCACACGAAATCCACTTAGGGGCCTAGATACTTTCAATCTCTCCTTTTTGGTGATTGATGACAATACCACCTCAATATGTTAAAGAGTGAGGTTTTTGAAGGGCTTGGTTCATATAAGCTTTTGTCGTTAAGAACAAAAGAGTTAGGCAAGCTTATATGACCCAAGCCAACACGAAGGTACTCAAAGGATATGAATTAAGCATGAGTACAAGTAACAAAGCTCATTTGCTTGAGAAGTATAAAGCGGAAGCAAAAACAAATGAGCATAACACAAGTGATATGACATATAGATAATGCAAAGTAGAAATCACACATGTCAAATATCACAATCACGTAGATAGCACTATCACATATATATAATAGTATGCATGAAAGTAAACACACGAATGCACAAGTAATAGTGTATCACACAAATAGAACTCCAAATGAATATAATAGGCTAATACTAGATAACTAGCTCCCCTAAATGTAGCTCCCCGAGACTACATACTCGAACACCCTCTCCCCTTTGGCGTCAAACACCAAAACCTAGGGGTCGATGGCGAGAGCGCCAGACGACGAATGGCGGGGCACAAGAACGTGGGGCAAAGCTGGAACCGGGCACCATCATCATCTAACCTGAGCTCTGGAATCGGTGACCCTCTGTGGCGGGGAAGTGTCATTGCCAAGCGGTCTGGGTGCAGTAGAGCTGGGGCTGGGGCTGCTGTGAAGCTGCAAGTATGTCTGTCGTGGGATCGGACGGCTGACAGACGAGAGGGAGCTCTCTGAGTAGTCGCTGCATTTGGAGCTCTGTGAGACGGACCGGCGGTATGCATATGAGGCGGAGTAGGCATCTGCCAGTCAACTCATTGAAGGATGCTCAAGACTCGGAGAGGCGATGTCTCAGTACGAATAGCGAGGAAGGCTGCTCTGGTGTGAAGCCCGTCTGAAGTGGAGTGAACTGCGGGGCTACCACGGGTGAGGCTAACCACTGGGACACCTATATAGGCGGTGAAGCAAGCTGAGCTGGAGGCATCCACGACTCTGGAGCCCTTTGGGCTGTCTTCTTTGAGTCGTCAGTGGTGGTAGGAGGTGTGCAAGGTTGGAGGCGAAAGGCTGTGGCAAGTGGAACCCCAATGGTGTCACTACATCTTTGCATGAATCCCATGAGCCGCTGCTGCGCATAAGTAAGCTTCTTTGGTCTTTGAAGGGCTGCTTCTTTGCTTATTGGAACTCGTCCTTCTGAGCACTGGGAATCGTGTGAAGTTGGCGGTGTCTCTGTGCTGTCGTGTTCGATCCTGCTGCATCCGCTCAAGAATAGCAATGAGGCGGGTCTGTCTGCGGGAGCAGTGGAGCAGAAGCTGGAGCTACCGGCCTCTACATCGTGTCGCGTGGAGGCATCGAGGTATAATTTGGTAGTCATCGTCGAAGCTGTCACTATACTCGCACACCTCTTTGTGCCTCTAGCTCCTCCTCCTCAGTGGCTGCAATCCTCACGATGATCTCATCTTGTTGGCTGCGGACTCTAGCACGTCGGGGACGGCCAGCTAGGCTGTCTAGGTGCGAGGAGTGGTGTGTCCGATCCTCTATGATGAGTTGTAAGGTGGGAACTCTGTGGTGGCACCTGTATACTCATCCATCATACCAGGGGCTTATCAAGCACTACTGCGGATAAGAAACGTGATCCGAGGCGCATAAGGAAGCTGCTGCGACCCTTGAATCCCTCGGTATAGTGTCCTCCATCTCGAAAGAAGGAGGTCCCGGATATCAAATCTTGTCTGCTTTGCATCGGGGCATTAAGAAGCCCGAGGCATGGCGAAAGTCGAGACCCTCTCTATATCCCAACACAGGAAGCAGGTGTGTCCTCGATAATAGCCTCTAGCACTCTCTCTTGTGGGAGTCAAGTCACCGGGTTCCTCCTCGACCCCTCTCCAAAAGGCTCCTTGAAGCAATGTCGCACACTAAATGAGGAGGCACCAAACCTCCGTGAGGGCCTTTGGGAGGCTCCTGCGCTGTCCATAGAGACCTCATGTATCTTGACAGCTGCCTCTGTAGCCTCGGTATCTCTCGACCCGCCACTCGTCACTCTATAGTCTTTGCCTCTGAAAGCAAAGTGAATAAACATGTGATGTGGATCGATGAAGAGTGAAGCATAAACCAGACGAACCCAAGATGGTACATATATCCCCGTCTGTCCAATCAAATCATCGATCTGGCAAATATGACAAGTATGGCGAATGCTCTCTTGGTGCTTTGCCACAATGGACTCTATCGACAAACTCTACGAGATCTGAACACCGCCCCCTTTGTTGAGATAAGCATTGTAGAAATCCTCTGCGAGTGGCGTGTAGAAACCCTCATTGCTCTCTCATCCCTCCTTGGAGGAAACCAAACCTCAAACTCAACAAAAAAGCAATTCTTGAACACACTTTGGCAGTGGCAACCCTCAAGTCGAGGTGAACCACTTTGGAGGTGGACCACGTGGTCTAGGTGGAGGGCGTGATCCCCTCCATTGTGTTGGTGGCCTCGGTGAGGCCCGGGTACAGGTCCGTCCAGAGCGGCGAGGCTGGGGTGCCGACTCTATCTCCTCGGCCTCCTAGGTCTGCTGAGGCTCGCTTGTGGGGGGGCTGGCTTTGTCTTGACGGACCCTCCTCAATGGCAACCCGTCAAATCTGCAAGCGTGATAGTCCTATTTGGACTACCGTGACGACGCTCAACCTCCTCAATCGCAGCTCTGAATGCCTTGGGGTGGGCGGGCCGATCTGCAATGACAACTCAGCTGCGGGCACCACCTCTCTCGGCGCGCTCTGCGGCCTCTGCTGCATTCTTGCTGCTCTCGTTGTCTCTGCGTTGGGGTACTTCCGCTTCTTGGATGTCACTGCTTGGTTGACTTGCCCTTGATTCGGTGGTTGGTGTGGAGGCGGGGCCTCCGATCATCATCACTGGGCCACCACCAACATTCTTGGTGCGGGCCATCTGAGAATGACAAGATGGTGAATCGGCGTTGATGAGGATCAAGCAGACAAAGCCCGAACCTCTCGAGGCTTGGCCTCGATCCTTACTCATGAGCTTGGCTCGAGATGACCGCCTAAGCGCCATAAGAACCACAACGGAACCGACTCATTTGCTGCGATAGAATAGATGGATATACAAATAAATACCATATTGCTAATAGATGCGGAACCACGATAGAAAGCAATGTAGATGCGAAATTGAATCAAATGGCTTTCTACGGCGATCGGCGATCCGTGAAAAGATGAGATGTCACGCGGGGAACCACGGGCGGCTAGGGTTTACGGAGCAATGATGAACTGGTGGCCCTAGTATTTGTAAAATCGAGTGCATTGTATTGCAAATTGATCTACTCAATTTGAAATTGAAACAAGGGGCTAGCCTTACCTGAGAGAGGAGATGAGGCTAGGGCACACGGCAAGAAAGCGCAGAAGCGAGAGGCATGGGCAGGCGACTCCGGCGAGCTACGGCGGCGATGGCGCTGGTGGTGTGCGAGGTGGCGGCGTGATCTTTGCAATGGCGCAGCGAGGCGAGGGCACGGTGGGCTTGGCGCGAGGTGGCGGGCGAGGGTCAAGGTGGCGCGTGGTCGACGAGGGGGCAGGCGAGAAACGCGGCAAGGGAGACGTGGGCAAGGCTGCGGTGGTGCTGCGGCGGCGAGCAGTGGAGGCGGCGGCTCGGGCTAGGGCAGAAACAAGTTGAGGACAAACAGGGTATGGCTGCGGTTAAATAATCCCCCAAAATGCGACAGAAAAGGAAACCAAAAAGAGTCCTCAAGACGCGCGAGATCCACTGACCGGACGCTCCGGTGGTAGCGACCGGACGCTACCACCCAGCGTTCGGTCGATTCCAGAGAGGTCCAAATCCTCTGGAATCGGAACCAGACGCGTCCGGTGGTCCATGACCGGACGCAGGCAGGGTCCGGTCAGTACAACTTGTGCACTCTTCGATCGACCGGACGCAGAATCCTTCCTGACCGGACGCACAGACGCAGCGTCCGGTCACTCCTTCGGCAGCAGTTCACCTCTGTGGCCCGGCCGGACCGGACAGACGGCTGGCGTCCGGTGCAGCGTCCGGTGCACCTTTTCCAGCAAACCTCCAACCTTCCTTCGCGCTGCCTGTTCCCAATCAAGTCCCAACTTGAAAAAGATCCAAATAAACACCAATTGAGACTGATGTGAGTGACCTCTCTCAAACCCTCATATTTTTCAAAATATTTTGCCTTAGGCTATAATTCTTTTTAAGAAAATAGGCAACAAGAGGGCAAATGGAACAAAACTACAAAACAACATTCATGCATATGCAATACTTGTAAGTAAATCTAGTTGCTTGTCAAGTTTGATCCAAGATTAAGCTTCTTCACACGCTTTTCGGCGGTTATCTTAACCATGTTAGACAAGCCCTATGTGCATTGCCACAAATTAAACATGTTGTATATTACAATGAATGCAAGGGACAACACAAGCTCAATTTTTAGTGAAGTTACTAAAATCAAGTACATTTAGCTCATTCCGCAATCTACAAAATGTAGCCTCATCTAGCGGTTTTGTGAAGATATCCGCTAATTGATCTTCGGATCTTACACCTTCTAGTGATATATCTTTTTTAGCCGCATGATCTCTTAGAAAGTGATGGCGGATATCCATATGCTTGGTGCGAGAGTGTTGAACCGGATTATTTGCAAGTTTTACCGCACTTTCATTGTCGCACAAAAGAGGTACTTTCTCTAGAACTACTCCATAGTCTAGCAAAGTTTGTTTCATGTATAATATTTGTGCGCAACAGGCACCCGCGGCAATGTATTCCGCTTCGGCGGTGGACAAAGCCACACTATTTTGTTTCTTGGAGGACCAAGACACAAGTGATCTACCAAGCAAATGGCACCCTCCGGATGTGCTTTTTCTATCAACTTTGCATCCGGCGTAATCTGAATCGGAATAGCCAATTAATTCAAATAAAGCTCCTTTGGGATACCAAAGATCAATGCTTGGTGTGTGCTTAAGATACCTAAGGATTCTTTTTACGGCAATTAAATGTGTTTCCTTAGGACTAGCTTGAAATCTAGCACACATACACACACTAAACATGATGTCGGGCCTAGATGCGGTTAAATATAACAAGCTACCAATCATAGAACGGTAGAGAGTTTGATCAACCGGGTTACCTCCCTCATCTAGGTCGAGATGTCCATTTGTAGGCATTGGTGTCTTGATTGGCTTACATTCATCCATCTTGAATCTCTTGAGAAGATCTTTTGTGTATTTCTCTTGAGAGATGAAGATGCCTTCTTTCATTTGCTTGACTTGAAAACCAAGAAAGAATGTAAGCTCACCAATCATTGACATCTCGAACTCCTTCGACATCAATTCACCAAATTCTTTGCATGAGTCTTCATTTGATGATCCAAAGATGATATCATCAACATATACTTGACAAATGAAGATATGCCCATCAAGCTTCTTGGTGAATAGTTTGGTGTCAATCTTCCCAATGGTAAAGCCCTTCTCAATGAGGAAGTCCTGAAGGCGCTCATACCAAGCTCTTGGGGCTTGCTTAAGCCCATATAATGCCTTGGACAACCTATAAACATGATTAGGATATCTAGGGTCTTCAAACCCGGGAGGTTGATCAACATAGACTAGTTCATTTATAAAGCCATTTAAAAATACACTTTTCACATCCATTTGATATAGTTTCATTTCATGATGTGATGCATATGCAAGAAGGATACGGATGGCTTCTAATCTTGCAACCGGTGCAAAGGTCTCTCCAAAATCTAAACCTTCAACTTGAGAGAACCCCTTTGCAACTAGTCTTGCCTTGTTCCTCACAACAACACCTTGATCATCTTGCTTGTTGCGGAACACCCACTTCGTTCCAATGACTCTTGCACCTTTTGGTCGCTCTTCAAGATTCCAAACTTCATTGCGAGTGAAGTTGTTCAACTCTTCATGCATGGCATTGATCCAATCCGGATCTTTAAGAGCTTCTTCTACCTTGGTAGGCTCATAGCAAGAGACAAAAGAGTGATGAGCAATAAATGAAGTAAGTTTTTGAGATCGAGTCATTACACCCTTTGATGGACTCCCTATGTGAGATCTCGTGGATGATCTTGTAGGAGAGGTGTGTTTCTTCTATTGACCACTTGAGGAGGAGGTTGTGGAGCATCAACATCTTGTGCTTGTACCACCACTTGCTCATGAGAGATATGAGTATCTTCATTTTCCACTCTCCCATCTTTTTTCGCCATCTTGTGGTACATTTGATGAAGAAGGTTGGTTAATGACTTGTACATCATCTTCATCATCTTTTGGCTTGATGTCTCCCACCGGAATGTTCTTCATAGCCTCCCTCAATGGTTCATCACCTACATCATCAAGATTCTCATGTGCTCCTTAGGAGCCGTTAGATTCATCAAATTCCACATCATATGTTTCTTCAACCAAGCCGGTGGCATGATTAAATACTCTATATGCTTTGGACTTCAATGAGTAACCAACAAGAAAACCTATATCACAACGTCTTTGAAACTTCCCTAGGTGTTGCCGCTTCTTGTAGATGTAGCACTTGCAACCAAACACCCTAAAGAAGGAGACGTCCGGCTTCTTCCCATTGAGCAACTCATACGGTGTCTTGACAAGGAACTTTTGAAGAAATAGGCGGTTGGATGCATAAAATGCGGTGTTGATTGCTTCTGCCCATAAAGCTTCGGGGGTGTTGTACTCATCTAGCATTGTCCTTGCAAGAGTGATCAAAGTCCGGTTCTTCCTCTCAACTACACCATTTTGTTGAGGAGTATAGGTTGCGGAGACTTCATGTTTGATTCCAACTTCATCACAATAAGCTTCTATGTTTGTGTTGTCAAATTCTTTGCCATTGTCACTTCTTATCTTCTTGAGCTTTACTTCAAATTCATTTTGAGCTCTCTTGGCAAACTTCTTGAAACAAGATGCAACTTCGGATTTGTCATGAAGGAAGAACACCCATGTATACCTTGAGTAGTCATCCACAATCACAAGACAATAGAGATTTCCTCCCAAACTCTTGTATGTTGTTGGTCCAAATAAATCCATGTGTAGGAGTTCTAGCACTCTTGTGGTTGACATGAAAGCTTTGGTTGGATGAGTGTTTGCAACTTGCTTGCCGGCTTGACATGCACTACAAAGCTTGTCCTTCTCAAACTTCATATCCTTCAACCCTCTCACCAAATCATTCTTCATAAGCTTCTTGAGTGAGCTCATCCCAACATGAGCAAGTCTTCTATGCCATAGCCACCCAAGTGTTGTTTTGGTGAATAGGCAAGTCTTCAAGTTTGCATCTTCGGAGGTGAAGTCAACTAGATATAAATTGTTGTATCTAAATCCATTGAATATCACTTGTTTGTCATCTACTTTGGATACAACAACTTCCTTCTCGGTGAATAAGCATTGGAAGCCAAGATCACACAATTGCCCAACGGATAGCAAGTTGAAACTCAATGAGGCAACATAGAGTACATTGGAGATGGAATGATCATTTGATATTGCCACTTTGCTCAATCCTTTAACCTTGCCCTTTGAATTATCTCCAAATATTATTTTCTCTTGTCCATCTACCTCTTCATCTAGTGAGTTGAACATACAAGGATCACCGGTCATATGTTGAGTGCAACCACTATCAATAACCCAATGACTTCCACCGGTCTTGTAGTTCACCTACACACAAGAGATTCAAGCTTTAGGGATCCAAACTTGTTGAGGGCCCTTCACCTTCTCAACAAGTGACTTAGCCACCCAAATCTTCTTAGGCCTACTCTTGTTGGGGGGTCCTATGAACATGACTTTCATCTTTCCACTAGAATCTTTTCTAGGCATGTAGTGAGCATTGAAAGCAAAGGGTCTAGCATGCTTGGGCAAGGGTTGTGGGGTGGAGTTTGACACTCATGAGCAAAGTGGCCTTCTTGTCCACACTCAAAACATCTCTTTGGCTTTAGCTTTGGCTTTGATTGTTGGTGTTGAGCTTGAGCCTTCTTCTTCTCTACACTTGCCATATAACCAATGCCACTTCTATCCATCTTCATGACGGTATTCATGAGTAGCTCACTTTGGAGATGCTTGCCTCTAGCAAACTTGCTCAATCCCACCTTGAGATGCTCTTTCTCCATCTTGAGCTTCTTGTTCTCTTCCTTGAGAATATCATTGTTCTTCTCTTCTTTGAGTTTCTTGTTTTCTTCTTTGAGCTTCTCATTCTCAAGGATCAACTCTTTGTCATGATCAAGAGTTTCTAGCACAATGGTGTTGTGACTTTTCATCTCTTCAAGATCTTTCATGAGCTTTTCATGGTCACTCTTGAGCTTGACATACTCATCATAGTCATTGCACTCAACCACTTGCGTGCCTTTGCTACTAGATCCATGCTTAATGCTCTCATCAATTAAATCATCACATGAGGTAGCTATATCAATCTTAACAACATGGTTAGTAGCAACATGTGGCTCATTTGGTAAGAATTCTTGTGCAATAACAAGGGTATCATAATTGATCTTTAGAGTTGTATATTCATCTTTTAGCTTGTTGTGACTAATGATAAGCTCATTGTGCACCCACTCAAGTTTATCATGTTTATCTTTAAGCTCTTTCTTAGAAGATTTGAGCTCCTTGAGTTTGGATGATATAGAATCATTTGTTTCTTTGAGCTCATCATTAGCCTTTTCTAATGTATCACACTTAGCTAAGAGTGAATCATTTTTAGCATCAAGTTTTTCATTAGTAGCTCTACTCTTTCTAATGATCTTAGTTTATTTTCTTAATATTTTGACAAGATCATCATATGTGGGTGAATCATCATCGCTATCACTATCATCATCACTAGCTTGCTCATCATCACTACTATCATCACTCTTAGTTACCTTGCGTTCACCCTTGGCCATAAGGCATAGGTGTGTAGAGGATGATGGCGATGGTGGCGGTGAGGATGCAAGATCAATAGCAATGGCGGCCACCTTCTCATTGTCACTCTCATCATCGGATGAACCACTTGATGAATCAATGTCCGTGAGCCAATCACCGATAATATAGGCCTTGCCACTCTTCTTCTTCTTGTAGAAGTCTCTCTTTTTGCCATCTCTCTTCTTGTATGGCTTGTTCTTTTTCTTTTCATCTTCATCACTTGAATCATCTTTCTTGCCCTTGTTCTTGAACTTGTCTTTCTTGGGCTTTGTGCATTGATGAGCTAGGTGGCCAAGTTCGCCACAATTGTAGCAATCCATCTCGGAGATTGGCTTTCTTCTTGAGCTAGTGAAGAACTTCTTCTTCTTGCCGTCAAACTTGATGCCACTCTTGTTTAGCTTCTTTAGCATCTTGGCGGTCTTTTTCACCATGAGAGCAAGACTTTCTTCATCATCTTCATCACTTGAGCTCTCATACTCAAGTCTTGCCTTGCCCTTATCTTGGCTAGCTTTGAATGCTAAGTCCTTCTCTTTCTTCTTTGTAGAGGTTGAGCCATCTTGTGGCGTGATGTGCATGTACATCTCATGAGCATTGATCTTTCCCAAGATTTGTGTCGGTGTAGCGGCAGAAAGATCACCTTGATGTAGCACGGTCACAATGTGCCCATATTTGTCAATGAGGAGGACACTCAAGATCTTTCTCACAACGTCGGATGGTGACATTTGAGTAAGTCCAAGCCCATTGACTTCCTCTATAAGAACATTCAAACGAGAATACATTTCATTTGCACTTTCTTTGGGAAGCATCTCAAAAGAATTTAGCTTTTTAATCACAAGATGATAGCGTTCCTCACGCTCACTCTTGGTTCCCTCATGGAGCGCACAAACGTCCGACCATAGTGCATGGGCGTCTTTGTGGTTCCTTACACGATTGAACACATCTTTGCAAAGGCCTCTAAAGATGGTGTTGCGAGTCTTTGCATTCCATTTTTCATAGTTTACTTCATCGCCTTGAAGTTGTGCGGCATTCTTAGGTGTTGGGAACCCTTGAGAGGCGGCTCTAAGAATTCCAACATCTAAAGCTTCCAGGTAAGCCTCCATGCGAATTTTCCAATATGAAAAATCATCCCCCTCGAAGATAGGAGGAGGTCCATCCCCGTGAGACATCTTGCTCTAAGCGGTTAGGCTTAAAAACGTGAGCACGAGGCTCTGATACCAATTGAAAGGATCAAGATGCCCAAGAGGGGGGGTGAATTGGGCTAATTCTAAATTTTCTTGCAATAATCAAATCCTACGGATAGCCCAATTAACCCCTTGTGCCTAGAAAAGTGTTTATATCAAACTAATGCACAACAACCTCGCAACCTATGTTTCAAACTTACTCTAGCAAGCAATTCTATGGATGTGAAACAAGTATTGAATTGCTCAAAGTAAATACTCAAAGTAAGTGCTCAAAGTAAATAGAGAGAGAAAGGAACGCGGCGATGTTTTGCCGAGATATCGGAGAGTCGCCACTCCCCACTAGTCCTCGTTGGAGCACCCGTGCAAGGGTGTAGCTCCCCCTTGATCCGCGCAAGGATCAAGTGCTCTCTACGGATTGATTCTTCGACACTCCGTCGCGGCGAATCACCCAAAACCGCTCATAACTTGAGTTGGGTCACCCACAAGCTCCGCCGGGTGATCACCAAGCTCCCAATCACCACCAAGCCGTCTAGGTGATGGCGATCACCAAGAGTAACAAGCACGAACTCTCACTTGACCACGCGAAGCCTAATGAGAAGATGGATGCACACTTGTCTACTCTTGATTCACTAATGAGGTTTCACTCTTGGATTCTCAAATCACAAATACCTCACTAGGACCTTGCTCTTCTTGGCACTCACAAACGTGTTTCTCAGCTGTTGGAATAAACAAAAGTCCCTCCACACTCGAGTGGAGCTTCTATTTATAAGGCAGCCTGAAAAACGAACCGTTATGAGCTTCTGCGGGATGACCGGACGCTCCGATCATATTGACCGGACGCTCCGGTCAGTTCAACCCGCGCAACAGTTTCCAAGTGATGACCGAACGCTGACAGGATCCGGTCAGCACTGACCGGACGCGTCCGGTCGATCTTGGATGCTTACTGTAATTGACCGGACGCTGGATACTCAGGGTCCGGTCACCACTGACCGGACGCGTCCGGTCACACTTTCTCAAGTCTGGACCCTTACTGGAGTCGACCGGACGCTGGCCCCCAGCGTCCGGTCACTCCAGACTTGTTCTCCTCAGTCAAATGAACTGACCGGACCCTGCGGCCAGCGTCCGGTCGCACCGGAGCCAGCGTCTGGTCAGTATTTAACCCTCCATTCACTTCCAACTCTCGATCACATGTGAATGAAGTTAGCTCCAAAGGATCTTAGGCATTCATAGGAGCTACCTAGAGCTAGTTTTAACAAGTGTGCACCACACCTAACTCACTAGACTCAACTAGGTCAAGCTACCCGTTCATACCCCCCTTCATAGTACGGCCAAAGGAAAAACAAAGTCCTAAACTACTCTAAGTGTCTCTCCAACTTCAATTGACACTTAGATCTAGTTATCCTTAACCTTGTCGTCCATCCTTTGAAAACCGAAACGATTTCCATCGTAGGGGCATGACAACCTCAATTGTCCAATCGATCTCCATTACCATGACCTAACTTAATTGTCTCTGCAAAACACACGTTAGTCATAGTAATCTTGTATTGACATTAATCACCGAAATCCACTTAGGGGCCTAGATGCTTTCAGTTCCGATGCAACATTGGTGTTTAAATTGAGCACTAAAATAAAAGATTTGGTGCAAGAAAAAACATCAGGCTGATATAAATACTCCGTAACATAAATGCATGGTATACAATTAACATGGGGAATGCAATTTTACATGATAGAATAAATCAGCAGCAGTAGCAGGCAAGCAACAATCTTTTCTATTTCAATGTAGTTGCAGTTGCACACACAGTAGTGCTAGTGGAGTAAGTACTATTATTGTTCTATCCTATAAATGGCACATGGAAAGAATGCCATGAATACATAAACTTTGATGTAGTATCCCTGCAACAGAAAATAGAAGGTTTCCACTTTCTAGAAAAAATAACACTAGAAGTCATAGAGGAAATCAATTCTCTAAAAAGCATTATAACTTAGCAGCATACCTTAACACATTTGACATTATATATTGGTGATTCTGAAAATAAAAAATCTGACAGAATGGTTAATGTTGCTAGAATTACATAAATCAATTACTGAGATGCCAGTACGATTCTAGAACATTAACTGAAACTTTCAGTATAGCCCTTTAAGAGGAGCCACGTTTTAAAACTGTATCAATGCCTGAATTCGAAGTACAGTTTTAACGCTTTTAAAAAAATTAACATGATGAATCGGTGATTCTGAAAATAAAAAATCTGACAGAACAATTAATTTTGCTAGAATTACATAAATCAATTACTGAGATGCCAGTACGATTGTACAACTTTAACTGAAACTTTCGGTACAACCCTTTAAGAGGAGCCACATTTTAAAACTGCATCAATGCCTGAATTCGAAGTACAGTTTTAACGCCTTTAAAAAATTTAACATGATGAAATAAAAATCATAAGGAAGCCAAAGGACATCAGGCTTTGATGGATGCTGGATTTTTGGGACAAACCCCAGATCCATGGAGATTCCAAGTTCTAGAAGGAAGATGAAACATGAGAAGTGTTAGGGTTTCGGGTACCTAGGTACTGATGGATTGGGCCGCCATTAGAGGAGCAGCCATAGATCCTAATGAACTCACATGAGCCACCAAGGATCCCGTCGCCCTTGCACGAGCGGCCATGGATCCAGCCACCCTAGCCCCAGCCGCTGACTGTGTTGCGCCCCTGCCGCCACGGACGCCGAACCCTAGCGCCGTCGCCACCGGAGGGGAAAAACACAAGGGAAAAAGTGAGGTCAGGGCAGCAGTTGCTGCGTCGTCACCAGGCGCAGGGTCTCCATAGCCCCCCACTGCTTGCAGATCTTAGAAGAGGAATGGGGTGGGGAGGGTCCATATCGAGAGGTGAGGAGGAACCGAGGAGGGAGACAGAGAAATGGGAGCCCACAGGCCTTTGGGTGTCTGGCAAATGGCCACGGACGCGAGCCTTCGATCTGCTAACTGGGTTTCATAAAAATTTTGAGTCCGGGACAGCTCTCTATATGTCACATACCACGGATTAATCGACGTATCTGTAGGGGCGGCTCGTATTACCAGCCGCCCCTATCGTGCCATTTGTAGGGACGGCTGCTGTGCTGAAGCTTGAGCACGCCACTGTAGGGGCGGCTCCAATGCCAGCCGTCCCTAAAAAAATCCGTTGCTACAAACTATTTTTCACGTAGTGTTTAACTATCCATGCATCACGCTAACTAGTGTTTTTAACGAATTATTATTGGAATAATATATAAAAATGCTTCTGAGTTCTGACTGATCATGGGCAATGGCAGTGTGTACGACTGTACGTAGCTACCTAACAGTAGCAGCAAGTACGTTGTACGTAGCACGTACTAAGCTAGTCGTCCTGGTTTAAGGAATTATTGGAATAACATAATGTATTAGAAATGCTTATCATGGCAGTGCATACGTAGCTAGCGCGGGCCTTTTCAGAAAGTGTCCTTGCTTGGGCGGTGTTCATTGCCAATTTGACATGGGATCAGTGTATGAGTGTACTTGTATAGCGTATTAAGGCCCATGCTCCGTATCCAAGAGGAATATGTGGCGTGAACTAGAAAGCTCTATTTAAAAAAAAAAGAACTGAAAGCTCTAGCTAGAGCCCCTGTTAAAAAAGAAGAAGATAAAACCTGCTTATTTTTCTCAAAAGTTGATCAGGAGTTTCTCTATCTAAGTGCACCAAAAGATTCGACGTGCCTCGAAGTCGAAACCTGTTTAATTTCTTATAACGTAACACTACTAAGAGGAAAGATAAGTTTGATCACGGTCGTCACACGGTCAATCCACTCATTTCACCTATCATATTCTCGTTTTTACACCCTAGCTAGTGTCACGGAACGTATGGCATGCTTAACCGGCCACTACTTTTAAATCTATCACCATAGGCGCGTAGGTCCGTGCACATTCTATCGCTTTTGTTGACATAACCATCGAGAATATTAGAGCCTCCATTATTCTTGGACAACTGCCGATAGCTATATATAATATAAACTGAGTGAGGAGAAATAAATGTTTTTTCAATCTCAAAAGAAAAAAATAAGATTCCGATTTCTCCTTCGGCATACTGTGTACCATAATGACACAGGAAAAATGGTGTCAAATGTGAACATCAACGACAAAATATTTCCGCTTCGTCATCGGTACCTATATAGGATTACTTCGTCCTCTACTGACACTACATTGTAGAGTATTTGAAACTGTGTCCTCTCGACCTATCACAAGAATTTTAAAAGTACGCATATAACCACCACGAGGTATATATTTTCAAACATCCGAGGACATTTAAAGTTGTGATTTCCTTCTACATACCGTTACGTAGTTCCGTGACACCTTAGAAAAATTGCTCATATATCAAAGACGCTGAGGAGGTGTTTTCGCTTGATGACAAGTACACGATTTGTTTTTCTGTTGACGCTATAGTTAAGAATTAGGAACTGCACATGTCAAATTAAGTTCACATAATATCTCTCTCAATCAAGACCTCCAATTTCTTGGAGACAATTGTTTGTCACATCTTTAGAAAAATACTGCGTGACAAGCAAAGATGATGTACTTTTTTTGCTTCATAACCCATATATATATTTAATTTCCGTTGCGTTATATATCGTCAAGTATGAGAAAAATGTTATTTCTTTAAAAAAATAGGACTTTCAGTTCACCTAGTATCTACTGACCACAGCACCTTTTCAAAAAAAAATATATATATGATCTTAGAAAAAAAATGTACACTTACCTGTGAATAGTTCTTGTTGTTGACACTGTGATCACAAACTGGAAATAATGCAGCCTACCAAATCTAATGTTCATGATTATCAATAATTTCCAAAGAAATGTGAACATCCAAGACGAAATATTTCCGCTTCGTCACGGGTACCTATATAGGATTACTTCGTCCTCTGCTGACACTACAGTGTAGAGAATTTGAAACTATGTCCCCTTGACCTATCACCAGAATTTTGAAAGTACGCATATAACCACCACGAGGTATATATTTTCAAACATCCCAGGACATTTAAGATTGTGATTTCCTTCCACACACCGTTACGTAGTTCCGTGACACCTTAGAAAAAATGCTCATATATCAAAGACGAGGAGGAGGTGTTTTTGCTTGATAACAAGTTCATTATTTGTTTTCTGTTGACGCTACAGTCATCAGGAATTAGAAACTGCACATGCCAAATTAATTCACATGATATCTCTCTCGATCAAGACCTCCAATTTTCTTGGAGATACTTGTTCATCACATCGTTAGAAAAATACTGCATGACTAGCAGAGGCGAGGTATTTTTCGCTTCATAACCCATATACATATTTAATTTCCGTTGGTGCTATATATGGTCAAGTATGAGAAAAATGTTTTTTCTTTAAAAAATAGGAATTTCAATTCACCTATTAGTATCTACTGATCGATCACAGCACCTTTGCAAAAAGATATATATGATCTTAGAAAAAAATGTATGCTTACTTGTCCGCGATCGCAAACTGGAAAATAACGCAGCCTACCAGATCTAATGTTCATGATTTTCAAAAGGTTCCATAGAAATGGTGCTCATTCTGCTTCACATCGCTCTCGCGAAGACCCCGATTTTCCTCCCGATAGATACCCGCTACTACGGGACATGTTAGAAAAAGGAAAATCAACCCCGTGAGTTTATAGCGGAAAAGAATTCTCTTTGTGTACTATGGACTTGTAAATGAACCAAAATGTTCCTATGATTTCGTGGCGCTGGTATTTTCAACTCTGCACTCCTAGAGTCTCTCGGCCCTAGCACTCTCGTACCGTATGCCGTACCACACTGCCAACACCGCCGCAGGAACTTTGGGAAACAAAGCAGAAAGCACGTGGCTTTTCGCGCGGGCCGAACCTTCCTTTTTTCACGCCGCTGGTCAAGGCGACGGAGGGTGGGTGGCTGGAAGCGGGACCCAGACCCGGCCACACCCTGGCAGGGAGCCCGAGGAGGAGGAAGAGTAAAAGGGCCCGTTTGGCAGGGCTCCCACCGGCTCTAGCTTCTCTGACGCATTCACTGTTTATGCACTGTTCATAGGAGCTCTTTTTCTCTCTTCTCTCTCCTCTCACAGAGTCTGCTCTTTTTCTCTTTCCTCTCTCCTCCTCTCACAGAGAGAAACAGAGCTCCGGTAAACAGTGCATAAACAGTGACTATGTCAGAGAAGCTAGAGCCGGTGGGAGTCCTGCCAAACGGGCCGAAGACCCAGAGCGCGGTTTGTTTGACTCGCCACCTTTCTGCCGTATTTCCCAGCGAGTTCCACCCCTGTCCTCCATGGCAGCGGACAGCGGAGCCATTTCCGTCGAATCCCATTTTTCGTTTTTCCTTTAAGAAAAAAGGGAATACAGCACTCGGCAACTAACTCCTTGGCCTGCTTGCCGTCTATATATATACCTCCTACTACTCTCCAGGCAAGGTCGTCGTTAGCAAGCAGCTCGTTCCTACTAGCTTCCTTCCACTCGGGCGGTGCTAGCAGCGAAGCTAGGTTGCTGGCCGCTGCTGCTGCTAGTGGTAGCTATCCTCTCATCAGTCATCATATCTCTCGCCGCGTCTACTCCACTTCCCCTGCCAACTCCGTCCAGCTGCTTGAAACCTCGAGCGGAGGCCACCGTGGAGCCACGCTGCTCAACTGGTGACCTGAAACACCAAGGTATTGGGGTCTTGGAGATGTGCATGCATCTGTCGTCTGCGTGTGTAATTTCTGCATGGTAACATGGCATGCATGTGTTCAATCGGTTTGAGTTTTCGCAATAGAGAAAAGGAGCAGTATGCAGATACAAGTCCATGTCCATCCATAGAAACTTAGGCCCTGTTTGGTTGGGCTGTGGCTGTGGAAAAAAGCTGTTGTGGGCTGTGAGCTGTGGAAAAGCTGCTGTGGGCTGTGAGCTGTAGAAAAGTTGAAAGCTGTTTGGTTAAACAAGTATAAAATATACATTTTATCTTTATCTCTCTTGAAACAACTATGAAAGAGCTTTTTATTCTACCAATTTCGAAAAGCAGAAAGCCAAAAGCCAAAAGCAGGGTCAAACCAGCTTTCAAAAATAAACTACAGAAAAGCAGCTGCTTCTGAAAAAGCACCCTCCAAAAACAGCCCCTTTGGTTAGGTTTTTACTTTTTGGGGCCAAAAGGCAAAACCAAAAGCCCAACCAAACAGGGCCTTAGACAAAGTTTCAGCTTTCAGGTGCTTGATTTTAGAGGGAAAAATAACCTTAGCAGTTGAACGGCTGTCCTGGTGAGTTCCATGACTGTATTTGTTCGGGTTCTGCACGAGTCCGTTCCGAGCCAGCCCTTTTTTTTTTCTCTCCTGTCTGTCCACCTTTCGTTCGGGATTGAAAGGACTGCAATGTCAAGCTCCCGCACTGGATTCAGCCCTTGTTTAGTTCGTGAAATTTAGATTTTAGGTCGTGAAATTTAGATTTTAGAGTTATTGTAGTATCTTTGTTTTTATTTGGTAAATAGTGTTTAAACATGGACTAATTAGGTTCAAAACGTTCATCTCGCAATTTCCCACTAAACTGTGTAATTAGTTTTTCTTTTCGTCTACATTTAATGCTCCATACATGGGTCACAAACATTCAAAGCAACTTTTTGGAAGTTGGGTGGAACTAAACAGGCGTCAAACCCGAACGCGTCCCATCCGGCACAAGGAATTCACTGAACGGCTCCCTCGCCGCCCGTACGCCCCTCTTGCTCTGCCTGCCTCTGTTTGGGCCAAGCAGAGCATGTCAGTGCCTCTTTTTACGGCCACTGCTCACTGCACTGTGACCTCGGAGACCAATAAGCGCCGTGGAGGTCGTGTCAAATTTTGACAAGAAATGTGTGGTGAAATTTTTGTGATATAACATATATTTTCAGCACCAGATGGCGACGCCTCTGGTTGGCAGCACGCTGAACCTTCGCGACCAGCGTCCGCCCCGTCGCCGTCACCGGCCGGCCGCCGGCGTGGTCCGGCGCTGCCGCTAGCTGGCATGCATGGACGGACTAGGGCGCGAATTCGCGTGCGTGAAATTTGGAAAGAGTGACAAAAGCCCCGGTCGGCGCGGTCTCCTTCCTCTCCGCGCCCAAAAGGAGTGCCCACCTGCCTTGCCTGCTGCCTCCTATAAAATCGGCCGCCCTCGAGCCCCGCCGAGCTGCAGCAGTTTCTTTCAGCGGCCTGCTTCACGCGTAGGGAACCCAACCCCGGTTGCTTGCTCATTACTAGAGTCCAGAAACCGCTGGAATTTTACGTAGTGAAAAACAAGGTAAGGTGAGCACCGCTAGGAGTGAGTTTGGTACAACTAGACTAGATCGATCGAATGATCCGATCCGTAGATATGGCAAGCATCGCCGTACGGGATTGCCGAGCCGTGCTTCGGCTGAATTGGTGGATCTGGTATTGCGATACTAGCTTGATGTTCTTTCTTCTTCCTCCCGCTATTCTTGGATTTGACGACACATGCACCTGTCGTGGACAGGCATCTCATAAATGGTGTTTGTGACTTTGTGTGCTGCAGGTGCCTTGAGTTTCGGTACGATGGAGTTCATCGGCAGCAAGGACGTGCAGATGGCCGGGCTGAAAACGGAGCTGTCGTCGAGAGAAGACGACGCGCTCCCGGCGCTCCTGATCAAGGTTCCGTCGCAGACCATCGCGGGCTTCGACTGCGTCGTCGGCGCCGACGACGCCACCGTCTCCCTGGACGAGCTGGATGACAAGGTGGAGGAGCTGCAGCAGGGCGCGGGAACCACCACCAAGGACATTGTCATCCGCATCCCTGCTGCTGCGCCGGCGAGCGCGCCACCGCCACGCGTCATCGTCGCTCCCGCGAGAGCCTACGACGACGACGACGCGCGCGTCCCGTACTCCGTCTCGCTCAGCATGCCGGCGTCGCCGTCCGGGTTCCACCTGTCGCAGTTCATGTGCGCGGATCACGATCACGCGCGCGTGGCGCCGGCCGACGACGCCCACCACCACCCGGTGGCGGTGGAGGAGCAGCAGGTGCCGGAGGCCGTGCACTCGCCGCGGCTGATCAAGCAGACGCGGTTCCACTCGCAGCCCATCCTGAACCTGCACCCGTCGTCGTCCAAGAACGTCGTCGACGAGGCACGGCAGGGGCGACGGCAGCAGCACGCGCGACAAGCGGTTCGACCCGTTCAAGACCTTCTCCGGCCGCCTCGAGCGCCAGCTGTCCAACCTGCGCGGCCGCCCGCAGGAGCCCGTCGACGGCATATCCCGGACTCGAAGATCTCCGAGGAGGAGACCGACCAGGTCCCCGCCGCCGACCGCTACTTCGACGCCTTGGAAGGACCCTGAGCTCGACACGCTCAGGGTAAGCACTAATCAGCAAGCGCTTTTTTTCCCGTTCATTTTGATAAACAAGTAACACAAGCTTTCGTGTGTTGCAGGCCACGGAGGTGCCGGTGCTGCCGAAAGACGAGAAGTGGCCATTCCTGCTGCGGTTCCCCATCAGTGCGTTCGGTATGTGCCTGGGCGTGAGCAGCCAGGCCATCCTGTGGAAGACGCTAGCGTCGGCGCCGCCGACGGCGTTCCTGCACGTGAGCCCCGTGGTGAACCACGTGCTGTGGTACGCGGCGCTGGCTCTGATGCTGCTGGTGTCCGTCATCTACCTGCTCAAGGTGGTGTTCTACTTCGAGGCGGTGCGGCGCGAGTTCTACCACCCGGTCCGCGCCAACTTCTTCTTCGCGCCGTGGATCGCGTGCCTGTTCCTGGTGCTGGGCGCGCCGCGGCTGGTGGCGGAGATACACCACGGCGTGTGGTACGCGGTGATGGCGCCCATCTTCTGCCTGGAGCTCAAGATCTACGGGCAGTGGATGTCCGGCGGGCAGCGCCGGCTGTCCAAGGTGGCCAACCCGTCCAACCACCTCTCCATCGTCGGCAACTTCGTGGGCGCGCTGCTGGGAGCCAAGATGGGCCTCCGCGAGGGCCCCATCTTCTTCTTCGCCGTCGGGCTGGCGCACTACATGGTGCTCTTCGTGACGCTCTACCAGCGGCTCCCCACCAACGTGACGCTGCCCAAGGAGCTCCACCCCGTGTTCTTCCTCTTCGTCGCCGCCCCGAGCGTGGCGTCCATGGCCTGGGCCAAGATCAACGGCCAGTTCGACGCCGGCGCCCGGATCGCCTACTTCATCGCGCTCTTCCTCTACATGTCACTGGTACGTCGTACTCCGGTTCGTCGTGACGCATCCACCACGTAGCTAGCACATTTGCCGTTCGATGATGATATCCCTCGCATCGCAGGCGGTGCGCATCAACTTCTTCCGGGGTTTCCGCTTCTCGCTGGCGTGGTGGGCGTACACGTTCCCGATGACCGGCGCGTCCGTGGCGACCATCACGTACGCGACGGAGGTGACCAACGTGCTGACCCGGGCGCTCTCCATCGGGCTCTCGGGCATCTCCACCGTCACCGTCGCCGGGCTGCTGGTGACCACGGTGTTCCACGCCTTCGTGCTCAGGGACCTCTTCCCCAACGACGTGTCCATCGCCATCACAAGGAAGAAGCCCAAGTTCAGCAAGATCCTGGCGCACTTTCGCTCGTCCAACTCCGACATGAAGGAGCTCGTCTTCTCCCTCTCCAACTCCAAGACGGTGGCGCAGTCCGACTCCGGCGACACCGAGACCGACCCGTCCGTGACGACCGCCAAATCCCGAGCCGAGCCATGACTATGTATAGCTGCTACATCCCTTAGCTAGCTGTACATAGCGAATCTTTTTTGGGTTCTACTGCATTACGAAGGAGAGGTCGCCGATGAGCAAGTGTGCAGGCACGCATGCATCGATCGGCCTAAAGCTGTTGTTGCAGCAGTTGGTCGGCGTGGTTGGAATGAATGATCGGACACACGAAGGCGCACACGGGTATCCTTGGAGCATTTTAGTGATGATGAGGATATAGCATGAGGAAAAAACAGTACTCCTACTACTAGTAGATTGATTAATTAGTTTGTATATCTACCGACACACACACATATATATATATATATATATATATATATATATATATATATATATATATATAGACACATTGAGTTATGATAATTACTATACTAATTTACGAGATTATAATAACTCTATACTAAGTGGTTTACTGTAACGTTATGATAAATATCTACATGTGTTATAGTAATCCAACTATCGTAAATTAGTATATAAAATTATTGTAAATTAAGGTGGCTATGAAATAACTTATTTTTATAGCTGGCTACTGAATATTATATATATATATAAGTGGTGTGAACTTAAGTAAGAATAAACCATGAACATGTTCTGGCCTTTAAAGATCTGGACCTTCACCTGTGGGGCACTCCACTGCCTTTTGCCGTTCTGCGAGGCTAGCTTGGCCCATGAGTGGATCACTGGAGATCATCGGCCTGTTCGCTTGTTCGTAAATGATCGTAAATTTCCAGCCAAAAACATTGTTTTTCTTTCACACCAAACTAGTCAGCAGTAAATAATCTACGATACGATACGGTCTCCCGAACATGCCACGTGCCACGTGTGTTTGCTGACATTGGCGGGTTTCTTTCTTCTGTTCTGCCAAGAAACGGACAGTGACCGACAGCCACACACACAGCAGCATGCTCCATGCATGCCATGCCTTTCGAGATGTCAGTGGCGGCAAGTACGCCACCACCGAGACGCGAGAGGGATGGCCATGACTGGATTGTCCACTGGCTTTCATGCTCCGCGACGCCTCCCGCCCAGTGCGTTGAAACAGCCGAATTCCTGTGGAAACCTCGCCCGGTTCAGGTAGCGTTCTGATTGTTAGCGGCTGGTAGTGGTAGCGTTGCGGCGGACGGCTCCAAGATGGAGATGGTGACCTCCGGTCGGCGCGGTACAGTACAGGGTCAGGGACCTTGCAGGACGCTTCGGTTGTGTGATTATCCGTTCACGGAGGAATTCACTACAACTTGCAGCGTGCGCCGCCGGTGACTGCAGTTTCCTCCTGCGTATATTCTGGCACTAGTTGTATTTCACTCTCGGATGTATGTATGTGGACATGCGTCTCTATCTCTCTCTTGGCACGTTTGCCTTTTGCGATCCAGCTGAGATCTGAGTCAAACCTTGAGCTTGGTGATTGTTCCTATCATTCGTCGAGCGTGACTGTAGTCTGTAGGCTTAATGTGACAAGCTTCACTGCTTCAGCTGGTCAGGTACAGAGCCCCAGCACAAGGTTAGGTTGTGGATTAATGAATTTCGTCAGAGGCTGAGTGCCTGACTGGTCCGTTGGCAGCATGCCGTATTTCCAATTAACGAGGTGCCTGTGTACATACACATATGATACTGAAATGAGAGACCTCGTCGCCCAAGCCCAAGTGCATGCTTTTTTTCCATGAATCGTGCTAGGACTCCAGCATTTACCGCACTTTGGATCAGGAGGCCTTTTGGGCCTTGTATTGTGTCCGTAACGGAGCCCACTTTGGTGAATCTGCAGCACGTGGAGGCCCTTGGGCTGGCAAATTTGCACTTCTGTTTGTCTTCGTTATTGAGCCTAGTACGCAACAAGGCCCTCGGTAGTTGGAACTGCAAGCAACATCAGAGCAAGTGAGGACAAAGACGAGAGCCTGCAACCGGTCAGGGGCGCAGTCGAAATGACTGGTGAACTTATGGGTTTGTACTCTGCAGAGCTTGGAGGAAAGCTGGAAAATGAATTTTGCATTCTGTAAATCTTTTTGAACCTTCAGTAATTCCGATCTTTAAATGTCCCTACACCAGTAACAATTGTAGCTTAACAACACGCTGGGTAAATGGCAATAATGCGAGAAGGAAAAAGAAAAACGCTGTCGACCTGACAGCATCAAAGCAGTGACAGCCTGACAAGGGTGACACTATGATACGAAGTACTACCTACCGATCACTACAATTAACGCAACTTTGACACGGCACCGTTAGTATGGAGTAGGAGTGCTAGCTTGCAAACGCTATGTTTCACTGGCTCCATCGCCAACGGTAAAAATCCGTTCCAGTCGACGCCTTGGCGTCCTGACCCTCTTGAAGCCGGTATGCACAAGTGCTCCATAGGAAATGACAATTTGGTAGGGATGTAAATGGTACGACTCCACTAATTAGCGAACGACCACTCTTCCAAAATCAGCGATCATTTTCTCAGTTCCCGTGACTTTTCTTTTTAAAAAACTCATTACTGCATCTTTTTTTTGGAAATTTATAAAACTATACATATAACTGATGTGCATAACTTTTTACGTAACAACTTATCATCATAAATTTTCAGCATAATTTTTTTTGTTGAAAAAATATTTCCGTAACTTTTCATTTTTGGAAGTTACAAGTTGTACACACGAAATATGTGCATAACTTTTTACAGAACAATTTGTCATCACAATTTATCATCATAATTTTCATTGACTTTTCTTTTTTTGGAAAAAATAATTTCATAACTTTTCATTTTAAGAAATTTATAAAGTTATGCTCTCAACTTATGTACATAACTTTTTACGTGACAAATTATCACCACAACTTCTCATCATAACTTTTGTAGATTTGTTAGATTTGTGATCATAAGATTCGATTAGATCGGAAGAAGAGAAAAAGTAAAAGAAGAGAGAAAAATGGTGAAAAAGAAAAAAAAACATGCTGCACTGTTTTATATTACGTCTACAACTACTATCTGAATACATATATGATCATGTAAAATAGATAGGTTAGTGTATATAAAAATAAAAAGATAAAGGAAAAAATAGAAAATAAAAAAAGGAGAAAGATGGACGCACCTAGGCTAGCGTGCGAGCACTTGCAAGTCCGACTTGAACGACTCCGCTGCCTCCGCTCCACCTAATAGGAAGAAGCAAGGGAGAGACAGAGAACAACGGAAGTGTCGGGTATCGATATTAGGGATACCCAAAGCAAGGAAGTTAGCGCCCACGCTGACTTCTCCGGATGGCTCGAGATGTATTAAAAGGTCTCGCCCGACCCCAAGGCCGCTGGCTCCGTCTCGCCCGACCTCGAAGTCACGGGCTCCGTCTCGCCCGACCCCAAGGACGCCGGTTCCGTCTCGCCCAAGGTCACGGGCTCCGTCTCACCCAACCCCTTGGGTGCGGGCTCCGTCTCGCTCGACCCCAAGGACGCGGGTTCCTTCTCGCCAAAGGTCGCGGGCTCTGTATCGCCCGACCTTATGGCCACGGGCTCCGTCTCGCTCGACCCCAAGGACACAGGTTCCGTCTCACCCAAGGTCGTGGGCTCCATCTCGTCCGACCCCAAGGACACGGGTTCCGTCTCACCCAAGGTTGCGGGCTCCGTCTCGCCCGACCTCGAGGACGCGGGTTCTGTCTCGTCCGACGGGGACCCATATCGCCGCCAACCACTCCAGGTCCAAGCATGTGGGCCTAGGTCAAAACTCTAACACCAAGGAAGAGGCTGGCACGCCTTGATGTATCCCGTGGCCATGACGGGCCATACCGTTGGCCACCTTGTGGCACAGTGCATGCCCCATCCTCTACGAACGATGAGTTCATGGGGATGATCAAGTATGTCGCGAAATCTTTCCACAACCTTCTCATGGGAGAATCGAAGTCACCCCTGACTCTGACTCTAGCAGGGGGAGCCATCACCCCACGCGAGAATGTTTCATGGTAGGTACCCCTGAGGGATACATCGAAAGCATCCATGAGAAAGGGGCTACCCCAACAAACGACCTCGACAACGAGGTCGAGAGGGATGCAGGGGACCCACCTCGCCTGTGGGTAGAGCAGCTGAGGGCGCGGCACCAAGAGCTCAAAGAAGCATGACTCCAGCTCGAGCAGGAACGCGTGGAGCTCGAGCGAGAGATCGAGCGCCACGGAGACGGTGGGTGTGCGCACGCCATGGCTCGCGACTTGAACCGAAGGATCATCGAGGACGACGACGCCCTCCCACACGTCACCCGGGCAAGCCAGAACATCATAGCGTAATTCCCTACATCAGTGGGTGGCATAGGTAGTCAGCTACGCGCCCTGTCCTCCTCAAGCCCGGCCGATCAATATCGACCGACAATTTGGCCTTTTGCTCGTCGCCGGTCATAGGCGCCGCCGAATCGGTAGGTTGGGAGGTAAGGCATGTAGGAGTGGTGGCAGTTCGATTGCTCGTAACCCTGAGCTCGCCTTGACTCCCTCTATCCGGTGCTCACGTAATTTTGGCCAGGGTTCTCGACGATGGTGGGGTGACGCGTCGGTGTCCATCCTAGAGCATTGCCATCCTGGCAGCTCGCACGTGGCCAGACCGCCACAGCGCTTCCTAGCTTCATCCCTCAGTAGGGCGTACACCACGGTGAGCTACGGATGCTTCTCCACCATCTCTACCTTGCCGTGAGGGCGTAGACTTGCCGGAACAGTCACGCCACCGCCGCAGATAGCCACTCACCGCTGCAGCTCACGCTAGTACGTCTCTGAGTCCCTAACTGCCGCCCATTGTAGCGCGTTTAACCGTAGATGGCGACCGACCCGCTAAGTGGGTCCGCGCAGGCCTCTAGTGGCCGGCGTGGACGCCCAGTGCCCCGCTCGCCGCCCCACCGTGCACGGGATGACTGGGGGTGCGCGTGGGGAAATTTAGAAAAATCCAGGGGGTTAAGTGAATTCGCCAGAGAAAGGAAGAAATAGTATTAGCACCTAGTTGTGATTCGGAAAAAGTTCGAGGGCTCATTTGCTAAAGTGCCAACGCGGGCTCCCCGCCGTGGGCCGTCTCGCACATGGGCCGCGCTCCGTGCTAGGTCGCTGGGCCGGCCTGCTGCACGCGTCGGCGTCCCGCGTTAGGCCAGGCTAGGCTGCTAGGACAAATGGTTGCCACCGGTCCTTTTCCTTTTCTAAGCCTTTTCTAATTTAGTTTCTAAGGTAAACTTGTAAATTCAATATAAAATTGTGTAGTTAACTAAAAATTGTGAAACCACTCATGATCTATCTGCTAGTATGTTTTGTTCATATAGTTTTATAATATTTTCAGGAGTTATCTAATTAATTTAAGATGCTTAATATTGTAAGATATAAACTTGTAGGAATTTTTATGATAAATTGGTGATAGTGTTGGCTCTGAAACTTTCACAGTAAATTTCTAATATTATTGGGTGCTCACTGTAATTTTTGTAGCTCCATAATAATTAGTTGCTAGGTAGCTAAATGAATCCTAGTTTGAAAATATATGTTTAATCAATAAAATGCCAAAACACCTTAGGATTTTAGAACTAAAATATTTTTCCGGAGGCGAAGCCTTACTTGACGACATGGATACGAAGACTAGTACGTCAGTCATTAAAACTAGTTCTTTAGCTTGCGGAGCATAATCATGTTTTAGAGTTGTAGTTACCATTGATTAATTGCATCTCTACGTTGCATCCATGTATATCATAATAGGAGCAACGATGGATCATGGAGTCGACCGAGGTAGCGGAAAAGATGGTGCCTTGATGATCATGTCACTATGATGGAAAGCTAACTTTTGGTTATATCTTAGCCAGGCAAGCCCCGGTGCATAACCCCTATTATTCTGCACTTTATCTTATGCTTATGCATTAAGTTTTAAGGAGTTGAATGAAAACCACTTGCATATATATATATATATATCATTATCCTATGAGTCCTACTAGTATGTCAGGATCGTATAGATTGCTATGCTACATGATTTGGTAGAAGTCGAGTGATTACCTGTCACTCGCGAGAGACAAGAAAGATATTATTGTTGTTATTATATTACTATCACATGGAATATATATATGGATGATAATTAGAGACCGGACGGAATGGTACTTTGGATCTGGACTTGGTTAGGCATCCGAGCGAGGCTCGGATTGCACGTGTTCCGCCTGTGTTGATTGAGGACCGTCCGTTGTTGTGGATGGTAGTCAGGTCACAGACTTATTATCCTGAGCACATACTTGTTTATGGGAGCGGGAAGGCTCGTTATGCTCTTGTCGTGGGTTCCGGCTCTTTCCGGACCGACTGATTGGAGATAGGGAAAGGTGGAGGTCTAAGCACCAACTGAGATCGGGTCTCAAGTGTGGGGCTTGGAGTCCATGTTTGGACAGGGACCTAGACCCCTTGATAGGAGTGGAATGGGTTGGTCTTGTTTGTGCCTAGGATACAAATGGGGCGTGTGTTTCGGGGTACCCATCTGGGATATATTGATTCACGAATTGCCATTTCTATGAGACGGTACCGACTTGTCTACGGTCTAGCACCGTAGTAAGAACTGGAATATGAAAAAGGGTAAAATGGTTCTAATGGCTTACCACCTGCTTGAAAGTAGCATAGGTGCTTACATAGAATAGTTAGTTAATGAACTAATGATGATTGCTAATAAAATTGAATATAAGGACGCACGTTTAGTAATGCTTCCGCAGATGCAATAACCCACCAGCCAAATGAGCCTTACATATCCTTGGAGTATTTTATTTTTCTCCTGTCGGGTAAGTCTTGCTGAGTACAATCAAGTACTCAGGGTTTTATTCCCCCTGTTGTAGGTGACTGGAGAATATTTAGAGCTGACTCTTGTGTGTGGAAACCTCCTGGTGGGCTCAGAGAGGATTCCTTTCATGCTACGACCATAGTGTTTATTTATAACTCTCACTAAAGATTTTTATAAGAAAAATGTAAAATCTGCTAGCATCTCTTGTATAAAAATGTCCATGATGTTAATGCTCCATTATGTCATTAAATTAATCTTGCTTCCTCTATAACTCTAATAACATTGTTATATTCCGCTGTTATAATAAATAGAGGTAATATTCTGGTACTGTAATAAAGTGATGTAAGAAACGATTTAAGAATGTTGTAAGCTTTATTCTCTCATTTATGATCCTGATGCAAAATGTGGATTTTCGAGTTCTCCCTTGGGGTGTGCTCGACGGAACAACACGATTTAGTGCACTCTCTTGGGTACTTAGTGTCTAATGAAAGATAAGTACTCTTGGGAGGGCATTAGATTAGGCGGTTCTGCCACACATGCACACTTATGTTTTACTCATTTTCTAGGGCTACCCTAGAGCCAAATACTATGAAAGAGCCCTTGCATACTACTTACCCCCAAAGCAATAGCATCATTGGGTTGGGCATTGGCCAGTACAAAATCATACTAAAATATCTTGGTTTAAAGAGATGAGCGTGAGTACGAATTAGACCACAATGGTTGGGACACATGACAGTCTACATCCTATGGTTGTGGATGATGACCACAATCTTTTTGATAGTCCACATGGACTTGTAATAATGGTAAAGACCCCTATTTGTACCCTTAATAGAGGTATTTGAACACTATGTATGATTGTGGAGCCAGTTGTGGTGGTAATACATATGCCAGCGCTACTCCTTAGACTATCACTTTGTTGTAATACTATGGATTTTCCTTTGTGGAAAATTGTGGTTCATTGCAATCAATCTAATATGTTGGTCAAACACAACTCTTACGACTTAGACCATGGCATAAGAGGTATTTTTATCTTCTTTTGTAGTTTGACAACTCTATTTAGAGTTGCACTCATGTGTGTGATGATTGTTTGTGTCACATCATAGCTTGGAGAGCCATGGAGACATGGGAAAGGTTTCGTAGAATAGAATGTGATGGTGACGAAGGTAGTCTTATGCTCATGCATCATTGTCTTCGATAATGCCATCCTGCACAATGTGCAGTTGCCCCATCATCATCATGAACTAGAACTATTGCATTGATGACAACTATCCGAATGAGGTGCGGGTCTAGGCATAAAGCTTATTGGTGTTTCTAAGGAAGTGGCCTGACAAGCTATAAGAATTTAGCTGTATGCTGATATGTTGAAGCTTGAGCACTTCCTAGTAGAAGATCCATCGACCTGCACAACTTTAGGCTAACCTAAGTGCCTAGAATCAATATAGTTCCAACAACAAAGTGAAAATGAACCTTTTTGATTGGAACACTAGAATACATAACATTTGGACTTTAGTCGGCAATAAAGAAGTTACACATAATATCTTCTCTTGTAGAAAACCAATCTTAAATGGATACATAGGCCAACTTGAATGGCAACCGCAAACATTGTGTTATTTCCATACAAATCAAAGGAATAATAGGGGTGACAACATAACTAAGAACCATTTACTACAGGAAGTATGTTAGGTTTTGTCTATTCCTTGACCCACTTTTGCCATATAGCTCATTCCATTGCTTGATCTCATTCATGACTACACCATCACTAGCAAAGCTTGCAGAGACCTATGTAGTGTTAGATTCACAATAGTTTATCAGTTTGTCCCCTTGGTAATAAGGTCTACCAAATAATAATATAAAATCATAAGTTGTAGGCTATAAAACATGCAAATTGGTTCGCAACACTTACTTCATCTTTGGCCTGCTTCAGGTCCTCCATGGTTAATGGCCTAAGGGTGATTACCTCATCGATTTCATCCTCGTCGCCCTCCTCTGAAATGGCTTCCATGTCTTTGCTGTCTTTTGACTTTTCCTTCTTACTTTCTTCATTTTGTGGGTTCTCAACACGCACATTCTTCCCTTTCACTTCCTTTTCCTTCTTGTCCTAAGAAATAAACATAATCATATCATGTAACATGATGTGACTCTGGCATCAAATGTTGACAATATCTATATTGATATCTTTATTACCCTTTTTCATTGACACGTTATATTCCTACATGTTTCAATCAACAAAGTCTGTGCCTCTTAACTATGAAAAATAATAATCCTTGGTACAATTCATTAAAATTTAAGAAGGGGTTTTGTTTGTCCTTTGTCTTACCTTCTTCATTTGTTTTTCTTTCTAAAGTAGCTCTTGAACAGGACGATAAGCGGACGCCACACAAAGATTCTAGGGAAATAGAGCTTTAGTAAAACAAAGAATGACCTTCGAATAATGAACATTAAGATTAGCATGCGAACCTTTAGATCACTACCGCTGTATCCCTCAGTCATTTTGCCAAGTTCCTTGAAGTCGATACCTTCAATGTTTTCCTTGGACAACAACTTATTCAAAATTAGCTCTCTACTCTCAAGAGTAGGGAGACCAATCATTATCCTATTTGAAGCCGCATGATACATCAGTGAATAGTCTAGAGATGATGTAATTTAATCAAGATCATAAATTTTAGAAACAACAAAGTTTTAAACACACCTGTGCTCAAACCGCCTGATGATTGCATCATCAAGGTCAAAAGGTCGGTTTGTTGAGGCGAGGACTAGAATCTTTTCACTTGGTTTGGACAAGACTCCATCCCAATGCATCATGAATTCATTCTTGATCCTCCTTGATACCTCATTTTCATTTGAACGTTCGCGTGTCCCTAGCTTGCCGTCTACCTCATCCATGAAAATGATGGCTGGTGCAATTTTGGCAGCTAAACTGAGCAATGCTTGGATGCTCTTCTCGGCCTCTCCACACCATTTGGACATGATGGTAGACATTGAGATGTTCATGAAGCTAGCACCAGCTTCATTGGCTATAGCTTTAGCAAGCATAGTTTTACCCGTTCCAGGTGGTCCAAACAATAGAATTCCCCTACATGGTTTTAATAGACCACCATTGAAGAGATCGTGCCGTTGAAGTGGAAGCATGACAAGCTCCCGAATTGATTCTTTGATATCAGCTAGCGCTCCAATGTCATCAAATGTCACTCCTATTTTACTAGCAGGGATCACTAATTCTCTTATCCGCTTTTCATATTCGTTGTATTTAGTGACCTATAAGGCAATAGGCAAATATGTAAATGGTAAATACATCATCTTTTACTATTTCTATGAGTAGAATATTATATTGTTTCCTTTACATCAGGAAATGAGAAAAGCATAAACATTGTTGCTTAATGAAAAATATGGGATACCTTTGAGTCGTCTTTTGTTTCAACTGAATCTTTTTCAAGGTTACTTTCTTGAAAAATTCTTAATCCATAACATAAACTGCTCAAGAATGATGTTGTTACCAAAAGTACGTTAAAAAGACTAACAAATGGTTCATCATGAATTCTAGATAAATTAACTAACCTCGTTGAAGATAGAATAAGCCTCCCGTTTCTGTACTTAGGGTCCTGGTTATTCATCAAATGGTATGAGACTGCTGGGGCTAAAATATCCTCTAGGTAACTTGCAATTTCTACATAATCATCTAGGGAGATAGAACTCAAATCATCACACTCCAAATTGTATGATGACAAACCCCCTACAATTTGATGTTTAAGGATTTCATCACGAGCTTTTATCATATCATTTCACATTTGTCTTGTCCATCTCTAAAGATGAGCCTCTTCATTGGGAGGCCTAGTCTCCAGGATGTATGGAATAGATCAGTCAGATCCTTATTAATGTCATCACTATCTTGATTGTCATCAAGGAAGTGCGAACCGATTATCAAAACTCTTCCAAATTGTTTGTTCAACATCTTCTCAAACATACAAAATGCTCTTGGTGAACTACGAAGGATAATATCAACATCCCTGGTATAAAGAATAACTGGGCTACATGCAGAAGCCAAAACAATGATCTGCAAAATTGGTTTAATATATCAATTCATAATACAAGTACTACATTCCATCGTTAATTATGCATGTGGATCTTGATTTACCTTGTAAAGGCACTGTAAGAGAATTTTCACATCCAAGCTCCAGACTGGAGCACTAAAACCTTCATTAGAAAAAGGAACCATAAGTAACTCATGCATGCAAATTGTTCCTTGCTATCAATAGTATACTACATCCAAAATAAGAAACATAATTTATGGATAATGTAGAAAAGCCTTAAGCTTAAAATTTAAGTTGGACGAATTGGTATAAATAGACCATTTTAGTTTACCAAGTCATAGTTTCTTAGAAATTGATGGAAGCCAGCAGTCATGTTTTTATTAATTTGTCTCATGCATGAAAATAGTTGTGGCACAGATGAGGTAGTAAATAAGAACTTTGGCTCACCACCACTACCACCAACACCACCACCACCACCACCACCACCATCATCATCATCACTGGATTCTGAGTCTTTGTTCTTTTCATTAGATAATAAGGACGTGTATTCCCCAACTGACTTCATGTTCTTACAACGAACACAACTGTTGACAAAGACCAAAAAAATGGTAAAAAGGGACAAACTATTATCAGAGGACAAGTTTCATTACACCACAGATGTGTTACCTTGTGTTTAAATCACGATTACCCTTTACATGATCCACTGATCCTGCAACAATATTTCATGACAACACAATCATAATACCATGCTTGGTTATGACTTACAAGACGCGTGTAACAAGCAAAGAAGTTTATAGGAAAAGTTGTGTGAAAAACAAAGGTTGCATACATCACATCATAAATATTGGTCTACAAGAAGAAGCCAGAAATTAACTAGTATTAGACAAAAAGAATAATAATTTGATACCTATTGACTCATCCTTCTTGCAAAATATGCTTAAAGATCCAACAAAATCATACACTTTTCCAAAGCCGACATAGTTTTGGATCTTATAGGAACCTAGATCAAGAATGGACAAGAGTCGGTTAGTTAAATCATCAAAAGTTTGGCGCATTGCCAGAATTAAAAAAATATATACATAAATGTCTCCAAGTGTTAGATGTGGACAAACTATTGTTGTCCTTTTCCAAGGACCCCATAGCTCATGTGAAGCTTGAAGCCAACTTACTTCTGATTATGTTTTGTAATAGGGGAAATGTCCAACAATGTGACTACAAAGAGTGGTGATATTGGCACCCATCAATCAATTATATGAAAAGATAATGTAGGACCACCCAATCAACTAAAACACTATACTCAAAATCATCAATAAAATGTACCATACAAACTAAAGGTATTATCTATGTAAATCAATAAGAAGGTGAAACAAGAACCAACTTCGACATGTGCATTGCTTGAGCCACCATATTTGTGCTAGATCTATTCAATGACAAGAAGAGGTTTATGGTAATATTAGGGAAAGGGGAAAGCAAAACTACCATCCAAATAGTATCAAGCTGACCTGATGCAAGAACTTGAAGATATCTAGTGCTAATAGATGTGCATTGAATTGGTTGGCAATGGCCTTGGCAAGTGACCGTAGGCATGCCTTTGTAGCAAGACATCGTGTTGTCAAAACATGATCCAACCGAAAAGAGCATGCATGTATGTGTAAGCAAACCTGATTGACAGCAAAGTAGTATGGTGTGGCTTGAGTCCTTGAGTACTTTGATGTGCTTTGGCAGAATAGTTTGACTCAGGTAGGGGAATGCTGCGCTCATGAGCACCATCCTCATTTCCTCGCTAAGAAATAGGGGGGACAAAATCCTAATAATTTATGGTTCATCAAACATGATTCTAATTTCTTTTGACCCAAATTGATACGATCCCTAAAGTAGCCACCCTAATCCTACCAATCAATCCAACATAACTATAGACTAATTAGATCGCTAGTTATTTTCCCAATCAAAACAAGGTGGGTAAAAAGAATGTAAAAACCACACACGCACCTGAGATAATACGGGAAGTCAGAAAAGGAAATTTTGGTCTCTTGCTCGTCGATAAGGAGGCGTCGAAGCTCTGATTCGATATCTGCAGCTGTTGGCTGCCACCCAAGGTCCCGTCCCCTCTTGGCGAAGATGCCATGAGTTGTGTCGACGCCAGGCCAAGGCCGACACCCAATCCTACGCCTATGCCTACCGTGGACATGAACAAGCTACCATTGCTACTACTATTCTCCATGGGCGCTAAACACTAGGACACCTCAACCTCAAACAACAGAAGTTCTTGGTTTGCATAAGGGCATGCAACTTGGTGGTGGGACAGGGATGTACTCTTAGGTGACAGAACACTCAACACTGAGTGGGGTTGCTGTTGTTGGTGCTCTATGACTGAGGAGAGGTCTGGTCTTTATAGAAGGAGACGAGGGTTGTGGTGGGGATCGACTCTGTCAAGTCTCTGAGGGTCCAGGTCAAGTAGGTCAGTAGGTGTTATGATCCACATAGTTGTAGAAATGAGGAGTTATGACCACTAATTTCTTTCAATATTGATGATTATGTAGAAATCAACAAATAGGTTCCATAAATCATATTCCTTCAACATATTAGGCTCACACACATCATGACTAATACGTCCTGATGCTGCACAAATTTCAAATGGCAGAGTTAAGGGAAAGTGGGTAGGGACTAGTTATCAAACAAGCTGGATGCCACAATAGAAAGTTAATGCAGAGCCGTTATCAAGTATTATGCGTGCCGTGAGGAATATAGAGCAGTTATAAAGCATGATGACAGTGAGAACAAACATGTCACTACAACCTATAGGGAATAAACACGTCACTACAACCTATAGGAGCAAGAACAAATGGTAGTGGCAATGTGAAGAGTGTGAACAAGTGTGATGTGCATGGGTCTGGGTATAGGGGACCACTATTGTACCCACCATGCCCATACCACTTCACACATTGTTCCATTAGCAAAGTTTCTCAAATACTAGAATTGCAAATAATTAGAAGACATTGTCGTTCCTTTTCAAGAACTTTGGGACACATGGGAATGAAGTAATACCATTGCCAATCTATACTATTGGTTACAACAATTGATTTCTAGTAGCTTGCTTGCTTGCCACCATAATTTGCAAAACTTACATGGTGGATATTTATTGTATCCATCACTGTATGGTATCCATGAATCATATTATCTCAATATATATTGGGCTAGCACATAGAAATACTAGTCACATTCCAAATGATTGGTTGCCATAGATTGGGTTATGGTACTCATGTAAAACCGTAAGTATTTCTTTATGGTAAAAGTTGTAAGTAGGGTTATTGGGGAGCTTTGAGTGTGTAGAAAGTTAACATAGAGTGGTTATCAAACAAGATAGATGTCGTGACGTAAAGTTAATGGAGTTACCAGATAAGATGGATGCCACTATGAAAATTTAATGGAGAATGTTATAAACAACATGAATGTCATGACAAAAAGTTAACATAGAGACATTGTCAAAATGATGTATGGGGGTGTGGACACATCATGATGGCTCAAGAGGAAAAATAAGTGGCATGGTGTAGTGAAGAGTGTAGACATGTGAGATGGGTGTGAATGAAATGGTATGCAAGCATCTGATGTACACCCAACCTTCTTCCTTTTATAAAACTTCTCAAGGGAAATGAAAATAGTTAGAAGACTTTATTATTTTACATTTGAAAATATTAGAAAGTATCATAATAGTTCTATACTATCCTACAATGACATGATAAGTTATGACCACATGTTTCTTTCATTGTTGATCATGACTTATCAATCAACAAATGGACTCCAAAAAATCATATTTCTTCAACATATCAGGCTCACACACAACCAAACTAATATGGCATGATGTTGCGCAATTTTAAATAGCACACTAAAAAGAGAATTTAGAAAGGAGCAATTAACAAACAAGATCGATGCCACAATAAGTTAAAGGAGGGCAGTTATCAAATATGATGTATGCCATGATGAAAAGTTAGGATAGTAGTTATCAAGTATCATGATTAGAGATGGAAACATATCACTACAACCTATAAGACAAAGTACAAACAACAACACCATAGTGAAGAGTATAAACACATGGTGGGTGTAGATGCTTGGGAGCACCATTGTACCCACCATAAAAACACCATTTCAAACTACCTTTTATTGGAAAGTTTTCTCAAATACTAGAATTTTGAACATTAAGAAGATGTTGATTTTGTTCCTCCTCAAGAGATTTGAGAGACTAGAGGATGATGTAGTGTTCATAGGCAATTGACATTGTATCCTATAGGTTACAACAATTGATATCATAGTCTTGCATGCTTGCTGTAAAGAAAATGGCACCTTGCATTGGCCATTAAGTGATTTTGGTGTTTGAGTGACAACATGACCATTTGGACTAACGAAGTTTGCTAGTATACAAGGTGTAATTCAAATGGACGCAAGGTTGGCTTGGGCAAAGGAAACTTGAAGATCAGAGTGATCAACACCTCAAGCCATGCAAGAAGTCCAAGTCACCAGATGGAAAAGCTTAGTCCTGAAGGCATGAAGAAATAGATCCAAGTGCATGCAATCTATGTGCCGCTTGTGTTAGGGCATCTGTTAGGAAAGATGTTATGGTAGCATCCATTGTTATTATAAAAAGTACTCTTGTTTGTGAACATGATTTATAAATGTAATGATTATATCTGTATGCTTTGTGTTCAGTAAGCTATTAAGGGCCTAGCTGAATTAGTAAATATTGTAAAAACCAGATGAAATTCTATCACAGTTGGATGTAAGCGTCGTTCATTGTTTTGTTATCACCACCGTCGTTGGTGGTGCAAACGTCCAACACCGTCACTATACGTATGATGCGGCAGGGATCAGAAGTGTATCACCGCCGAATCATTTAGTAACCCAACACTGACTAAAGGATCATCAAAGGCAGATCATATTGCAAGGCAATGGTGACCATGACCTTTGGACTGATGGTTCATATGCTCAAGTGACGGTGATGTTTACCTCGACACAGACATCTCAGCCATCGAAGCGATGGTGAACCCGCACCGCAGATAGTCAAGTCATAGTACAAGGCAATGGTGATGGTGAGCACTACACAGGCGGTTCATGTTCCCAAACGACGGTGATGTTAGCCTCGACATAGGTGGATCATTAACCAATGCAGTGGTGTTGAGGTCCTTCATAGTCGGTTGTTAGCCGACCATGATGACATCGACTATCACCATCTAGTGTTTGCTGTCGAGGCCAAAAATCGGTTGCGATGGAGGGTTATGAGCTGACCGTGGTAGGTCTGCTGTAGTAGTGTATTCTCGTTTGAATCTAATTGTCAATGAGCTCAATGCTATAGGTTTGACAAAAATAAGTGATGCAGTGTAGGAAGATCATCTCTCTGCTACTAATGGACATATATGCATCCATCGTTACCATCCTCCACAACATGGGAGATTTGAGCACAATGACCCCAGCTCTTGTTGTTGGCAAGATTGTGGCATTTGAGATGTCACGAAAGATGGGTCAGGAAGAAGCCTCTTCATCAATCAAAATCATTGCTCTCACTTGTGATGAGCCACCACTAGAATTCACCCCTAATGCCATGAGACAAACTTGCAACACCACTAATTTGGGTGCAATAGGTAGGTCTTATTGCAACCTTTCTGTAAAATGGTGGTAATATGTGACTATATTGCTACCAAAAAATTGTGTTGCAATATGTGTGATTTTTGTTTGCAATAGGAAGGTGCTACTGCAACCATTTAGCATAATGTTGCAATTAGTTGGGAGTATTGCCACAACATTTTGGAGTTGCATTATTATTGATTTTTGTTGCAATTAAAAAATTTGGGTGCTATTGCAACCATATTGAATTTGGTTGCTTTTGCTTGCAACTATTGCCACGTTTATTTTGGGTGGCAATAATCTTCAGTGGTATTGCAATAGGTGGGTGGGTATGGCAACGAATATTATCAATCGATGCAATAATATGTTCCTATTATCACAATTTGTTTGGGTTGTAACAATCTTCAATAGCATTGCAATCACTAGGTGCTTATTGCAACGAGAATCCTAAACAGATGCAATAACATGTTACTATTGCCACTGTTAATTTGTGTTGCTATAGGACAATGTGTTTGTTGCAATACGACGTTGTTGGCAACACTTGTATTTGGTGGGCCATTGAGCGTCGGCAAGGGCCCAACAAATTGACAGCTATCTAGCTAGCGTTGTTGCAACTACATGATCCATCTATCCTAAAAAAACTACGTACATGATCTCCTCATCCCTTCTGATCAAATTTCCAAATTATTCAAATGAACTCGTATGGAGAAATGATCAAAACCAAAGTTGTAGAACTAGTTGATGACTTTTTTATTTAATATCATTTACTATCCCAAAATTATGTTCTATATTCTCATATTTTGAAATTCAAAATTTTAAATTGTTCACACGAACTCGTATGAAAAAATGACCAAAACCAAAGTTGTAAATCTCGACGAGTTCTACAAATTTGTAGTTGATGACTTTTCATTTGTAATCATTTACTATCATAAAATCATGTTCAAAATTCTCATATACTAATCTTTACCATGGCGTGAAAAATGACAAGAAAAATGAAAATGGGGCGACCACAAATATTCAAACTTGCAACCTCACCATCACACCCATGAGAACAACAACCCACTACCACTAGACCAATTGCATGTATGTGTAAAATCTAATGTTTTATTTTATTTGCTATATTAAACTTTAGCATGGCGTGGAAAAAAGATAAGAAAAATAAAAATGGTGCAACCACCAAGATTTGAACATACATTTTACTCCAAAGAGGACAACACCTCCACTACCACTAAACCACTTGCATTTTTGTGGCAATATAGTCTATTGCAACACCATTTAGTTGCTAGTACACCTGTTGTGACCAATATCTCTGGTACTATTACCACCAACACGGTTGCTCCCTAAACTATGACTTTCAATGCTTCATTGTGTTGTAAAAGGTAAAACTATTGCAATACACAAAAAACATGGTGGCCCAAACTTTATACCACGACCACATTTTGCACCACCGTCAGCCAAATTTTTATGTTGTAATTCCACCCATTGCAACCATTTAGGGTCTATTGCAACACTTTTAGGCCATTGCATCAGGGGTGAATTCTAGCATAACAAATGGAAGGGAAAGAAGCAAGTTGAAACAAACTCAAGTGAAGAAAAAGATGATGAAACTTCTACCACCTCCTTGTCCGTTGATGAAGAAGTAATGCAACTCATAGAAGGAGCAAGTAGGATGCTTCACAAGATGCGGTCCAAGGGTGTGCCCATCTATTGTACTGTGAGGGCCCTTGCTTTGGGGTCCCTTGGCTGTTGTTGATACTCGGGGTGAGGGTATATCTGGTGACTATCAGAAAGACCATGATCTGGCTTCTATGGGGGTTGTTGAAGGAGGGATAGCATCTCTGGAGGACTCTATTGCCTAGGTGGTTGGAGGCATTGCTCACCGAGTAGTGGTGAAGGTTTTGGAGGAAGTTGCTTTTGAAGTTTGTTTTGAGGAGGATCCCCCTCCATTTTGGAGTATAGGAGAAGTTCTGAGCGAAGACTTGTGTGTGTTTTTGGTGTATGATGTGTTCAGCTTTAAGAGAGAGGGTGTAGATGTTCTATTGGGTTGTCTACTATAACATTGTGTCGGTGGTTGTGATGTGAGTACAAGTTGTAAGTGTATGTTGTTAGTAGTTTGGTTGCAAATCGACACCCTTGCTTTTCACTTTTGTGAGGCTTTGTTGGATTTTGATTGTAGAGCGATGCCCTCATTTCATTTTGTGTGAGGCCTGTGCAAGTTTAAATTGTAGAGAGATGCTGTCAGTTTCTTTTGGGTGAGGCTCGCATGAGTTTTGCGTGAGGCCCCCGTTTACTTTTGTGCGAGGCATGCATAAATTTGGGTTGCGAAGTGACGCCCCTGTTTCCTTTTGTACGAGGCTCACAAAAGTTTGGGTTGTGAAGCGACACCCCCATTTTCTTTTGCACTGGGCTCACATGAATAAGATGCTAGCACATGAGACACAAGATTTATACTGGTTCATGCACGTGAGATGCCCTAGTCTAGTTGGGGGTGATGTTGCTTCTCTTGTATTCATATGCTTGGCCACAGGGACTGCGCTCCTTCTAACTATGCACTAGAATAAAGTAGATGGGATCCTAACCACGAGGCCCCTACACCCTTTATATAGCTTAGGGGACTTAGGGTTACAATGAGAGTGATAGATTAACAGAGGTTCCTAGTTTGTAACATGGAATGCGTAGTAAATTGATTCTGTACTATCGTCCAGATACGATGGCTCCAGATAACCTCGATACGCCTTGATCTCCAAATTGGTGGAATCACCCGACCTTCGTGGGCCTCCTTCACTATGGCTTCTAGCCCGATAGATGGACGTGGTCAAATATACGGGCGGGTTTCCTTTTGACTTTTAGATTTTTGGATATTTTTTTATTTGATTTGGCATTATTCAACAAGAAAAAATTTGACAAATTCCTTTTTTTTGAAAATTATGTGATAATTATGAAAACTAATCCTACTACTTCGTGTCCCGGGGTTTCCACCATTGAAGAAAAAAGCATAGGGCGTATTGATCAAATTATTGGACCCGTGCAGGATATCACTTTTCCCCCGGGCAAGTTTCCTTATATTTATGATGCTTTGATAGTCAAGACGCAGGTACCCTGGCCCATATATCCGGCAGTATCCATAACTTGGAGGTTTATTGCCGCTTGAGAATTTGGTGGTTGTCGGAGGGAGGATTCATTGCTCGATGGTTTGTTCTCAACCAAGCCTTTGCTTACACGCGAGGTTGACTTAGTAAAAAGAGTAATGTGGTTACATGAGAGCTTGTTATCGATCCGGCACTTGATTACAAGAGAGGGTGAAAGCCCTATGTTCGGTTTTGGTTAATTAAGACAACCAAGTGGACTAGCCCTATGCTCTAAGTGTTATTTATGAGATATGTTGGCCCAACTCCAAGGATGGCACACAAGTCTTGTCTGTCCTGGCACCTTCAACGACAGTCTTTGGTATTTAGAAACAAGCTTTGCAACACCTTATTTTAGGAAAACCGAGCAGAGCACTAGGGACGGCACCCGTGAGGGTGCTCGGGTTGGGTCACCCTCGCTGAAGTGGAGCCGTTGGCAGGAGTGCTAGTGACCCAGTGAAGGGAGCTTTGGTGATGCTAGGTCCTCGTCGGGGCTTAGGTCCGAAGGTACAAAGGAGGGGGGCGTCATTGCGAGCGTGTTCCGCCAACACCCGGCACTCTCGCCAAAACTCTACTTCACTCTCTCTTTAGTCTACACTAAGGCCGTGTGATGTAAGCAAAACATAGAAATTAGATTCATTCGAGACTCCTTGAATCCAAACAGACTCTAGTTGTTATTTCAGTGGTAATAAGCAGTGTCCGTCGATAGCCTGCAAGGTGCCTAAAGTTACCTCATTGATCTTAAAAAAAGATGTAGTAGCTCAATCTCACGTAGAGGTAGGCGTAGGCGGCGTCCATATGGATAGAGCTTGCATGCTAGCGTTCGTAAGAGCTGACTACATGCATGCGTAGTGGGAACTCTTTGTATAGTGCATCCAAATGTGACGGTCGGTGCTAACCATTGGTGTACACACCATGACGCCAACTCGCACATTTTTCTCGATGTTTTGGTTTCAAAATACCAAACCTAACTAATACTGATGGAAAGCCGTACGAACAGTGTCCGTCCTCTCTCTTACAAACAAAATGTGCTTGGTGTTTGAAGTTAAGAATGCACGTGGTATTTGAAACTATGAATGTACTTTCTGTTGACCCACTGAAGCATGTGCATGTACGAGGGAGAAACAGGAGAAGAAAACGGCAACGCGAACATACCTTGCATCGTATAGTACAACATATACTACGTAGAAACGGCAGTTTCTGACCATATATCATCTGAGCAAACAATGCAATAATCAATAATGTCACACAGGGCCTAATACTACTGGCGCTCCAATGACTCCATGCAAGTTCTGCGTCCAGAATTTCTGCCGTGGGACGACGGCCAAAATCGGCGGCTCGGTACGTACAGCGAACAAGTGCACGCCCGCAGAGGTACGGTACGGTGGTAGTGGCGCATTCAGCTTCAGCCACAGCCTGCTGCTGCTGGTGAAGCGACGGCGAGCCTGGAGCGGCCGGCGCCGAGCGGCTGCATGTGCCCGCGCGCACACCCACTCTGACGCGTCGAGGCACCGTGTTCGTGTCGTTCTGTCCGGCCGTTCGTCCTAATTTGGCAGTTTGTCCTAATTCGGCCGTTCGTGTACTAGCAACCCTTCGTATGCATGCATCGATGGTCAGTTGGAATCTTGGAAACGATCGATCGTGCACGGAGCAGTACGTGCCGTCCAGACTTCAGAGCACGATCGGATTATTAGACGAATGGAATGGTGGTGGCCTGCACTGTCCACACGAGGTCCAAATTCTAGAACTCTCTCCATAGAATTGACGGACAGCAAACAAAACAAATGAACGCGGAAGCAATTTGATAAATTCGAACGATCAAGTTGATAATTTCAAACGTGAAATATGGACATATTGAACAAGTGGAACATAAAAGCCTACTCAATATATGCGGTTTTGCTTCAGGGATGCAGTCATGCAGGGCAACGCGCGCGCTTCCTGTGCAGTCGAGTACGGGGTAAACCAGTCGCACTGTGGACAGACACTCAAATCCAATCTAGTGACCTGAAAGCATCCCAAACAATGTGAGCTCAGCAGCATCAAAGCACCTGGTATTGTACATCACTCTAGGCCTGTAGCGTAGCACCATCAGACGTGACACTGACATGTAACCCTCATAAGATTTCCGGTCAAGATCTCAAAAATTCCCTGGTGAATATCCCGGTCTGCCAATCCACACAAGAAAATCACCACGAAGAAAATTGACGTACAACCACTCATTGACAAGATTGGCAGACTACTAAGGTGGAAGGACAGACTTTCTGTGAACTTTGGATAGAAAAACCCCAACTCCTCAGTGTCTATGTATCGACTTTGCAGTATTACCTCTAGATAGGAATAGCCTATTCAAACGGCGACCAGAGGAAGGTTAAATGAGAGACAATCAAAAGTCTTTGATAAAACTTGTCATATATCCCAATTCCCAACTTCAACACCAGAAAGATCACACTTTGCAATATGTGACAAGATGACCGTAGGATTGATTAGAGAAAGCTTAAAACACTGCGAACGCAAAACAGAAAAGAGTAGGACTGAGATACTCACCAACAATAAGCAAAAATACGAAGTTCAGCAGAAATTTGAGGTTCTGCAGTTCCACACTGACTGCAGTCTTCTCCAAGAAAAAAAATACAAATCAATTCAATCAGACTCCAAAAATTACGAAATTTTGCACGCACCTTGACTAACCGATTTTGAAACTATCCCCAAGAGATCATCCCCAAAAAAATTGAATTTTGGACGGGAATTTCAAATCCCTCTCTCAAAATGAGGTTTTATTGCAAGAAACCTAAAAATTGTGATTTCTAGGTATAGAGGCGGATGTGCACCCAGGGCTGGGTGGGCTGCAGCCTGGGGCGAGCTCAGAGAAACACTGAATACGCCTCTTTAGATATAGCCCAACCGGATTTTTTATTTTTTGGCCCTTTTTTGAATTTTTTTCACAAATATGCCCCTGGAGGTAAGATTTCAAAATCTGAACCCTTAACTCGAAGCCATCGTTGCTGGCGCCGAGCTCTTGGACTCAAAGCAGACGTGGCGGTGACATGGCAGGCAGCTCGGCGCCAGGGTTACTAGCGCCGAGCCTGTCTTACGTATGGGTCCGAATCCTTTCTCTCTTCCTCTCCCTCTCTCGAGCAGCGCACCGCCGCCGCCGCCCGCGCCCTCTCCCGCACCTAGCCGCCTACGCCCATGCCCGGCCGCCCGCGCCGCGCCGCCACCACGGCCGCGCCACGCCCTGCGCCCGCACCGGACCGCCGCACCCCGCGCCGGACAGCCACACCCCGCGCCCGTGCCGGACACCCGCGCCGCGCCGGTCCCCTCGCTAGTCCCCGCGCCTAGCCGTCCGCGCTGCGCCGCCACCGCCGCAGACTCTCGCCCAGCGCGCGGCAGCCGGACCGCCCCACGCGCCGCGGCCGCGGCCCTCGCCGATCCCGTGCGTGCAGCGCCCTCGCGTCGCCCGATGTGCCGCCCGCGCCCGCGGCCGCCTTGGCCACGCCCCGCCGCGCCGGTGCCGTGACTATGATCGTGCCGCCCGCCACCGCCGGCCTCGGTAGCGGCCGCCAAGCTGGCCTCGCCGCGTGGTGCGCCGGGCATCCCGCGCCCACCGCGCGCCACCGCCGCCCCGGCACCTGCAGCGCCCGGCCGTGCCACCGCCGGCCCGGCTCGTCGGCCTGACCCACGCCCGGCGTCCGCTGCGACTCCGTCGACGTCCGCGACTCCATCGTCGGACAGGTAAAAATTGTGAATTTGCAATGTGCGTACTTAGTTAGCTTTGATTGTAGTGTAGTAGTTTTGGCATTTGTTATTTACTAGTTAATGTGATGACTCAGGTAGTTGATTTAGTTAGTGATCTAGTGAGATAGATATATAGATAGATAGACGCATAGATACATAGGTACATAGATATAGTTAGATAGCTACTTAGATAGGTAGTTACATGTTTAGTTAACTAAATAGGATCTAGCTATTTAGTTAGTACACTGTATCTATGTATGTAGTTATTATCTTATTTACTTAGTTTGTAGTTTGAAAGTACTTGTTAGGTATTATCTATCGTCTAATTTGGACTAAAGGACATGTGTTTTATTATGTGTTTGAACTAGATAGACAACCTAATGACCATATATCATGGAGGCACCGTTGAATATGATCGCTATAGATATATTGAGTTTGTTGACATACAAAGCGTGCCTGTGCTATTCAATGATAGGCCTTCATTTAGTGAGATGGTTGCAAGGGCTCAGGAGGAGCTGCATTGCCTTGGAGATGATGGCATTGTAGTTGAGGGTGTACTGCGCCTAGGTTCTCCTCTCAACATCCTCAGGTGAATGATCCCAATTGGTTGTGCGGATCAGTGGAAGAACTATGTGAGATCGGCTATGAAGAGCCAGCTGTAATGTTTGGACGTGGTTGTGCGTCGGGTGTTAGTCGATCCTATCCCTCATGGGTTTTCCCCACCAATGGGTCAGCAGGCACACATCGACCCTCTCGTCTCAGAACCTGATATGTATGTGGAGGTTGCACCTACGGTTCCCGATGCTCAATCTGCCCTCAATGTGGTAGTTGGAGATGCTTGTCAAACTCATATTGTTGTGGCAGATCCTCCTCATGAGATTCTTTTGATACAGAATCATCCGAGTAAGTGTCTTAACCGCATGGTTATTGGGAGCTTACCCCCTTCCTTACATCCATTTCTTTCATTCTTTCCTCATTTCTCTACTTATGTTGCAGAAGACATTCCTGAGAATGTGGATGTGCCCCCTGTTGCTGCGCAAGTGCAATGTGAAGATGGATTCCGTGGCTTCAATAGTGTTGAAATTATGTATGATTCGGAGCCATATGAGATGGCAAGGGCTCTTGATTCTGATGATGATCGCCCTATTGGAGAGCTGATAGAGAGTGATGTTGAGATGCTGAGGCGTATCTTTCCCGGCCGCCGTGATCCAAGAGTTCACGAGTTCAGCGATCTTGCTCATTTCAATTAGGCGTGTGCAGAAGGACGTGATGATGAGCTCCTAGAAGCTCCTGAGGCCGGGCCTAACATGGTAATTGAGAATGGGAGGGTGTTCAAGGACCTCCCTGCATTGAAGAGGTGGTTGCAGGTGTTTGTAGTGATACGAAAGAGACCTTACAAGGTCTTGCATTCATATGCGGAGCGCCGTTACACAGTTGTGTGTGACAAGAAACGTTGCCCATGGAGGGTTTGTGCAACGAAGCAAAAGGTCACCAGAAAGTGGAAGATCACAAAAGTTGTCGGGCCACACAATTGTGTTGACCATGTGCTGATAGTGAGGCATCGACAGTTGACATCTACCCTCATTGCCTAGCGGTTGATGGGAATTTTGCAGGGAGAACCCAACATGAAGGTTAGGACAATTATCAGGACCGTTGAGGCGTTGTATGGAGGTTATGTGATAACTTATGGTAAAGCTTGGAGGGCTAAGCAGCGAGCATGGAAGATGATATATGGGGATTGGGAGGATGGGTATGAGCAGCTGCTAGTACTCTTCAATGCAATCAAAGCGGTGAATCTAGGCATGCATTATGAGTACATCCCAAAACCAAATGCATGGAAGGATGGGAGGCAGATATTCTTCCGTGCTTCCTGGTGCTTTCCTCAGTGTGTCGAGGCCTTTAGGCACTGTCGTCCTGTCTTCTCCATTGATGCTACATTCTTGATTGGCAAATACCCGGGCACACTTCTTATAGCCATATCCTGTGACGCGAACAACAAGTTGGTTCCTTTGGCATTTGCTTTGGTTGAGAAGGAGAACAATGATAATTGGGGATGGTTCTTGAGGCTAGTCCGGATACATGTGGTTGGGCCTAGTAGGGAGGTTGGCGTCATATCTGATAGGCACTAGGAAATACTTAATGCCATGCGAGAGCAGATAGAGGGGTATGCTCCTTTGCACCATCATTGGTGTACTCGGCACCTTGCCGATAATCTACTCCGGAAGGATGGTGTGAAGGGTAACTTTGATCTGTTCTAGGAGGCTGCTCGACAGCTTGAGGACAAGTACTTTCAGAAAAAGTTGGAGCAGGTCAGAACCGCATCAAATGTAGAAGGTAGATAATGGCTCATAGGTTTGATGAGGGATTTGGAGAAATGGACGAGAGCTCATGACGCCAATGGATGGAGGTATGAGTTTCAGTGCAGCAACATGGTGGAGTCTGTCGGTGTGGGACCCACAAGATACCCCGCAAGGAGGAGAGAAGATCTAGTCTAACTAGGATTCTCCCCATATAATCTTAGTAGTAGTATTATCCTATAATCCTACTAAGAACTCTCATTGTAAACCGACTATGATTCTGACCTTCTGACTATATAAAGGAGGGCAGGGTTCCTAGAGACGGGAGATCATGATTTCTACAACACAATCAATACAACGCAAAGGCTAACGCCGACTGGACGTAGGGCTATTACTTGACCACAGTCGAGGGCCTGAACTAGGATAAATCGACTGTCTCTTGCGTTCACTATCGAGTTCCGCATACGCTGAAGCCCGAACAATACTGCCCTAGGGACCCCCGTGGCAGGCTATCGGTGGTCAAACATCGACAGCTGGCGCGCCAGGTAGGGGCTTTCGGTGAATTTGCATCCGAGAGCTCGATGGACCTCGACAGCATGATCTTCTCGACAGGATCAACTTTCATCTTCGGATCATGGATCTGCGAGGTGGACGACAATGGCAAGCTCCAAAGCTGTCTCCTCGAAGATTCGAAACACCATGAAGACTATTCTATTCCGGTGACTACGACAGACCAAATCTCTGGAAGATTCGTGCAGCTCATGGTGTCCGATTCAACTCAGGTTTCGCAGCTTTACGCATCCGACTCAAATTCAGGCTCCGCTTCCGAGACAGAGTCTTATCCGAGTTCTTTCAGGAAACTAAGTTCCTTTTCGATGGGGCTTAAGAACATTGCCCTGACCTATCAAGAATACAACTCGGAGTACTCATAGAATCTTTTCAAGAAGTCAGATCCTTTTTCGCTCGGATTCCACAACATGGCAACATCTGATCAGGCACGGTATGGAGGATCCCTCGATCCGGTGCTTAGAATGCCATTAAAAGGAGCTTAGGAAGGTCTCGTACAGACTATAACATCTCAAGACTGCATCGTCCACTGGCCGAGCTCTGTTCCTGAGGATAGCAGTACCCGACTGGACGACACGACGACGACAGCTATTCTACCTTACCAAGAAGGAGACTCGATCTATGACCTCGAGGCCTCTACTAAAGTTATCAGCAACTCCGACAGTATGGAAACTAACGCCAATAACAGAACAGTTCACGCACGAGAAGTACTCATGGTTCGCCGTCCTCGGTCACCATTGGTCCCCCCATAAGCACCCGATGTCAGGTCATCGGATGAATCAGAATCCAACATATCACCCTTTGCCCAGGACTACGATAGTGAAACCGAGAATCAGAAACAAGCTAGAGAAAGAAAAAACAAGTTGAAGCAAGGATGCCAACATCGTGCTAGGCAGCGCAGGGAAGCCTGGATCAGATATGAGTCAGAGTTGGCCGAATACGACAGAAGAAAATCACAACGAGAAGTCGAAGAAAGACGCACGACAAGTACGCCCTACGATAAGATCCGAGAAGCATTAGAAGAACTCAGAGCAACCTCACATCCCGGTGAAAAATATGAACAGCTCCGGGACTTGCTCCGGTCAACGGCCCCGAGGACGCATGAAGAAAGAACCCAATCAAGACTACCCACGAGATCAACGACCCATAGGCAAGAAGATCAAAATCAAAGAAAGTCCGCTTTCGAGAGACTTGGACCAAGTGGAAGTCATAACAGAGAAAGTAGGAGGGATCATAGTCAAGGCCACCGAGTTGAACAACCAAGAAAGACCAGGAGTAGGGCGCTTGCCTAGACGGCCTCGCAGAATTACTCTCATCAAAATGACAGTTGGCCAGAAGGAGGTGCCAAATCAGAATTCAAAGAAGCCAGAACGCACGATAGATTCCCCTGCTTTGCAAATAGACTTGCATCAATACGACTACCTCACAAGTTCAAACCGTCCAACCACTCTAAGTATGATGGCAAAACTGAACCAAGGCAGTGGCTCAGGATATATTCATAATCAATTGAACTAGCCAGAGGAGACGACGATATCAAGACCCTATTCTTTCCCATGGCCCTGGAAACCATGCCTCTCCAATGGTTCGACAAATCAAATCCAGGATCAATCAAAAATTGGGAGGACTTGCAAAGAGCTTTTTGTGAAAATTTCGCAGGGATCATTACACACCCGATCACTCACGCAGAATTAAAAGGACTCAAGCAGAAGGGAAGTGAGAGTCTCAGAGATTACTATCGACGATTCGGCGAACTACGGGCTCAAGTGCATGAAATCACCGAATTAGAAGTAATTGAAGCTTTCTCTCACGGAATCATGGCTAGGTGGCAATTTCAAGACTTCTGCAAAGAAAATCCAAGAAACAACGAAGAATTCAGACGAACAGTAGAAAAGATGATTACTGCAGAAGAGAAGACACGAGAGAGGTTCCCGGATAGAAGCAACCAAGACAACCCAGACAACCAAAATCATCAAAATAGCAGACATCAGGAAAGAAAACGTAGACCAGACAACACCGTGGCAATGGCTGACAAATCAAAGAAGTTTTCCAAACCCAGAAGGACGACATCGAAAACATACGTTGCCCATTGCACCCTAATGGGAAGCACACCATCGGAAATTGCTACACCTTCAATGATCGATACACAAGAAAAGATAGTAAGGAGAACACCAAAGAAGACAATCAGAAAAAAGATGAAGACAACCACAAAGACAGGATTTCAAAAATCTAGGGGGATGGTAGCAGTGATCTTCTCCGGGGCCCCAGATTGCAGAAGCAAACATCAAGAAAAATTAGCACTACGGACTATCATGACAGCAGAACCGGCTACTCCAAGATATCTCAATTGGTCACAGTATCCAATCCAATTTTCTAGAGAAGACCAATGGACTAGCGTGCGAAACGCATGCCATTACCCACTGGTTCTAGATCCAACTATTGCCGGTATGACTGTCACCAAAGTACTAATCGACAGGGGAGCCGGACTCAACATCATCTTCTCAGAAACGCTAAGGGAGATGGGACTGCAACTCACCGGGATGATTACACCAACAAGTACACCTTTTTATGGCATAGTACCTGGCAAGTCAGCCATGCCACTTGGGCAAATTACTCTACCCGTTACTTTTGGAACCCCTTCGAATTACCGTACAGAGTTCATCAAGTTTGAGGTTGCAGACTTTGATTCATCATACCATGCAATCCTCGGACACCCAGCGCTAGCAAAATTCATGGCAATACCACATTATCCGTACCTACTGCTTAAGATGCCAGGACCTAACGGTGTCCTTTCTCTACGAAGTGATTTGAAGCGCGCTTTTGACTGCGACGTTCAGGCAATCCAAATCGTGGCCAAAGCACAAGCCGACAGTGGAAGAAAAGAAATAGCCACTATTACCGCAGAAATAAGCCAAGAAGAACTAGAGATACCGGCTAAAAAGCCTAGCATCCTCGCACCACCAAAAGAAGCCGATGTCAAGCAAATCTACCTGGGCACTGGCGATCCCTCTAAGACAGCAACCATCAGCGCCCACCTCTCAGCAAAATAGGAACTCGCGCTCACCAACTTTCTTTGGGACAACAAAGACATCTTCACTTGGAAGCCGGCCGACATGCTAGGTGTCCCAAGAGAGTTGGCTGAGCACAGAATTGATGTCAATGAAAGCTCCAAGCCTGTAAAGCAACGGCTACGACGATTCTCACCTGACAAAAAGGTAGCGATTAAAAAAGAAATCACAAAACTAATGGCGGCTGGATTCATTAGTTAAATCCTTTACCCAGATTGGCTAGCAAACCCAGTTCTAGTATAGAAAAAGAACACGGACGAATGACGCATGTGTGTTGACTACACAGATCTCAACAAGCACTGCCCGAAAGACCTGTTCGGGCTGCCACACATTGATCAGATAGTTGATTCAACAGCAGGATCCGCCCTATTATCTTTTCTTGATTGCTATTCAGGGTATCACCAGATCGCATTAAAAGAGCAAGACCAGAGCAAGACATCTTTCATTACTCGGTTCGGAGCCTACTGCTACAAGACCATGTCGTTTGGACTCAAGAATGCTGGAGCCACTTACCAAAGAGCTATCCAAACATGCCTTGGAGATCAGATCGGCGAAAACATAGAAGCATACGTGGACGACATGGTGGTAAAAACAAAGAACCCGGATACACTGATTGAGGACTTAAAACAAACTTTCGAGAACTTGAAAAGATGGAGGTGGAAATTGAACCCAAACAAGTGTGTATTCGGAGTCCCTTCAGGACAACTACTCGGTTTCCTGGTCAGTCATCGCGGAATCGAAGCAAGCGCCAAGCAAATTCGAGCCATAACAGAGATGGGCCCACCTCGAAACATCAAAGATGTGCAAAAGCTAACAGGCTGCATGGCGGCACTCAATCGTTTTATTTCAAGGCTCGGCAAAAAAGGGTTACCTTTCTTTAAACTACTAAAGAAGGCAGGCAAGTTCGAGTGGACGGAAGAAGCCAATGAAGCTTTCAAGAAACTTAAGGCATACCTCACATCCTCACCAGTTCTCACACCTCCAAAGAAAGATGAAGACATGATGCTATACATTTTGGCAACTTCTCTTGTGGTCGACCGCGGCGATAGTCATGGAAAGAGAAGAAGCGCAGCGTATATAAAGTACAACGACCCGTATACTACATCGGTAATCATTGTCGAGAATCAAAAAAATCCGGTACCGCATGTGCAAAAACCATCAGACGCCCTATTGATCACTTCACATAAGCTCCGCCACTATTTTGAAAGCCACAAGATCACCGTGGTGACAGACTTCCCGCTTGGAGACATCTACACAATAGAGACGCATAGCAGTATGCATATCAAAGTGGGCGGTTGAACTTGGTGCTCTCAACATCGATTTCACCCATGGAAAGCAATCAAATCTCAAGTCCTTGCCGATTTTGTTGCCGAGTGGGATGAGATTCAACAACCTATGTCAAATACAATCCTTGACCACTAGAAGATGTACTTTGATGGATCACTCAAGCTAAGCGAGCGGTCTGTGGGGTGTTCTCCTAATCTCTCCAGACGGAAAACAACTCAAGTATGTCCTTCAGATATTATGGCAAGCTACAAACAACGAAGCAGAGTATGAAGCTCTCATTCATGGGCTACGAGTGGCAATTACTCTCTGAATCAAGCGATTACTCGTATACGATGATTCGGCAGTAGTCATCAACCAAGTCAACAAAGACTGGGACTGCACCAAAGAAAACATGGGTGCTTACTGCGCCGAAATCAGAAAACTCAAAAAACATTTCCAAGGATTAGAAATTCTACATGTCCTGCGCGATTCCAACATTGCGGTAGATGTCCTCGTCAAGCTTGGATCAGGCAGGGCAAAGGTCCCACCCGGCGTATTCATAGAGGAGTTATCAGCTCCTTCTATCAAACAACCCGGTGAGAAAACCCCAGAACTCACAGCCAAAGGCAACCAGATTTTGGTAAACAACACTTCATGGACACAAGCTTTTATTAATTATATCAAAGGGAATAAGTTGCCAGCTGATAAAGAGGAAGCTACCCAAGTTGTTCGCAGAAGCAAAAACTACGTCCTAGAGGGGGACAAGCTCTATAAAAGAGCTGCATCGTCAGGAGTACTCCTAAAATGTGTCTCGTTTCAAGAAGGCAGAGAAATCCTAGACGAAATACACTTAGGTTGCTGTGGAAATCACGCCGCTTCAAGAACACTAGTCGGCAAAGCTTTCCGCACTGGATTCTACTGGCCAACAGCTCTGAAAGACGCAGAAGAACTCGTCAGAAAATATAAAGGTTGTCAAATGTTCGCAAGACAAGCTCATGTGCCAGCTCACAACCTCATCTGCATCCCACCCGCTTGGCCTTTCTCCTGCTGGGGGCTATATCAAGTAGGACCCCTCAAGAAAGCAAAGGGTGGTTTCGAGTACATCTTCGTGGCAATTGACAAGTTCACCAAGTGGATCGAATACAAACCACTCGCAAAATACAGTGCAGCCAAAGCAGTCGAGTTCATCCAAGACATTATGCACCGCTTCGGCATGCCCAATCGAATCATCACAGATTTAGGCTCTCCCTTTACAGCCATAGAGTTCAAAAGTTGGGCGCAGGATTGTTGCTTCGGCATAGATTACGCATCAGTCGCACATCCAGAAGCCAACGGACAGGTAGAAGGAGCCAATGGACTCATACTAGCCGGGTTGAAACCAAGACTATATGAAGAGCTAGCAGACTATGGATCAAAGTGGATTGAAAAATTACCCAAAGTAGTATGGGGGCTACGGACTCAAATAAGCAGAGCTACCGGATACTCGCCTTTCTTCCTAGTTTACGGATCAGAAGCTGTACTACCTACCGACTTGATTTGGACGTCACCAAGGATAGAACAGTATGACGAAGGAGAAGCAAAACACACCAGAAGATTAGAACTTGACACTACAGAAGAAGTCAGGGTAAACGCTACCCTTCAATCAGCAAGATACCTCCAGGGATTAAGACACCACTACAACAAGAATACCTAGCCTCGAGCACTACAAGTCAGAGACCTAGTGCTAAGAAGAATACAAAAAACTGACGGACGCCATAAACTACTCAGTCCATGGGAAGGTCCTTTTATTGTCTCAAAAGTCACTGGACCAGGCACGTACAAGTTAATAACTGAAAATGAGAAAGAAGTCAGCAATACATGGCACATCAGCCAACTAAGAAGATTCTACGCATGAAAACAACTCAAGGGAGAATAAACAAGAGATCAACGTTCATGGCCAATAAAGATGTTGTCCCTCGACAAAATATGTATTATGGCTTATCAAACGATCATGATCAATAAAGATGATTTTTCGGCAACATACGTCTTATGATGGCTAACCCCGAGTTGTTTCTAAAGAGCAAAATGGCTGAAACATGCCTGAGCCTACCGGCCGAGAGCAAAATAGCTGAAAAGATGCTTGAGCCCGCCGATGAGGGTAGCTAACAAGCTAACACCCAGACAAAAAAGCAAAATGGCTGAAACATGCCTGAGCCTATCGGCCGAGAGCAAAATAGCTGAAAAGACGCTTGAGCCAGCCGATGAGGGTAGTTAATAAGCTAACACCCGAAACAAAAAAATAAAACAACTAAGCCTGGACATGGATTAGGAAAAAATCAAGTCAAGACCCTCCAGCTCCTTGTTCCAAAAAGCAAGAGGCTCGGGGGCTACACTGAAGACACTCGAGAGTCCACACAGAGTTGTTTATGCGGCACAGACAGGAGCTAGGCAAGCATTCAACAGATCAAGAGAAGTTGTCAACACAAGGATAACATGCAAAGTTGTTCACATGGCAAAGTCGAAAGCAAGACAAAGTACTCGGCAAGTCAAATAACACTGATCGCTTGGACAACTCATCCAAAGAATAAACAAGGCATCCAGGTAGAGAGGACATCAGCAAAAAATCTTCATTCAAAAGGAAGTATAATGTCATATTACAAGGCACGAGCATAGAGGTCAATTACGTCAAACGTCATCATCAGGGGAAGAGATAACAATATTAAGATTATCTACAACTCTACTGGCTAAATCTTTGACCTCAGGCTCCATCCTCTCAACGGCATCAATGTACTCTTGACTATCGGCTTCCTCTGCTATCTTGGACAAAGGCGCCCCTGGAGCAAGAACCCGGACTGGGCAGGACATTCTTGGTACACGTTAGGCGCACCTCTTCACGAACTCTTGAAAAGCGAGTGAAATTGTGGAATCAAGCGAGCCCAGATTGCCCATCATCCGGCTGGAGTTCGGAGAGTCGACTCTTGAGCGAAAGGATTTCCATAAAGCTTTCGGTTTTTGGTGTAGCCGTCGCCAACTTGCCGGACAAGTCTTCAATAGTTTTTTGAGCCTGCACAAGATCTCTATCAGCTTCATGCCTAATCAACTTAGCAAGCGTGAGTTCTTCCTCAGCATGAGTAATTACCTCCTCAGCCTTGTTGTGACTAGAACGGACAAGAGTCTTCATTTCATCGATACTCTCCGAGAGCTTCTGCTTTTCAACTCAGAGAGCTGGACAAGGCACCAAACAATGAGTCAGAAGAAAGGAAGGTTTAAATATAGAAGGAAACGAAAAGAACTTGCCATACCATTGCACTCTTTCTTCGCTGTTTCCAAGTTCTTCATGGCCTCCGAGTTCTTTAAAGCCTCTTGAATAGCAGCATCCCATTGTCTCTCGGCCTCAACTACCCGGGCACGAAGTGATTTTTCCTCCTTCTGATGCGTTTGACGCTCAGCCTCCAGCTTGGCCTGGCAGAGACCAAGATCTATCTTCAAGGCGCTTAACTCAGAGGACAACTTCTTCTCAGTTTTCGATGAAAAAAAGAAGCCGGTATGGTACCGAGAGAAGGACTGAACAAGAAGAAGGAAAGAAAAAAGGCATAAGAACAGGAGAAAAAATGAACATCCAAAGAAAGAACTTCGGAAAACTTACTTGGAGTTTTTCCCCAAAAGAAGTTGCAAAGGTTGCAAAATCTCCCCAAGAAGCGGTCAACTCTGACAGCTGATGAGTGGCATCAAATTGATGCAACACATCTTCAGTAGAGAAAGGAGCGGAGGGGGAAGACGGCCGATGCGGAGAAGGTGGGCGCAGGGGCACACCATGGGAAGTCCCAGCTACCTCCCTAGATGAATCCACCACAATGGCCACGGTCACCTCCGAGGCAACCAAGCCAGCAGCAGCATCATCACCAGGAAACCTTGTCCCCCCCCCACAACCACTTCGCCGACCGTGCGCTCCAAGTCCTGAGGCTCGGTACTCGGAGGCACACCAGAAGAATGGCAAGAAGTCGACGGAGGGTCGAGAGAAGACGAAGGCCTAAAAGTTGACAAAGAAACTCGACATTAAGAACAAAAGAAAGGGGAAACAGAAGCAAAGAGACAAAACCAGAAGTCACTCATCCGACTATCTTCTTCTTCGTAAAACACAAAGAAGACCTCGTAGGGGGAACGACGGCAGCAAAAACATCACCGCCACCCTGTGACAGGAGCGGCACGGCTGGTACCGGAGCCCCAGAGGAACCCGGAACTAGAACCCCAGAGGAACTTGGCGCCGGAGCCCCAGAGGAACTCGAGCCCAATGACCGCTTGCTACAAAAAGCCAAGACGAAGTCAGAACAAGAAAAGGCGCTCAACAAAACAAAGACAAGTAAACAACTCACCGGCGTGTAATGAGGGGCACATCATCGACCTCATCCTCCTCAGTCTCCAGCAAGACAGCTACAACGCCATCTGAAAACAGAGAAAAAAGAACTCGGTCAGCGGCACAAATAAATAATAGAAAGACCAAACATATTAATATGCTCACCTAGGAGCACGCTACCTATAACTGGAGTACCTAGATGAGTACTCGGCTGGCGAGACTTCTTGGAAGCAGGTAAACCAGATGAAGAACCATCTGCCTGCCTCCTCTTCGAGACACTATGAGGGCCTCGAGGGACTGGACGAGGAACATATTCTTCATATACATCAACAAATCCAGAGGACACTCTAGGAAACACTGTGGTGATTTGGAACTTACTGGTTACAGAAGACCCAACAAGTTTCTCCCCAGTACTCACCACGGCAGGGAGGACATCTAGGGGGATTGGGTCAACAAAATTGCGCCCCAATTCCTATGAAAAGAATAAAACAACAAGACAAGGAAAATTAAGCAAAAGCAGATACAGCAAAAGAAATACAGAAAATACCTGCACGAAGGAAAAACGACTCACAGCTGGAGGCGGGCTGTTGGCGGAGTACTTGGAGACAGTAAGCGAGACAACGCTGGCTCCTTTCAGCATCTTCTAGAGACGCTCAAGTACCTCCTCGTCGGTCAGCTCAAGGCCCGGGACCATGTGGGAAGAACCCTCAGCCCCAGAATACTCGAAGCCAAGGTTCTCTTGCTCCTTCAGAGGCTGAACACAGCGACGAAGAAAGCTCGACACAATACCGAAGCCGGTCAAGCCCTGCTGCTTTAGAGTGCGTATCCGCTCAAGGAATGGTTGGATCACCTTGAGCTTGTTTGGTGTTAGGGAGTTCTTTTCCCACCGGTCATTAACTGAGGGACCAAACCCAGAATGTATGGAAAGAGAAGGAATCAAATTGGCGGCATAGAACAAATTAGCACGCCAATCCCTCACAGAATCAACCAGGTCATAGTCAAAGAACTTGCTTTTAAGACCCTAGCGAAACTGGATCCCACAGCCGCCAAGAACATTGGTTTCTTCACGGCGGGGTTGAGGCTTCAAACGAAAGAAGTGGCGGAAAAGGGAACGAGAAGGAGGAATTCCAAGGAAAGCTTCACAGAGATGAACGAAAATAGAAAGATGGAGGATGGCATTAGGGGTTAGATGGTTCAGATTAACCCCAAAATAACCAAGAAATTGATGAAGGAAGGCGGAAGCAGGAAGGCAAAGACCTGCACGGATAAAGGAAACAAAAAGGACAATCTCACCAGGACCTGGTGCAGGAACCCGGTGCTCGCCCGGAACTCTCCATTCAGCAATGTCTTTGCTTTGGATCAAGCCGTCGCTGACGAGCTCACGGAGCTGGTCTTCGGTTGTTGTTGGAGCCGGCCAAACCTTCTTAGCAGCCCTCATGGCCATGAACTCTTGGTTCTCAATCAAAGAAAGGGATGACTCCTCGTCCATGAAGGCTGCCTGAGACTTGCTCGCGGTTTTCTTCTTACCCATGAACTAGTGGAAGTAAAAAGGCACTGGGGAAGATGAAGCTAGGATGGCGGCGCTCGGGTGACGGCGATAATGGCGGCAGCGGATTTCTGAAAGCTAGGGTTTCAAGGCAAGAGCTGGGCAGTAAAGAAAAGGAAGATAAAAGGTCTTTAAATAGATTTTTCAGTGATAAAAATGGCCCACCAGGCCCGTTAAAACACGGTGTGGGAATGCAACGGTCCATTTACTGACACAGCTAAAATGACGGATGGCACAAATCCACACAACGGTACAGTTTAATGGGCAGATTTCAGACTTATCCATCCAGCACCACGCAGGGTTACCAAATCACTACAAGAACAACCCGTCAACCATGAAGAAACAAAGGGCTACCTCGCAAGGAACAAAAGAACCCAGTTATTAAAGAAAGAACTTGGGAGTCTCACGAATAACCAAGATTACAGCAGAAAAATGAATGACAACTCTGAAGACAAGATTCTTTCCATTACAAATGGCTTCAAAAATAGAAGATTACACATCTTACAAGACACAATGAACTCGGCACTACGACAAGCAAGGTAGCAAAAAGGAGCCCGGACACAACTAGGCTCTAGAACGACTACGTGCTCGAAATTGCTACTCGGTAGAACAAACCGCGCTCGGCTACACTGTTTTCTTCAAAGGACGGACGCAGTGCATCCAAGGCAGAAATCAGCAGCACGGCGGGACAACATAGACCAGGGGAAGTCGACAGGCATCTGTCTACCCAAGCCCGATGTGATGCAGGATCAGGTGTTGATCTGCACCAGATAGTCTCAAGATAGACGGCGAGGATCAACCCAGAACTGCTGGATGAAGGAACGAAGCCCACATCACAAGACTTCCTCCAACTACCACCATGTACTTCCAAGTACAATGCCGTTGCGGGATTAGTCTACCTCTAATCCCTATCACAAGACTTCCTCCAGCTACGACAAGACGCACAAGAACTACAAGATACGCCCGGGGGCTGCTCTACTTCACAAACTATCATATTCATGACTACGAAGGTTTCAACAAAATGTTCAATGGATGAAAACAAGCACCCTGGGAGGGTATTTATAGATTGAAGGAGCGGCGCACGTAGACTAGGAGTACCAACGAAACAAGCCTTACAAAGGACACAGTGAAAAGATAGGACTCAATAATGGAAGACTCAGGCGAGAAGGAACAGTACTCGAAGACGAGCATATTCGAAAAAATATGCCAACACTATACAATCCGTGAACAGACAACATTTACACTCAACCACCACCAAACAACTACACCTGACAAACAGCAGACTACCAGAGAATACGCCAAGAACAATGCGTCCGAGTTCTTTTAGAGTCAAAGAACCCAGATAAATGCTCAGAGGCTACAAAAGGAGAAGATTTCAGTTCCTCGGACAAATCAGACCCAAGACCATCTAGCTCCTTGTTCCAACCAGCAAGAGGCTCGGGGGCTACACTCAGTGAGTGCACTTTTTCTTCAAAAAAGCGCACATCACTCGAAAGACTTCTTCAAGTCAGCAATTTTAAAACAACTTAACATTCAAGACCCTCCAGCTCCTTCCAAATAGCAAGAGGCTCGGGGGCTACACTCAGTGAGTGCACTTTTTTCTTCGAAAAAGCGCACGTCACCAAGAAGACTTCTTCAAGACAAAACTACTTCAAGGAATCATGACAAAAAGAAGCCGGACCGAGCTATATCCGAGTTCTTTTTGATAAAGAACCAATGCACATGCTCAGGAACATTTCAATGAAGGATCAGAGCGATTTCAAGATAAGACCCTCCAGCTCCTTGTTCCAAAAAGCAAGAGGCTCGGGGGCTACACCCAAAGGGGAATACTTTTTTCTTCAAAAAGGTACACTACACGCGAAGATCTCATAGAGTGCTACATGGTTTCGCTCAAGAAAGCACTCGGATGACGCTTATTCCTACTCGGCAAAGCCTGAAAGAACAAGACGAGGCTTCCAGAGCTCAACCATGAAGTGCTCGGGGGCTTGTCGGTGCAGGACCCACAGGATACCCCGCAAGGAGGAGAGAAGATCTAGTCTAACTAGGATTCTCCCCATATAATCTTAGTAGTAGTATTATCCTGTAATCCTACTAAGAACTCTCATTGTAAACCAACTAGGATTCTGACCTTCTGACTATATAAAGGAGGGCAGGGTTCCTAGAGACGGGAGATCACGATTTCTACAACACAATCAATACAACGTAAAGGCTAACACTAACTGGACGTAGGGCTATTACTCGACCACAGTCGAGGGCCTGAACCAGGATAAATCGACTGTCTCTTGCGTTCACCGTCGAGTTCCGCATACGCTAAAGCCCGAACAATACTGCCCCGGGGACCCCCGTGGCAGGCTATCGGTGGTCAAACATCGACAGAGTCATTCAATAAGTTGCTATTAGGGATACGTGGTATGCCCGTGAATGCAATCGTTCAATTCACCTTCTACAAGCTTGTTGCCTAGTTCAATGATAGACATGCCCATGCATTGAAGTTGCGGAGTGATGGAGAGATATGAGCTCCGAAACCAAAGGCACACCTAGAGAAGACAAATGAAAGGGCTAGCACACATGAGGTTACATGCTTTAACCATGCCACAGGGACTTATCGGGTGGAGCATAGGGGTGGTACAACGTCCGACAGTGAGGTCCGAGAGTCAAGGATGCATGTGGTTGTCCTCCAAGATTTTAAATGCATTTGTGGTAAACCAAGGTAGTACCACTTTCTACGTTCCCATTTGGTGGCAGTAGCTAGGCATCGTAACTATAATATCGAGAGTAGGATACCTCCCGAGTTCAGTGTCGACACGCTTGTGCACACATGGAGCCCCCGCTTCGTGCCTTTCTGGGACCCTAGAGAGTGGCCTCCATATGATGGGCCGAAGTACATTGCGGATCCAGCTTAGTGTTGGAACAAGCGTGGATCAAGGAAGAGAATGAGGCACAGGATAGTTATGGATCAGATACCCGGAAGAACGAGGCGTGGGAGAGGAACCCCATTTGTTACTGACCCCGAGCAGTACGAGTGCGGCAAGTGTGATAGACTTGGCCACAATTCATGAAGTCGCCATTGGCAGATTAGTGAGGTGCGACTATTGGTTGATTTCATTATTTCATATTTGCCGTATTCATTTAATTAATTATGCATGTCTCAATTTATGCATGTAATTGTGTCAATTACTTGTACATTTCTAAGTTCATGTTTTATTGTATATTGAATTTCTAATTCATTGACTTTTTTGTAGGATGGCGCAATTCCACCTGCTCGACCCGACGTACGAGGCGACCCACCGAGGACGTCTCATAGCGCAGGGGCAGGTAATAACCTATACGTTTTATTTAAATTTTGGTGAGCGTACATGTGTTCGTAAAGTAACAGGAGACTATGTTTTATTCCATGTAGGACTAGAGGTGCTTTGTAAATTAATCTTTCTTTCTTCTTTTCCTTTGCCTTTGGTGGCTCCGGTCATTGATTCTTAGGACCATAGAGCCACTCCTTGAAATGACATTTCGCAAATCCATACACCTAAAAGAGGAGACATTAGTATACGCACACATAGAGCTAAACATTTAAACATATACACTTTCCACTTACTTCGTGTTTGTTCGGACACACAAACTCCAACGTATTCTTAGGGTTTATCACAGCTCGATCTCCGCATTAGCACAGAGGAGGTTTCTTGAGTCGTCTAACTGTGGCTAGGTGCTTCTCCTTAGCCGTCATTGGCGGGGGGTTAGGGGGGTGGAACCCACCGCTTGAAGTGCTCACGTGGATGTCTTCCTCTAAACCAATCGTCGAAAAGGAGGTACCTAGGGTCAAACTTATCTGCACCATCGATTCACTGAAAGAAAAAGCACCTCTCATGGTCCTACACAACAAGATTCCAACAAAATATTAGTAGCATACTTACACAAATAAAGAAAAAAAAGATAGTGGAAACGATTTCTTACATTAAAACGACTGCATGTGTAGAAGCAACGCGCCGCTGTGTCCGGATGTTTCGATTGAAACACATGGGCCGGGAAACCACAGTCATAGTTAGGGATAGGGAGGTCAGGAGGGATGGAGGCATCTTTGCTAGACGCTTCGGGGTATAATAATTCTCGAGGACGACCCCGTTTTTGCCAAAACTCCTCCCGATATATTTCTTGCATCTAACAAAACGGATGTAATTTAACAACCAAAAATCAAAACATCACAAATTAATGTCAATGAGAACCATAACTACAATACAACCAATTTCGTTCTAAGAACCAAAAGCAATTAGCATTAAACCCTAAACCTAGGGTTTCCAATGTTATGCACAACAATAAACCCATAACATAACAACATGCGATGCGGTTACCTAGGTATAATACAAATATTAAAAATTGCACGAAACCCTAAGTAATGACGATTCTTAGGTTCAAAAATCCGACTAATATATACCGAATCGATGCGAAAAAAAACTAGGAGGGGAGGGAGGATACCTTGCTCTCGAAGATCTATGGATCAAATCAAAGTTTCCAAAGTCTAATATGCCGATTCGTGAGGTAGGGCGAAGTGGGGAGAGAAAAAACCTGAGAGGGAGGAGAAAGAAGAGGAAGAAGGCTCGAGCAAGAAGGTTGGAGCCGGGGTTAAAACACCACCTCGGCGTCATAGATCATGGCGCCAAGCTCAGCACCAAGATCTACGGCGCCGAGCTCGGCGTCAGGAACTATGGCGCCAAGCTTGGCGCCAGGATCTATGGTGCCGAGCTAGGCGCCAAGGTTACTGGCACCGAGCTGCCTGCCATATCACCGCCACGTCTGATTCGAGCCCAAGAGCTCGGCGACGTGTAAGCTCTGCGCCAGCAACGATGGCGCCGAGCTAAGGGTCCAGATTTTGAAATCTTACCTCCAGGGGCATATTTTTTTAAATTTTTTTAAAAAAAGGACTAAAAAATAAAAAATTTCGGATAGCCCAACAACAGCTCAGACATGCACCGTACAGGTAGCAGCCCTCTGCAACTAGCAGGCACTGGACATCGGGCATCGATTGGATCCTCTCAAGCTTGAAAGCCTGAGCTCTCCACTATTTTTGTTGTCTGCGTCACTTGACTCACTGTCAATATCTTCATGCTTCGTGAATACCAAATGGTTTTTCTAGGTCATTAATAATTAAGAAAAAAAAGTGTTATTTATTTTTGCGTTCATACTATAATATATTTGTTACATGTTAGCACTTGTGTAGCGTTTATGCTTTGTTAAATGTTAGTATGACACTGATAAAGAATTTTGATATTCATCTCATGTAATATAATTTAGCCCCCCTCGTGATCGATTTCTAGATCCGCCACTGTCTAGGTACTTGTGGAAATCTGCTAAAGGCAGTGCCTATGTACATTTCCAATGTCTCATGGCACCTAAAGATCAAACAAGGACGTCCTAAAAACCCTATCACAAATATTTTCAAGAAATTCACAAAAAAAAAGAAATTAGGACTTTTGGAAATTGCAACTTCGGAGATAAGAGCTGAGCTTCAAGCCATGATATGAATAATAACTTCCAAGGGTCCCAAAACACTCCAAAAACCTAGAAATCAACCAAAGTAGCAGATCAAATATCACAAAAAAATGGCTCCGTAAGATCACGAAAAAGGGAAAACGAAGGAGGAAATAAGATGAACTCGAGAATTTCAGAAATTCTTCGATTAACCAACCATGAATTCACCAATACAATCTAGGTCAAGCCTCCTCCCTTTATCCCCCACTAGAATCGAAAAACTAGAGCAAGAGGAGGTCAAATCTCTCTACTCTAGCCTCTCCCTATCTAAAGCACTTAGCTAACCTAGAGCAAAAAAGATTAGGATTCCAAAGACTACCTCTAACACTAGCCACATCTAGTATATATAAGTCCATGACTGATTACTAAACTACCCATATTCACAACATTCTAAAGTTCTGCGTAGAGACCAACAAGGTGAATCTTCATCAAGTGCTTCTACTTGGCAAAGTTTTTCCATCAAACATGGCCAACTTGCCGTCGGGGCGAAGGGTTGAAGTCGTGTTGATTCGAGGGACCAAATTGATACCACTTGGACTTAGGACTCACCATTTGATCTTAACAATATAATTTCCTACCAGATCCATCTGGAGGAGAACACCTTGGACATCTACTTCGTTCACAATAGCGGTTGGTTGAACAGCGTGTACACGACGGTGCCTAGTTGACGACCCCACCTAAGGTTGGTCATCCTAGCATTTTTGCCAAACAGGCTCAACCACCTCTAGGAGTGATCTGTGTGCGTCTGGATGGATGTTTTATAACAAAAACAATGGTGGCAGCTAGATCCGATGATAGAGGAGCAAGTGATCGGTGGTTAGGTGGATCCAATGGCACCGAACACTACCGGGTCAACCAATAAACTGACAGTGATGTCGTCATACCACTTTCGGGCGAAGCCATGGCCAGATATTGGAATATCACTAAGGGATGGTGTTATCAACTGACAATGATAATCCAACTATCACGGTAGGTTCTAACCGATAGTGATATATCACTACCGGGCCGTGTGTCTAGCCGATAGTGAAAGAGGTCTTCATCGTTGTGTGAATGTGATCCCCAATCACTGTCCAGTTCCTAGGCTTACGACATGACAACAAAGTATAATCAATGCCGGCTCCAGCATACCAGGCAATGATGGTCCGACAACCGATAGGCGAGGGACATTACCGGAGCGTCAACGACCTAGGTCTTATGCGACTACCTACGAGTCGCGGAGCTCATGCGCTCGGTCATGCTGCAGCCTACACAGCCTGACAGGTTCGTTTGGAAGTGGTCACCCGACAGGAACTTCTCTGTGTCATTGACGTATGGAGCCTTCTTCGCTGGATCTACTTTGCTGCTCTGAGCCAAGGAGCTTTGGCGTGTCAAGGCACCACCCTGCGTTAAGCTGTTCTTCTGGCTTGCGCTACACCGCAGGCTCTGGACCTCCGCCCGGAGGAGGCGGCATGGTCTATAGGAGAGTGATGAGTGCGCCCTTTGCAACCAGGAAGCCGAGGCGTGCGGGCACCTGTTCCTTGGCTTTGTATTCTCGAGGCAGGTCTGGTTCGCGATGCTACAACCGCTGCAATTGCAGTCCCTGGTGCCGATGGAAGACGTTGACATTGCCGACTGGTGGCTGCTGCAGCGCCGGCGGGTAGACCTCGCTTCGCGGCCGCTGTTTGATTCCTTGATGTTACTTGTTGCCTGGTCAATTTGGAAGGAGAGGAACGCCAGGGTCTTCTGGAGAACGCCGGCGTCCGTGCTTGCTGTAGTCCGAGCGGCGTTCGCGGAAGGCCAGGATTGGGCGATGGCTGGTTTCGTACCCATGGTGGCCCTTTCTACTATCTGGTCACAGAACAATGTTGTTGTGTAACGTTCAATAAAGAGGATCCAGTAGCTAGGTGGGGCTCTTGAGCAGTTGATGGGGGCTTCTCGTCCCTGCATCTTGCTCGTGGTTGTTACAAACTCTTTCTCCTCTTGATGAAAAACGGGTGCTAACCGGCTCGCGAAAAAAATGATGGTCCGGCAATACGTAGCAGCACCATGCTCTAGAAATAAGTTTACTTGTTTGTCAAATGTTAACTTTGTGCGATAATTATTTTTTTGACAAATTATTGAAGTTATGTGATGTATTCGACACAAACAATACGGTAGTGGAGACTTTTTAATCACAGGTTAAGTTAGTAAAATCTCTTTTTCGTGGCAACGCTGGGACATTTTTCCTATAGTCTAAAAATCACGGTAAATCTCTTGGCGTCCCAGCTCTACCGGAAACAGTAAATATGTCGAGTATTTTTTGGTTTGCAGAGTGCATTCCATCGAGCACTCGGCAAAGAGATGATTTGCCGATTGTAGTGAATAAGACACTCGGCATATATATTGCACTCGGTAAAAGCCCAATTTGCCGAGTATAGTATATCAGACACTCGGCAAACAACAAGACGACACTAGGCAATGAATTGACACTCGGCAAAATACTATCATGTGACCGGCACGTGCGATGGTCGTCTGACGGTGTGCCAGCTGTTATCAAAAGTGCTACTTTGCCGAGTGTTTTGCCCCAGCACTCGACAAAATTATAAGTTTACCGAGTGTTTTTTATAGGCACTCGGTAAAGCCAAAACTTTTTTTCCTGTCCTACCCTCCAAACTTTTTCTACTCTCCACATACAACATGTCGTACTACATGTTAAAATTTAGTATATTTCTTGATCTGTTTGGTATATTTAATTAATTTATTGCATTTAAAGGAATTTTTTGGTATAAGTCAAATTTGAACCACAAGTGATTCAAATAATGGAATAAAATGAGTGGAAAAATGATATTCATGTTATTTAGTCCATTTTGAGGCCTTACCCAGGAAATGAAAAGAAATTTCGAACATTTTATTCAGGAAACACGATCATGAATGTGTGGCCGAATGGTTTTTAAATTAAAAAAAACAAATGAAGTATGAAAATCACGAGATTTGTCAAAATCTCATGATATCATACGTGGAGGCTGTGGTAAAAAATTGAGAAGGCTTCGCACAATTTGTCACGTACGACGCTTACAAACCGAAGTTTCTCCGAAGAAGAATCGTAGCGTTGAGAAGGATCCGGTAAGATTTAGAGTCAAAGTGATAAATTGATATAAATTGAATTTGAGCTATAACTGCATGAAATAATGGAATAATATTCGTACAAAAATTAAATATGCATTGTTGAGTGAATTTGACATGGTATTTTCAAATTACATCATAACAAATTTAGTAAAACACGTTATGAAGGAGGATAGGTGGGCATGAAATATCAATTTACTTTGCTGACTTTTAACTGTATGACACTCGGCAAACAATATAGTTGTTGAGTGTCATATAGTGGACACTCGGCAAAATACCCAAGTCGGCCCCACTTACCAGTACTGTACCAGTTGGAAATTAAAAAAAAACAATGTCGAGTGCCCGCAATCTGGCACTCGGCATACATTTACTTTGCCGAGTGCCAAATCTCGGGCACTCGGCAAAGCCCTTTGGTTTTTACCCAATCCGGCCGCACACTTACTCACACACACACTCATCCGCACACACACGCACACCGTGCCGCACCGTCGGACCGCCCTCCGCGCCGCCGAACCGCCGCCCCCACCCCGCGCCGCCGGACTGCTCTCCGCCGCCGGGCCGCCACCCCCCATGGGCCAGCCACCACCTCCGACGCTGCCCCGCCATCCGGCGCTGGCTGGCCCCTCCCGCCCCGGCGCATGACGCCCCTCACACAAGACGGCGGCAACCAGCCACTAGGCGCCTCTGCCTCCAATGGCCGTCGCGGGGTGTCCCCCCCTCGCTGGCCGCCCCCCTCACCAGTAGCCCCGATGACGCCTCCCCGGTCCAAGTGAGCCCCTCCTCCCTTCCCCCAATTTCCATTCCATTTCTAATATCAATTTTCTGTTAAATTATGTAATGTTGAAACCAATTGCCTGTTGTTGATGATTTGTTTGCTAGTAAACCAAGATAAAAGGATTTGACTACATTTTTACAGAATGTGAATTGCTTTCAGGGTATAAACAGGCCTTAGGACATAATTTAGAATTAGGCTTCCTAATTTACTCCAATTAATTAAACTTGTTCACATTGCAACTTCTAATCTGCAGATTTAGTGTACTAATTTGTAGTTGATAAGACAAACCAATTTCTTATGCTGTAATGTTACCCTTACCCATTTGTGGTAGTGTACTCATTGTTGCTAAACAAAATAGTTTAGAAAAAATGGGGTTAAAATTGATGCCTTTTCTAAACAAAAGTTGAGCAAGAAAGTGTTGCCTAATTCTAAGCTTTGGTTAATAGTGTCTTTTTAGCATGTATACTTTCTTGCTCAGCTTTTTGTAAACTGTTGATGCCCAAAGCCAAAATATTTTGTTGCTCAGCTTTCTTCCTCATTTGGCTCTCTATTATCTTCAACTTGCAGGTTTTTGCCGCCGCTCCCTGCCTCTCCCTGCCGCCTGGTTCCGCCTTGCCCTCCCGCCGGCCCACAACTTGCCGTCGTTTTGCAAGGTATAAGATGTGTATGTGGTTGTCGGCCATCGTGCCATTTGTTGTCGAGTGTATATGGTTGTCGGCCATCGTGCCATTTTATTTGTGGAGGTGTTGCCAAAATTTAGATTTGACACTATTATGTTCCTTTTATTGCAGGAGAGGCTATTGCAACATCCTCGACTCGTCACTTTGCAGGACAGCAAGGTGAGGCATAAAAGACCCTTCTTTCCGTATCATGTTCGTATATCACGTAACCTAGCTAGGCGTCTCCCGTTCAAAAAAGATACGGTTGGAAATATCCAGATCTTTGCATATCTATAACCGTATCTGTTTCAAATTGTCCATGCTTTTTGGACAGCCCGAGGATGTATAGATACGGTTAGTTTCCATGCTCTACTCCGATCCGTGATAGAGTTTCGGCAGCATCTCCCTGTTGTTCTCCGGATACACAATCTCCCTTCCAGGACATGTATTTGGTGAATAGCGGGGTGGTGCTACCGAAATTTTGTCTCGGATAGGAGTAGAGCATGGAAACTAACCCCATCTATATATCCTCGGGTGGGATTAGGACCTATCTTCACCTATTAGACAGTATAGGAACGTGTAGATGCAACGTGATTTTTTATATTACTCTCTGATATGCTAGAGGATGGATGACCATGAGTGGATGTACACGGGCCGCTCTAGTCAGACTTCGTTGACCGATGAATGGATTGACAAGACCGATGCTTTCTTGGAACGGGCATTTGCAAGGGTTAAAGGAGCTAGTGTCACTTGGTGTCCCTGCAGCAAATGTACAAACATGCGTCGGCAAAACAAGGTGGTCATGGGTAAACATCTTTGTAAGAATGGATTTACGGTAGACTATACCAGGTGGATCTACCATGGTGAAGCCGATAATGGGAGAGACGATGTCGTGAGACAACGCATCGAGGAATATGATGATGATGTTGGGGTAGGAGACATGTTAAATGACTATCATGAAGCACACTTCAATGAAGGACGTAGGGAGGAGGAGCCAGAGGCTACCGCAAAGGCGTATTACGACATGTTGTCTATGGCACAGCAACCCCTTCACGGGCATTCCAAGGTTTCTCAACTGGACGCCATTGCACGCCTAATGGCCGTGAAGTCCCAGTTTAGCTTGAGTCGAGACGCCTTCAATGTTATGCTGATAGTTGTTGGTAGCCTACTCCCGGATGGTCACATCTTGCCAAAGAGCATGTCTGAGCCACAGAAACTCCTTCGTGCACTTAAGATGCCATACGAGCAGATACATGCTTGTCTGAAGGGTTCTTCGAACTAAATGTAAAAATAAATGCAAAATTGAAGCATCCATTGCAGAGGCATACATTCTGGAGGAGGTGTCAAACTTTACAACCAAATACTATGTTGACAACCTTCCTAGCGTGCATAATCCACCTCCTCGTTACAATGCCGGTGAAGATGAATCGAGCCTTAGCATTTTTCGAGAGCAACTCGGAAGTGCAAGTGGTGCGACCCACAAGACCTTGAAACATGAAGAGTGGCGCACTATCATGTTGTATGTGTTTACCAACCTATCCGAAGTGGAGCCGTACATGCTGTGAGTTCTCAACAAACTTGTTCTCAAGTAGTCACTATTCTGTGTCCAACTCCCATGTTTCTCGTTGGTACAGGGAATTTCATCATCAATTTTGGGGTGAATCAAAGGAACCTACCCCATAGGAAGCTGAGACCCTTCTCAGAGAGGGTGCGGGAAATGGAATGCCCGATTTCATTTCTTGGTTCAAACAGAAGGTACAGTTCAATTTAGCTCGTACTTAGTTTGACATTACAAGTTGCTCGTACATGCGAATAATATAACGAACCACCCTGCTTGAACTTGCAGGGCCAAACTGATGCGTCTATGAGTGCCGAGTTGAGACAAGTTGTCGATGGCTGTGCCTATAGGGTCAGGTCGTTTACCGGTTATGACGTGAATGGATATCGCTTTCACACAACAAGCCATGAGCAGAGTTGGCCCAATCGAAGAACCACAAATATCGGAGTTTTTACGCCAGGCTTTGATGGGGTCGAGTACTACGGAAGAATTGAAGAAATATACGAACTCATATTTCATGGTTGCAAACCTCTTAATTTAGTCATATTCAAATATCATTGGTTTGATCCATCAGTAGTGAGACGGACCCCTAATCTTAGGCTAGTCGAAATTCGACAATCATCCGTCTTACTAGGAGACGATGTCTATATTGTGGCTCAACGGGCCACGTAAGTTTATTATCTCTCATACCCGTGCCAAACCGACGACCGTCTTAAGGGTTGAGATGTTGTGTACAAGGTATCGCCATACGGTAAACTACCTGTACCAAACAATGAAGATTACAACATAGACCGTAACACATATGACAGAGAGTTCTTCCTAGAAGATGGGCTCGAAGAGAGTTTTGAGATAGACTTAACCGAAGCGATCGAAATGGAAGTAGACGATGAAAGAGTTGCTGACGAGGACACTGGAGACGAGGTTCAGAATATGAAGGACTTAGAATTACTTCAGCGATTACATTTAGGCAATGACAGTGATGACGACATTCCCGATCATGATGATTATATCAACACGCGTGATAGTGATGATGAGACTTATGATCCAGCTAATCCCAATCATGATGATTATTTCTAATACATGTATGAGCCGTACTAATTTATTTATTATTTGTCATACCATGTTATTTTTAAAGTTTGTTTAGTTTATTTTGCATATCTTTCTAAGTATGTTTTATTTATCTGTGCTGATTGGTTTACTTTTTTTAATTGTAGGTGATTGAACAATGGTGGGTGGTACGAGGAAGATCACGATGCTTTATGAAAAATTCAAAGCTGCAGGTTCAGGGTCAGCTTCAGGGAGGGGTTGAGGCAGGGGTTGAGGGAAGGGTAAAGGGAAGGTTAAAGGGGCGAGGCCCCCGTCGCCTATAGCTTCCTCGTCGTCGTCTGAGGAGGAGGAAGTACCTTCTGCGCATGCCTCTGGTGACGAGGAGGAGGTACAGGAGGAGGAGGAGCAGGTGGAGGAGGAGGCAGTTGGTTCCCAGGTCTGGTTGTGAGGTCCCTCGACCCTCCCGAGGCGACCGATACCTCTTGAGAGACGCCCGATGATTCAACCCTTTGGGAAAAAGTAAGTAACTTTAGATGTTCTCAATAATTTTTCATTTGATATGTTGAAAATTACAATGGAAACTAATAATTTATCTTAATCACTTGGGTAGGGGTTGGATTAAAGTCAGTGAGGGTGATCACAACCGCAAGGTCAACGGCATCCTTGGCCTTTTGTGTAGGCTACACTTCCCTGGCTTAGTGCAGTTCGGCAAAGAGCAGCAGCCGGCCTACACGTGGGACCACTACATCGCCACCCGCGACGCCGCTGATCGTGACGGCAGGGTACTCCCGAACCAGGCGGAGCGGGTGAAGGGCGAGCTATGGGTAAGTATTCCTCGCACTATATTGCTCAATACATCACATTCACTGGACATTCTTGAAGTAATGATTGTATACATCGCGTCTATATGCAGGACTTCTACAGATGCCAAGAGGGGTACGAGGCCAAGGCGGCCTCCATCTCTGAAGAAGCTCGTGAAGGACATGCACTACGAGGCGCACGTCAAGGCCATTTTGGTACGCGTCACGTGCATCACACCATCAAGGCAGCCTGAGCCTCGATGAATATAGGGAAAAATAGGTACGCGAATTCATTTCTTTATTCTAACGCTCAATTCTGCATAATTTCTAATCATTTTGTATTTTTGCCGCGGTTGTCGTCACATGATGGCCAGCCTTGCTCCCAGTTCAAGGCATGGGTTCTATCCAACAAGGGCAAGGCAATGACAAACATCGACTTCAACCCGAAGGACCCGCCCGAGGCATACAGTGATCCCAGCATCCACAGCCGTGTCACTAAGTACACAGCGATGGCAAGGGTGGTTCATGGGTCAGAGTTCGATCCAAGCACCTAGGATCTTGATGGAGAAATTGTGATGAGGGTGGGAGGAGGCAAGAAGCATGGCCGGTACTAGATTGGCGATAGTACAATCGACACAACCTCTACTCCCACTCTCTCCTAGATCCGAGCAAGGAGCACGAGCTCGAGCCCGGCGATATGCCCACGGCCATCCACTACACAGTTCTAGATGGAGGCTCTTCAGGTTATTTCTGTTTTATTCATCGTTCATTGATTGTTACGTACTTTAGCTTTGTATTGTAAAATTAGGATGAAATATTATAGGCCCGGGTGGAAGCAGAAACGAAGCAACGGGAGGAGATGGAGGTGAGGATGGAGGAGATGATTCAGCAGAGGGTGGCGGCCGAGCGGTAGAACATGGAGGAAGAACAACGGTTGACGATGGAGCATATGATTCAGTAGAGGATAGAGGCCGAGCGGCAGAGGATAGAGGAAGAAAATCGGTTGAGGATGGACCAAATGTTCCAATACATGCAGAATTTTGCATCGAGTATGGGTCAAGCTTTGCCACCGATGCTATTCCTCCACCTCAGCCACCCACAACTACTCCTGTGAGTCACTTGACACCTTATACTGTAGATTGAATGCTTTGACTTAGAGAACTTTAGATGTTAGCTCAAAATGACTTAGAGAACTTTAGATGTTAGCACAAAATGACTTAGAGAACTTTAGATTGAATACTTTGCATGTTTTTGTGACTAGGTAGAGATGTAGAGTCACCTTATACTGCATCTTGAAACAACTGACCGAGTGCTCCCCTGGTTTATCTGTTACTGCTACTCTATATTTGATAAGACACATACAGTACTGTCATAGCCATATTTGATAACAAACTGATAGGACATGCAACTACCTAGCATTCAGTATTCAGCATTTCAATAATCAGCATCAATAATCAGCTCTGGGTTCAATAAACAACTACTTCAATAATCAGCTAGCTTAGCTAGCATTTCAATAAATCTACTTCAATAATCAGCTAGCCAACTAGCTAGTATTGAAAATCTACTTCAGCCAGCTAGCATTTCTAACATATTCAGACTACTGTTCCTGCCGAGCAGCAGAGAAGTCACTGGATTCAAACTTAACATAGTGCTCCCCTGGTATCTGTTACTGCTCCTCTATAGTCAGATTGCAGTGAGTTTTTTATATCTGCAGCTCACACATGCAATCTCTTCTCTTTTGTGCAGAATCAAACGACGGCATGAAATAATCAGCCTCAAGACCTGGATTTGTCGCAGTGGTTCCAAGGGCCTCCGTAGTGATTGCATTTGCATTTGTGGCTTATTGTGACTTAGTTGTGATTTGTGATGATGGTTTATTATGCCTGTGATGATGGTTTATTGTGAATTGTGATGATGGTTTATTATGCATGTGACATATAATTATGCATGTGATGATGGTTTATTGTGAATTGTGATGATTTATTGTGAATTGAGAGGGGCCGTTATCCATGATAGATTAGTAAAAAAAGGGGGATTGGTCGCTTTGCCGAGTGTAACACTCGGTAAAGAGAGGCGTTGCCGAGTGTCAACACAAAACACTCGGCGAAGAGGCCAATTTCTATTATTCTGGAAACCTTCTTTGCCGAGTGTTTTGGCTTTGCCGAGTGTATTCTAATGGACACTCGGCAAAGTGACCATAAAATCTGGTCGTTGCGCGCTTGTTTGCTGAGTGTATTGGGCGTGACACTAGGTAAAGTGTCTAAACTTTGCCGAGTGTTTTGGGCTTGACACTCGGTAAAGTTTAGAAACTTTGCCGAGTGTTTTGGCGTTGGCACTCGGCAAAGTTTAGAAACTTTGCCGAGTGTTTTGGGCTTGACACTCGGCAAAGTTTGAAACTTTGCCGAGTGTTTTGGGCTTGCACTCGGCAAAAGTGCCGTCAGCGTGCCATCCCGTTAACCTTTTTTTGCCGAGAGTTTATTTTTGCCTTATGTTTATTGACACTCGGCAAAATTCTTTGCCGAGTGCTCGATGATTGACACTCGGCAAAGAGCTATTTACCGTCAAAATATACGCCGTATGTTCTTTGCCGAGTGTTAGCCTTTGCTGAATGTTTTTAGGGCTTCGCCGAGTGCTCCTGGCACTCGGCAAATCTACTGTATCCCATAGTGCAGAAGAATAGATAGGCATTACTTTTTTTTTTCTTGAGGCAGTACATGATGCCTCCTTCCTCGATCTTTCGAGAATGGAAAATCAGGCCCGCCCCCAAGAACAAGCACGCACGATGAAAAAGGCCAAAAGGGCAAAGGTAAAAAGAAAATAAACTACAAAAAGGAGCACGAAACAAAATCCTAAACCTCGTAACGTGCCGTCTGATGTGGACTGCAACATAACATACTCCTACCGTGTTCCGTACCGGCGATCCGACTTGGACAGTTTTAGGTCAAATCCTGGGGCCCTCACCCCTCCACTAACCAAAAGTCTGTCGATCCACCCTGCTTTCTTCTCGCGTGTGTTGCCGTCACTTCAGCAACAATTTTTAGTGACCGATAAACACGGCTTCCACTGGCTAAGAGCATCTCAAGAGTATCCTATAATTTCTTTCTAAAAATATATTGTTTTCCAACTTAAAAAAAGATTGGGAGTATTAAATTAAGCCATCTCCAAGAGTACCCAATAATTCACTCCTAAATTTTTTTTGTAAAACCATATTCCAGTCGTTCAATGGCAATTTCGTAAATACGATCATCTTCTTCGTGAGAAGAAGCACATAAGCAGTCCTTGATCATCTTATTCGTGAGAAGAAGCACATAAGCAGTCCTTGCACCGCTCGCGTCCGCACTGCAGGAGCCCGCACCGCCGGGACCGCACGCACTGGTCGATCACGCTGTCGCGCAGTATCTTGATGACGGTAAACAGTATACAGGGGGGCCAAAGTAACATCATCTGTTTGCCTAGGATTTTATTTTAGTCCAAAAGCAAGAACAGTGTGCATGAGGGATTGAGCAAGCTGCACAAGATCACCGCAAGTAGAAGTAGCCATCCCACTGGCGCCGGTCATCGTCGTCCTGCCGTGGAGGCAGCTCCCAATTGACACGACTGACCCTGGCGTCCCTGAACTCCACGGAGGGAGCCCTCGGGTCCTGTACACGATGCTGGGTATCATCTAGATCACCTGCTCCCTCATCGCCGCCACTTCTGCCCGGCGTAGCAGTCCGATCCCTGCGCTGCCCGCGGCCGCACTACAGCAACCCGCACCACCGGGACCGCGCGCACTGGTCGATCACGCTGCCGCGAAGGGTGCCACTGTCGCCGGGCCACCGCGCGCAGACGAACGCAAACATCCAGGGCCGCCGCGCGCGCCGGAGTGTCCGCTGCCAGGAGGCCACCTCGGCAGCGCGGGATGGGTGGAAGTAGGTCAGGTACGTCACGCCCACGTCCCACGGGCTAGACTCGAGCACGAGCGCCGTCATGTTCATCGCCTCCGGGAGGAAGAGCAGGTGTGCGGGACTCTCCTCTTTGCCGCGCGAGAGAGAACATCGGCGCGACCCGGAGGGATACACGCGACGGGAGAGCGCGGATCTTTACGTGCATTGAGTCATTTTTTAACGAGTTCTAAAAGATTAGGAGCTGGTATTAGTAACTGTTGGAGACATATTTTTTGTTTTTTCAAAAATCAAAGAATTGGAAGAGTGTTTTAGAAACTCTTGGAGATGCTCTAAGCAACTGATCTTTCCACAGAGCGTTAGGTGCATTAAGCCACGGCATCTGACTGACCCTTCTTTTCTGGAACGAAACCCAAGTCTTTCCCTCTTTCTCGGTGGATATGGTACCGTCAACTTTTTTTTGTCCTTCCGCGAGAGTGGTTTAACCGGACGGCATCGGAAATTCGGAATACCCGTGCGATCGCGGTGGAAAGTGGGGGTGCTAGTCGCGCGGCATCTCGACGAAAAGTGAGCGAGACGGGTCCGACGCGGGAAGTACAGCGGACTGGAAAGTGTGTTAACCGTGTGATGACCGCAAGTCTTCGCAGTTCGCGCTCCTGTAGATCACAGATAGGCTCGTCACTCGATCGCGCAAATTTGCAGCCAACAGACGCTTGCCACATCCAAAGTGGAGATGTGTATTAATCAGGCCCTTTATATAAAAGAAAATGTACCGATTGGGTTTAGGTATACAGCGAGCTGTTAATATATACTCCTATTTCCTGCAATCTTTTCCGCTAAAAAGAATATTATCTCCAATCTTCATGGCATTTTTTCCTGAGAATAAATTAAGCAACATAATGCTCCAAGCTCCATTGAATTCTTTGAATGACGTGAAATTGATTGGAACGGTTTAACCTTTGTCACCTGCTTGATGTTATATGGCGTCAAACAGGCAATGATGGCCTTGGCTTGTACAAGTTGGGCTCCAAGAGGTGTCCGAATTACATGAAATTTCGTACCTAAGACAAAGCTAATTACTATCTTTGCCCCCTCTTCATTTATCCATTTAAATATTCAATAATATCTATCCGCTTCTAATAAATTACCAATCTTATCTTATATCTTATCTCCTACAACTAAAAAGAATAAAGCGTGGACATCTTTTGGTGCGACATTTATTTTGGTTCGTCCTTCTGCCCACCCCATGCGATACCCCGCGCGATAGAAAAAGAAGCTGTCATCCCTACGATCCCCGTCTGCTTTGAAGGAAACAAATCGATCACCTGAGACCACATGAATAGAAGGAAACAATAATTATGCATGGAAGGAAACAATAATCATGCATAGAAGGAAACAATAATCATACATGGAAGGAAACAATCATGCATGGAAGGAAACAATAATCATTTACTCTTTTTTCAAATAGTGGTCTTCATTTCGGAGCCCTTCATATAGTTTAATAATGGCTGGGGAGCTAGGCTCGCGAGAACTTACTCTTAATTGGGTTGCGAGCTAGGGATGTAACACTTCAATAGGTGTCTTGGTTGAGTTCTACAATTGCCAAAAATTGATGGTGCTGATAAGATTGACAATCCTGTAACTCTACAGTACCTTTCTTTTTTTCAAAAAAAAGGAAGGCAAATGCTACTTATGGTCGAATCCATGTTCTTTTTGTTGTTTTGATTTGATGCCCACAGCCTACATGTTAACTTTCAGATGTGTTTGTAAAGAATCAAAAGGAGTTGGCTTCATGCCAATCTTTCTTGTCGTCTTTTTCATTCTTTATATTTATACTAGGTAGCGTGCCCATGCGTTGCTACGAGATAACTAACAATTTATACTAAAAACACACGGATTGCACGATAAGATAACAATACTGTAAAAATTAAATACCAACGTTAAAGTGACATTTAATCCAAAAGGCAAAGTTTATGAATTTAACACGGTCACGGAGTGCGCGGCATCGCAGGCTCACAAACTCTACTTTATAAACCTTTCCGTGATGCGGCTAAGATAATATTTTATATTGGCAGGAAGAAATCTCCGATACCCATTTCCTTCATTGTAATCCATTTATCTGGACAATGTTTGAGGTGAGGGTACGGTTACAGTTTTTAGTAGCTTTGCGATATAGTCCGAAGCTATGAGATGATTGATGTCTTGCAATGATCCTTTCATTAATTTAGTTTTCTACCTATATTTAATTGTTTATTCAGTCTATTTTATAGTAACGTCGGTAGATAATAGATGATAAAATTCAAGCATCCATAATTTATCTCTTTGACTTTGAGCATGAGCTTTGTTTTTATTTTTTAATTGATATATTGTCCTTTTGTTTTTACTGTAGCGTTAGCACGGCCATGTATGAAAAACGAAGATGTCTTTACACTGCGAAAATCTTTCAAGAAGATCATGCATAGATTATTATTTTATTGAATATTATATATATATAATCACCTAAATATTCTAATTAAACTACAAAATTTTGAATTAGGATACGAGGTAAGACATGTAAATAGATATTTCAAAACTACCTGTAGAGTCCTTAGAACTTAATAAATAAATCCTTCTGGCAGCAATGCAAATTCTTTCTAATCTTTTATTTTGTGTAGTTAGTGTTATCATAGTACCCGCATGTATTCATAGAAAATAAATCATGGTCAAAACATGGACACTTTTTGGTGCGACATTCTAATATGGGTCTATCGTCCTGTCAATATCCTTGAGGCAGATTACATAAAGAATGAGTCTCTCTATGAGATTGCTCACAAGAGACTCAAACTTATATCTGATCATGGTAATATTGAATTGCATTGTATCAAAAGTATCGGCAATGATAAACGGGGACATAGATTTTAGTATGCATAGTGGAGAAAAACTCAACCTTGGCCTTCTCAGCAGCTTTTCTGAGCCTTTGCAGTGCTAACTTGTCCTTACTCAGATAGTCAAGAGGTGCACCATAAAATTATGCACCACTAAGAAAAATGTCACCATTAGTTACCTTAACCTGAAAAATATGTCGAAATTAAGAATTACAACACCTAATTCAACATCTTGTAACAGACACTCAAGTGGATACCTTATTCTACAATATATGTCTGTGTGGAATAGTCCTAAAGCCGCACATATTTATATGGTGAGTATAACATACTTTGTTTTAAAATTTTATGATGGATTTTTTAAGACACGTAGTATTATCCATGTGACAGGCACTAATATTTACATATATACTCGAACCTGTGTGTACAGGATTATATGGAGATACAGCGGAACTTATTCATGGATTTATTGACGCATAAAAGAAATGGATATTGGAGAATTCTTTCTGCCGATATAAAATATTATCTTAGCCATATCACAAAAAATTCTATACAGTAGAGTTTGTGAGCCTGCGATGTCACGCTCTCCGTGACTATGTTAATTTCATAAACTTTGCTTTTTAAATTAAATATCACTTTATCGACGGTATTTAATTTAACAGTATTGTTATCTTATCGTATGATCCGTGTGTTTTTAGTACAAAAAATTTAGTTATCCCGTAGCAACGTACGGACACGCTACCTAGTATTCTTATAACACAAAATCCCACTAGCTATTTATTTCAATATGCAAGCTGTCCAACTAGACAATGCACTATCACATACAATTAAAATCTACTAAGCAAAAACCCACTAGATATTTATCTCAACATATAAACTGTCCAACTAGGCAATGCACTACCACATATAATTAAAATCCTCTAGCACATACAACTGTAATATCCACATCAGTAAGACACATAAGCATCTTGTTGTCTACTCATCATACCACGCAATCCACTAATCCACAATTTCCGCAACAACGTACGGGATATGCTTCTAGTTACTCTATATGTGTTACCCATTACATTGCATGGTCTCTGTGTATTTTAAATGTATATTTAGTTTGTTTAAGGGATTTTAATATATATTTAGTTGAAACCTCGTCTTAAATTACATCTACTCTTGTTGCGTCTTTTTGTAACATCATGAATATACATTTTGGCTTTCAAGTCTGATCTTATTAGTTGTTGTATTTTTTTACACCCACGTGTTAAATTCAAATTCTACGCTCACCAAATATGATACTCAATAAATAATACTCCTTGATGAAATACTACAACATAATTATGTGTGCTTGCAGAATCAATTTATTTGATCATAAACAATACTAGGGTATAATATGAGTTTTAATTAATATGTGGAAAAATACTACTAGGAGTTAAACTCTTTTTAATAAAAAATAATTTTGAATAAAAGATGGAAAACACTAGAGTTTCTACCTAACATGTGAAAAAATTACACTAACTCGATTGAAAATCCAAAGCTAAACTATGATTTATGAAGTCATAGAAAAGGATGCAACTAGAGTATATATATGTTAATATTATGTTTCAACTAAATACATATCATGCTAGAAAAAACATAAATACTATAAATTCTAACTAGAGGTCTCTAATGGAGCCTCCATGTTAACCCTTATGAGACATGTTAATTCTCACGAGACACGATAGAAAAAAAATAGATCATAGAAATTCTCATAAAAATCCAAAACATTTGACTATCAATTCGGTATAACCTAGTTATAGTTGATAATAGTAGCTAATGGATCTATTGTGTAAAAATTACCCACCTCTGCTATTGAGTAAAACAACATAAGGCAATAAATGACCCTATATTCAAACTACCCACATATGCCATTAAGAAACATGATCTAAAGCGTATTTAAATTTACACCTAATTACCCATGTACTCTTATTATGATAGATAATTTGCGTAACCCAATCTTTATCTTATTATTTGAAAATAAATATTCTCTAAAATCTACATTTAAAATTACCAACATCTTTTTATTAAAAATGTTAAAATAATATAGAGCATGTATATATTTATGCATTACCTATTTCTATTAATATTAATATATTAAGATTTGATCAAAGTAAGCATGCATGAGCGATAAATATATATGTTATGTTTCATCACAAAAAATATTTTCTTAACAATTCATATCTAATGATACAAATAAATTGTTTGAAACCATATTAGTAATCATGACATATAATTTATATAGGTTGTTCCTTTACATATATTGATGTATTTTAACTAAATATTGGACATGTCTATATTGACAGTAGAAAGTTCAATCATCGTGAGAAGTATGAGAGACTACTAATGGGTATATTTTCCCAACCCTTTAAGATTAGTTTAGAGCAAAAAGTCAATCATTATATAGCTTAAGTGTTCAAATTCTCTTGAGGTTAGCACTACTAACCCAATCTGAGATCTTACTTCAAGCTCTATCACTTAAATGATATGGCGCGGGTTTCGAATGATTACTTTTGCTATTGTAGTATTTAAGAACGTACTCTAAGACCTAAAATCATTATATTGTTAAAAAGTGCAAAAGGTGGAGCTAATAAAAAATACAATAATCACAAGAGTTTCAACTTGACGGCAAAAAATCTATAGCAGTCAACAAGAATAAAATTTGAAAAAAAAATGAGATTAATGACTTCATAAGATATGTGATGCAACAACAAGGACCGCCATAGTTAATGGCAAGATTTCAAACTAATTACATACTTAAAATATAAAAAGATGCCATGAAATGTAAAAATACAAATATGAATGAAAATCATATAAATAAGTCCCTTGCAAAAAAAATATATATTTGGATATATATAGGCTGTATGAAATAAGTCCCTTGCAAAAAAGATGCCATGAACGTGCATCGTCGGTAGAGTCAGCCGGTCATGTTGCGGTCATTCGACGGTGTCGCACGACCGGCACGGTGCGGCACCGTCGCATGCACCATATTTTTTTTCCCATCGGCGCTGGGGCTGGCATATATCAGCGCGCATCGGTCGTCGACGTCCCAATGTCCCATTCATGTCGCCCGTACGAAGACGAACTCGTTGTACTGCGTTGCTATCTGACGGATCACTGATGCATGCATGACCGTCCGCGCGCCCACTATCAAAACCTCGTCTGATAGCGATGAACTGGCTTATTCTTCTGTCGACGAGTACGGCATGAAACAGGGGGAGGAGGAGGATCGCGCCGGGCGGCCCTCCTGCAGGCTGCAGCTGTGCATTTCACAGGACTCCTGGGACTGCACCGGCAAGCGTCCTGTTCGCTCGGTTTATAAACCATATTTTTTCTACCAATGAACATTATTTTTTTCACACAACAAATCAGCCAACAGTACTTTCAGTCATGGCTTATCAGTCAAGCGAACATGACAAAGATCAGGGCCGGACCAACGGTATCCATTGATTGAGTTGAGTGGGACAGTAGCTCGATCGGATAGAGGGACTACTGGCATGATTGTGGCTGCTCTTGCTCTAGAACTCTTATTAGTTCGTACCGGTACTTTGTACTATAAACCGCGGTGGTGCTGTGAGGACTCCGTCCATCGCTTTCAATTCGTACACGTTTTGCCAAGTATGGTCGATCGTGCGTGTCGACCCGATCGACCTGTGTGGTTGCGCGTCTCCTCATCAGTGACAGTGTGCTTGCCATCGAGAAAAGGTCACTTCTTTTCCGCCGTGCAAGGGAAGGGAGCGCATGCACTTTTCGTACCGCCGGGCATCGCACGATCGATATATGATCGAGCAACGCGCCAAGAATCCGACGCGCTCGCCGAGTGGGAAGAAGCTAAGCGTACGTAGTGCGACGTGATCGAGAGCTGCCTTGTGCCCGCAGATGCACGCGGGCTCGCTGCCTCGTGCTGTGCAGTGGTAGTGCAATTGTGCCTGACATCTGTCTTCAACTCTGGAGTATATATACTTGGCTTGCTTCACTGTCGGCACGCACGGGCCAGATCGATCGATTATTAATCTGCAATAATGTGGATCGCGCTACACAACCGGCGGCCATTGGCCGGTCCGCGATCGCCTGCGTTATCTTGTGTTACCTACGTAAAAGTACAATATATAAAGCCATCCATCGCGTGCACTTTTTTTGCCAACAAAGCGCGCGTACATGCTGTACGTAATGTATGTACTCCTACTAGTATATAGCTCAAATATATAGAACTACACATTGGTCCATGGAAAACGTTGCATGCATGCGGCCAAGGACGCGCCTACACGTGCACGTACTTTCCCGGCCGGCGTCATGCAGCATGGTAGGCCAAAACGCAGAACGGCATATCCGTGTCGTCTCCGTAGTGCACCAGATTCAGGCCGGCCGGGATCAGGCTGAAAAGTGCTAGATGCATCCAGCTACTTACCTGATAAGGTCAGGTACCACCCATAGTGTGCGTGTGATTACATTACGCATTTTGCAGATTAAAGGCGCCTAAGCTTTGATGATTAGTTAAAGATGCCCGTAGAAAGTGGGCACTGCTGATCCAGGCAGGGACCATGTACTAGTCACTCGCAAATGAGAGGTGGATGGGATATTGGGATCCATGTACTAATCCCTCTACGTTTTCGGCAATAGCATGAGCCAACATTAATTACACTATTAATCCTTTATTTGCATTGCCCGAGAGATATAATATGCCGTTGTGCACCATTATGATAATAGTGTTCATATGAATATCGTTGATGTTTGAACAATATATAGTATTATTATGTTGTCAATATAAATGGGATCATCTCCAGTAACATGCAACCTATATGGTCAGGGTGGGCATAATTAACCGAAACCGAGAAACCGAACCGAAAGAACCAGAACCGAAAAAATCGGTTCCTTATTCGGTTCCAAATTTTGAGGAACCGAAATAACCGAGAAAATTTCAGTTCCTACTCTCGGATAACCGAATTAACTGAAAGAACTGAAATTCATAAATTATACTTCACTTGTATTTAGCAAGACTATGTTTGATTTTTGTGTGATGTCTCATAATGAATTGCTATGTATTTGTGTTACTATATTGCTATTGGTCCCTTATCAATTATTATTATCAAAATTAGAGGTAGTGTTGCCTAAATTTTCTTTAAAACCTGCATATTTTTTTGTTGTATTAATCTTTGCTGAAAAAATTCGATTAGTTGGTTAGAACCGGAACCGAACCGAAATAACCAAGAACCGAAATGTTCGGTTCCTAAAATTTTTTGGAACTGATCGGTTCCTATTTTCTAGGAACCGAATTTCATCAATAACTGAGGGAGCCGAACCGAGAACCGAACGCCCACCCTGACTATCTGGTATGTTTTCGGTTTGATTTGGGATGCTCATGCTGGTTGGATCATTATTAATCCTATCATCTAATAACCAGTGAATACTACATATTTTGCCACGTTGATATGCGTCAATTTGCTAAGTTGTTGCACTTGTTTGAGCAGTCGACAAATTATTGGACCGATTTACACCCATCTGTCAAGTTGTTGTAAGTTTACTCCTTTTAAAATATGACAAATCTTATATTACTATATTCAAACATTGGCGAGGTGTTTGGTTGCTAACCACACTTTAGCATACGTAAGTTTGACCAAGTGTTGACAATTGTTTTGTTGGTAAATAAACTTAGACAAGATTCTCCTAAGCTCCACATGTCATAGAATAAAAAAAAGTAACTTAAGATTTCCTTAGACGTGACAAAATATGGATCAAAATTTTCTAGTCACGCTTTTTATGGCTTGCCACACTTACCTAAGGTTAGTCATGGCAAATTATGGTTGGTAACCAAACAACCCTAGTTTATTCAAAAGGACATTAATGATAAGATCTTAAATGTGTTGGCCGCACGCAAAGAGGTAATTCAGCTTGTTGAGTTTATCATGGTGAAACCTGTCTACTTGGATTTAAATCCTCGAATTATCGCGGATCTTTGAAAATTTCCTAAAATTATTGTAAGATTTAATTCCATTTTTTTAGTCATATGCGGCTTTTTTAGTGGTATACGATGCAACGAGCCCATTCACAGTGAGGCATGCACATGTATGGGTGTATGTATGGTATAACTAATCAAATGTTTTCGTACGGTATCATAATAGTAAATAACTCCTAAGGCCAGTGCCCGGACATCCGGACGGGGGCTAGCGTCCGGACGCCCACGCCGCACGCCTACGTTGCTTCACGTGGGGGCACACGCCGCTCCATATCTCGCGCCGCTTCGTCTCGATCTGCGCTCGCATGGTATCCCTCTCGCACTCCCTCCACACCCACGCGAATGCAGGCGGGCCCAGCAGCTGCAGATGGGTCCCACCACAACATGTGCAACACCAGATCTACATTTGCAACATCTAGAGGAAACATTTGCAACATACGTCCGAAGTAGTTAAAACACTTGCAACATGTGTCTGAAACACTTGCGAAACACCATAGAAAACTTGAAAACCACGTGTGTAACCATTGCAAACATTTAGATGAAACCACTTGCAACATACATATGAAAACATTTGAAACACTTATATATATTTATATATATATATATATGCAACATCCAGATTAAACCCTTGCAACATACGTCTGAAACAGATAAAATATTTAGAACCTATACTTGAAACATACGTACATAGCCATTGCAACATGTGCAACATCCCGATCTACTTTTATAACATCGATGTGAAACACTTGCAACACACCTCTGAAATATCTGAAACACTTGAAACATATGCTCGCAACATGCGCTTTCCATCGCAATATCACCTTGCTGCTTGGACGAATGGAGGCTCATCACTGCGAAGCTCCACGCCGGTGTGGAGGTCGGCGACGGTGCATGGAGCTCGCCGGTGCCCCAGCGGAGGCACTGCGATGGGCGAGCACCCGCGCGAGGCCACGGGAGCAGCGTTGGGTGAGCACCTGCGTGAGGAGCAACTGACGAGCACGGCGGCCTGCTCGCGCGAATACCCCCTGCAGCACCGCTAGCGAGCGGCCAGCAGCCGACAAGCACCCCCTGCCTGGCCAGCACAAGCACCACCTGCTACGCTAGCAGTTGGATAGCACCCCCTGCCTGGCAAACACGTGAGTTCGAGATGGGGAGGAGAGTCACAGGGTCCACGATGGAGAGATGGAGGAGAGAGAGAGAGGAGATGGAATCGGAAGATATATTTGTGTGGTGGGAAAATACGTGGACCACGTGATGCCACGTAGCGTCCGTTTGTCCGGGCATGGGACGGACGCCCACGGTGGAGCATTTCCGAAAGGGCTAGCATGGTTAGTAGTAATTAACCTAGATGCGATGTTGTTCAGATAGAATAGTCATGTGTGACTTAAAAAACAATGTACTCTTGTGTGATAGCAAAAGGATACGTACAGTATTCGTACAATATCACAATTAATATTACTAGTAACTCCTAAAAAGGGTTAGCATAGTAACTTAGGAGTAATTAATACTAATCCAGTTGCTATGTTTTTTTTGTGACTAATCCAGTTGCCATGTTGTTCCTATAGAATAGGCATTAAGTAACTGTCTGGCTGGCCTTTGATCTTTCGGTCAGTTTCGGTACATGTCTGGTTCTGGCCCGGTGAAGACTGAAGAACGTATTGGGTCGCCCACTTGGGAAGATGAATCTTGCCGCTAGACGCTAGACGCTAGTACTAGCTTCCTCTCGTCCCGGAAATAGTGGCCATCCAAGGCAACAGACCATGCACAACCCACCGAGCCCTGCCGTGCCGGTGCCGGTGCCGCGCCATACTAGCTGGCAGCTTAGCTCGTAGCACACCTCGTAGCGGCTGTAGCCTTTTTTCTCTCTCATCGACGTCGCGCGCGTCAGGAGAAAAATTCTCTGGCCCGGAGGCACAACGACCGCTCACAAATTAACTTTTACTGGCATTGTCCTAGCCGAACGTACTACGAAAAAGAAAATTAAACCAACAAGAACCAACCAAGACCTCTTTATCCCCCGGCGCGCGATCGATGACCTAGCTAGCCGGCCGGCGGGGTCTAGATCCTTCCTAGTCCTAGCTACTTGGCGCTCACGAACGAGGACCCGGCGGCCAGGCCAGGCACTGGCCGCTGACAAAGATACACACGCGCGCATGTGGAGGCCTGCTCGCCCGCCCGCGCTGACGTCGTGACCCCGTAGCAGAGCACTCGGCACTCGGCCATGTCGCGCGCGCGCACGTACACCTCATCGCCGGCCCGGCTGGCCCGGCCATCGATCCATCGTGCGTGACCTAAAAATCCTCGCTAGCTAATAAATCGCTCGGTCGTCATTGCCCGTTGCCCCCATGTACCTGCAGTGAAATTTTCGTATTTTGGTCTTTTTTGAAAATAATTTTTAGAAAAATACCAACGTCAAAACATTTTCTGAAAATAGACCATTTTTAGACGTCTTAGCACATGACGCCGAGATATGAGGCTCGGCGTCGTGTCACTAGACGCCGAGGTATTGCCACGTCACGGACGACCGGGGTCGTCGTCGACACGTTGGCGCGTGGGTCCGCGACGTCGGCGTCGTGTCAGCCGACGCCAAGTACCCAACCTCGGCGCGGTCTGACTGCGCGCCGAGATCTGGCCCCATCCGGAGCGCGGCCCAGGCGGCCCAACAAAGCACGGTGGCCTAGCAGCTCGGCGTTGGGTCACTTAACGCCGAGCCTCCAGACCTCGGCGTGACCCGACTCAACGCCGAGGTCTGGACCCTTTAGGCCGCGCCGAGGCCCCTTCTTCTTCCTCCCTTCATTCTGAAACCGCCGGACTCCCTCTCTTTCTCTTCTCCCCCGCGCCGCCAGCAAACCCTAACCTCCAAAATCGACCCCCGGTGCCACGATCTCGGCTCCCGAAGCTTCCTCGAGGTAATGGTCCCTCCCCTCCTCCATTCTATCCGCGTAGATGTGCTTACATTGTCCCTAATCATGTGGAATCATGGTTGTTTGGTGATTTGGTATATTTGTGTTTGCATTTGCAAAATGTATGGCTTAGGATGATTGAGTGCATTGTTGTTTAACTGTTTTATGTGATGAACATGTTAGGTTAGTTTGGTTTCTAGTTATTTTGGTCATTAGGGTTATTTGTTTATTGTAGGTGTCATTAGGGTTAGTTATTTGTTGGTCATTAGGGTTACTATGTATTTTATTTATTTGTTGGTCATTACATTTTAATTTGTTATGACTAGAAATGATTATGTTGTTGGGGTTGAAAAACGATGAAATGATATATTTTAGTTTCTACTTATTGGATTGAAATATATTCATATGTTACACTACTTGTTGTGTGATGGCTGTAGATGGATAAATTAGTGAGGTTGCATCATGGAGGCCGTATTGTTAGGACAAGAGATGATAGTTTGGAATTTCTGGACATGTGTGAGGAGTTGTTGATTTTTTCTGAAACACCATCTTTGACCCAGTTAGTGGAGCGAGTGAAGGTTAAATTAGGCTGGAATGAAGGAGACGTGCATGTTCAGTTTGAAGGTGTCATAGATGTTGGGTCATCGAAGGGTCATCGGATCAAGCGGTTGCTCAAAATTACAAGCGAGACTGAATGGAATGATTACAAGGCAGTTGTATTGGCCTCAGAAGTGCGATCTTTGGATTTAGTAGTAAGTAAGGAGTCCGGCTTAGGAAATGATAACTTCGAAGCATGGCCATCTTCCCCCGCTCACATAGGTTATGGTCCTTTGCCTGAAGAAGAAATACTTGTCACACAACTAGGCTACGGTAGAGATGAGGAAGAGAATCCGGTTGCCGATGGTGAGGGCAATCATGATAGTGATGAAGAGGATGATGATTATGTAATTGTTGATGCAGAAGAAGGTTTGGATGACGCTAGCGGAGACTTTTCTATTGAGGATGAGCTTAGCGACGAAGATGATCTTAGTAGTGAAGAAGACTTTGGTGATGCTAGGGCTACGAACCGTTTTGACATGGAGATAGCTGGAGATGATGAGTCCTTCGTGAGAGGAGATAGCCGAAGACTCGATGACGATCGCATACTGTTGGTCGTCTCAATTTAAGGGAAATAGAGATATTGTCTAGGGTCTTGCCTTTGAGAGATCCACTAGTTGGTGATTTCGAGGACCTTAGCCATGGTCATAGGGCGATAGTGATGATGGGGCCAAGTGATACAAGCTGTGCTGATGTTAGCGGTTGCCTCATCATACGGAAGGGCATATTGTTTGCTACCATGGATGAGTTGAAATCATGATTGCAAGAGTACTCCATTGTACATAACCGACCTTTTAGGGTCATCAATTCATTCAAGGAGAAGAGGTACCTTGTTGCTTGTGAAGAACAACAAGTGTGGTTGGAGAGTATGTGCTAGGGAAGGCGAAAGGCGGGCAAATGGAAGATTACCTCGATTGAAGCAACCACATGTTTGTGTGCCTCTTTGAGGCGGCGAAGAGAACCATCTGTGACTCAATTCTAGGTTCATTGCAAGGCAATTATGCCCCGTGGTGAAGCATATGCCAACCATTACGGTGTCTGCGTTGGTTGAGATCATCTTCCAATGGTACAATTACTATGTCAAGTATGGGAAAGCATGGAGGGCAAAGCAGCGTGCACTGGAAATAATATTTGGAAATTGGGAAGAAGCTTATGAGCGCCTCCCTGTAATGTTGAACGCAATGAGGGCTGTAAATCCTGGGATGCACTTCGAGTATTTACCTAAGGAGGGTGAAACAAGGAATGGTAGCCAGGTATTTGGAAGGGCGTTTTGGGCATTCGGGCAGAGCATCGAAGCATTCAAGCATTGCAGGCCCGTCATCTCAATTGATGGGACCTTTCTTACAGGGAAATTTGAAGGTACAATGCTTATTTGTATTGGGACAGATGTAGAGGACCAGCTTGTGTCATTGGCCTTTGCGATTGTTCGGAAGGAGGACACGGATAGTTGGTGTTGGTTTCTCAGGCTAGTAAGACAAGTGGTAATTGGTCTGGGACGTGATGTTTGTGTGATATCCGATAGGCATCTTTGGCATTACGAATGCCGAGAACAAGAGATTCTGGTTACGGCCTAAATACATCACCGGTGGTGCACCAGACACCTTGCTCAGAATCTTATAAGGCGTGATCACACAAAGGACAACTTCAAATTATTTGAGGAGGTTTGTAGGCAGCAAGAGGTTCAATTATTCAAAGACAAGTTAGATGCCCTGAAGTTAGCCACAAATGTTGATGGCAGGCAATTCTTGAGTGAGTTGATGGCGTCGAAGGATAAGTGGTCACTTGCATATGACACGGGTGGTTGGAGATGGGGCTTCATGACTAGTAACATGGCAGAGATGTTCAACAGCCTTCTAAGAGGTTGTCGTGGTCTGCCTGTGACTGCTATTGCCTCATTCACCTTCTACAAGTTGAATTCTTGGTTTGTTTTGAGGAAGAAGCATGCGAGGTCTCTATGGACAGCAGGCAAAGCTTGGCCACTTTTAGCATCTCAGGAACTAGCTTTCTCAAAGAAAAAGTCTAAACGACACAAGGGTTCATGTTTCGATCCGATCAACCATGGATATGAGATTCTAGAGGGTGGCGGAACTAACATTGGTGGTGAAGACCGGGGTGCTCGAAAACATAAAGTAGTGATCAATGAGAACAAGTGTACGTGTGGAAAACCGATCATATACCATAGGCCTTGCTCCCACATGATTACAGCCTGTCGCCTTAGACGTGTTGACCCTGAGGTCCCTCCCCGTATGGCCGCGGAGTTCTCTTTGAGGAACCTAATGAGCACCTAGAATCCTCAGTTCGAGCCATTTCTTGACGAGAGTCAATGGCCTACTTATGATGGCCCCAAGTATGTGGCTGATCTTGGTTTACTCTGGAAGAGTAGAGGACCTAGGCGGTGAAGCGGTTCAGGATGGACATGGGTGAGCCATGAAAGGTAGATCAACCACAGTAAGGTTGGGAGACATTTTGTAGAGGACACCCAAAAGAGCCGTGCTTCGTTGCCATAAGCCGGGCCACAATAAGAGAAAATGTCCTGAACTACTTAGACAACAGGTATCCATCAAGCTAGCTACTAGAATTGCTTTGTGTAATGGTACATTGGTTTACTTTTGTTTTTTTTATTTTTATGTTACTTCATACCACATACACATGCTTTAACTTATACTAATGGTTTGGCATTGCTTATGTTGCAGGATGGATCGGTTCCCCCTTCTTGATCCAAGGTTCGATGAGCACCACCGGGCTCGGAGGATCAAGAACGGAGAGGTATATTCAACAATTCGTATGAAAACATTGCATTGTTCATGTTTTGCTCTATAGTCCATGCTCTTTATAAAGTGACATGAACTAATACTTTTTCATGCTTGTCTTTTTTTTGCAGGTTTTGAATGTGCTGAGGCCAATGACACATGAGGCCTCTACGACCATGGTCTACGACGAGAGGTACACGCCCCTCCTGAAGCTAGCGAACCTTGCTACCGTTGCTCGTGTTTGTCGTCGAGGCACGCCACCTTTCAACCAGCGGCGCTGACGGCGTTGATAGATCGGTGGCGTCCGGAGACACACAGCTTTCACCTACCATGCGGGGAGATGACGGTCACTCTCGAGGACGTTGCCATGATCCTTGGAGTCAAAATCCGAGGATTCCCAGTGACAGGAGACACGGAGTCTGAAGGATGGCAGCAGCGGGTTGAGCACTTCTTGGGACGGCCCCTAGCGGCAGTTGAGGCTGGCAAGAAACGGCGCAGCAGTGGGGTGTCCCTGAGGTGGCTTCATCAGCAGTTTCGGGAGTGCCCACCCAACGTAGACGTCAAGACCGTGACATACTACTGTCGGGCCTACATCCTCCACATGTTAGGTACGGTTCTCTTCCCTGACGGCACTGGAGACACGGCGTCCTGGATGTACATCCCGTGCCTTTTGAACTGGGAGGATACCGGCAATAGGAGTTGGGGCTCGGCTATACTTGCCTTCCTGTACCGTCAGCTTTGCGAGGCTTGCCGCCGTCCTGGAGGCGCGCACGCTACAATGTCAGGGTGCATCACACTGTTGCAGGTAATAAAGCAAAGTTGTACAAGTTTCCACTATAATTCAATGTTTTTTCTTAACAAAAGTGATTAACATTCATGTTTCCACTTTTTTTTTGCAGATTTGGATGTGGGAGAGGCTTCCAGTTGGGAGACCGCATCAGCTTGATCCCCCACAACCTTGGTTTCCTCAAGGAGACGCAGTTGTCGCCCCTACCGTGGCACACCTCTACGAGCGAGCCCACGGAACATACCACGTGTCACGCCACGCGTACATCAGCTTCACCAACGAGCTGGACACCCTTTTGCCACAGCATGTAAGTTTCCCACCCTTTTGCCCTAATCGAGGATATGTGCACAAATTGAGTGTCGACTAGTTGATGACGACGTTGTGTACAGGTTCAATGGAGCCCATATCGGCGGAGGCAAGTAACGGATCTCAACTTGAGCACCTTGTGCATGGCAGACGAGGACGTCTGGACGATGAGGACCCCCCTTATTTGTTTCTATGCAGTGGAGTACCATCTCCCTCACCGTGTAGCACGACAGTTTGGTAGGCTGCAACCTTCTCCGCCCGATGATTTCTCCACCGGTTGGCAGCTCCACAAGTACGTAACATACAATATTTTGTTCGTTTCACATGAAAGAATCATTGAGTAGGCCTTCATATTGCTGATTTGGTGTAAAATTTGCAGGTTCAACAGACAAAAAAATAAGAAGATCACCAACTGGCAGCTGGAGCATCAGCGCTACATTGATGAGTGGATGTTGATGGAGCAGAACAACATGGGCATCCACGCCGTCCATCGTGACAAGGCATTCCATGATTACCTTGTTTGGTTTGGTCAACGAACAAGGCTTCAATTGAGGCCCGCTTGGACGGAGCAAGACATTGCTGACATTGCGAGCGAGGATGAGGGCAACAACCCATATGACCAAGCTACCCGAGAAGGCAGGCAAGTTGAGATCGCCCCTACGTTAGCCAGAGCTGTAAGTGATACAACTATTTCAATCTTTGAGGTCTTTACTGTGATGGAGACTTAAATTATTGTTTTTGTTGCATAGAGCATGGAGATAATGAGGACAGTGGCCGACCAAGGAAGGGCATTGATGATTCCTGTGGGCGATCCTGATGAGGCCTCCATGTTACGACAGCACATTCAGGTAGTCTCCTCTCATTCAGTTGATGTTACATCTTTATATAGTTTTGCGACCAACCCCACTTACTAATAGTGCTTTCAAAATGCAGCGTGCCATGCATCGCCTACGAAAGGTAGCTGCACGCCTTGGATGTAGACGTTCCCCGGATGTGGCAGTCCCACAACAGCTTGGTGCTGGACCTTCTACTGCACATGTTGGAGGGACTTCATCTTCACATGGTGCACATGGTGGCAGGACTTCTTCTTCACATGGTGCAGCAACTACTGCAGAGGGTGGTCAAGGACATGGTCATTATGATGATGAAGATGATGAAGGACAGGGAGAGTACTATGATCATGAGTATGATGAGATTGGCATGTCCCAGCTTGGAGATGCACCCCAAGGAACTCAAGGCCCCTCCGGTTCTGGACGTCCACATAGGACGCTCAGACCAGTGGACAGGTACACTCCAGGTACCTATCCGTTTGGGAGGGGAAAGCGTTACGCTCGCCGTCCACGTTAAGGTACAAGGAGCGATAAAAGATCCAAAGACTTCATATGCTTTATTTTGTGCATGGACTATGTATGCATTGGACCTTGTACTATGTTTGGACTATGTTTGTTGATTGATGAAGCATATGTATGGACTATGTTGGATGTTGAATGTGTTGGACTATGTTGGATGCTTAATGTGTTGGACCTTATGTATGTACGGATGTTGAATGAATGTGTCTGTCGGTGTGGTCATGTGTTATGTGAATGTGTGGAACGTCGCCATGTTTCATTTTTCCAGCTATTAAGGGCCTTCGTCGCAACTCACAAGGAAGAAGGGGTGTCATCATCCCCATCCTCCATGTTACGATCAACCTCTGTTGGATCCACGGTGACATGGCAAGCACGCAAAGGGGACGAAGCGGCTTAGGAGAGTCGGGGAGCTAGCGAGCTCAGGTCCGTTGTTGGCACAAGGTCATCGTCGGCTGATTAGAGTAGTGGGAAATAGTGAAGCAAATCAAAGAAGAGATGGTATATTTTGGTGAACCCAGGGGCTCGGCGTTTAGTCATTTGACGCCGACACCTAGTACATACTGGAAAACAATTCACCGAAGCGCCGAGGTGCCCAACCTCAGCGTTTAGTCATTTCACGCCGACCCCTGGTACATACTGGAAACCCTTGCATCGAAGCGCCGAGGTGCCCAAGCTCGGCGTGGGGTAAATTGACGCCGAGCCATGAAACTCGGCGTGTTACGACTAAGCGCCGAGGTTCGGCCCAAACCGGGCCACGGCCGTTGCCAAACCCTAGGGTTGGCATGGGCCGACTCGACGCCGAGCCTCAGCCCAACTCGCAAACGGCCGAGCCAAACCCTAGGGTCGGCGTGGGACGACTCAACGCCGAGCCTCAGCACACCTCACCCACGGCCGAGCCAAACCCTAGGGTCGGCGTGGGCCGACTCAACGCCGAGCCTCAGCCCAACAAAACCCAAACCATTTGGTATATGTTGCGATACTATTTGCATGATTCAAATGAAAAATCTTTCTCAACGATTCCTCTTCGACTAACACGAGTTATACTAATAAGAGTAGACAAGTTATATTTATGTTTGTATGTTTGTTCCTGCAGGAAAAACCGATTGTTGGTTCGATTTCAATCCCCTATTTTTAGAGAGACTCAAATCTTTTTTTTTCAGTTTGGGAATCAACCATAGTACATGAAACTTAGAGGTAGGTAAACTGCAATTTATGAAATAGCGGAGGCACAACGATTACACTCACATCAAAAGTAACAATGGCATGTCGCAAACTAAACCTAGCATGCCTTAGGGGATTGAAAGAAACAAGTGATACAGACATTGCAAAGGGTACACACTCACATAAAAACTAACAAGGGCATGTTGCAAACTAAAACTAGCATGCCTTACGAGATTGAAAAGAATAACTCATACAAGCATTCCACATTCGGATTGACTAACAAATGTTGGTCCTAATAATGCTCCCACATATTGAACTGAGTTGCGCCTTCCCCATAGTATCCTCCAGTTGATGGAGGCGGTGGTGGTGGCGGTGGCGGTGGAGAAGGAGGTCCGTCCTTCTTATGGTACGGGCACTCGCAGTACGGATTATTGCATAGTGCCTCATCTGCATCATTGCTGTTGTCGTCGTCCGACTTGTCCCTGTTACCACTTCCAGGGCCATACTCTAGGTCAAAGATGCGTCCCTGTAGATATGTGATGTACTGTTGATGGGGATAAATAGGAGGAGGGTCGACCCATCTAGTGAAGCCACAGTTATCTGGACAGCTTGAATCCTGAAAACCCATCTACCAATAAGTACTACTAGAAATTAAATGCAAATCTAAAAAATGAGAGAGTTCAAAGGCAATACAAATCCTCGCGGGCATCTAAAGAAACGACGGCCTCCACCGTCACAGTCGTTGTACATCTGCACAACGCAATCCAAACCGTGGCGGCATTTTGGCCAATCTTCAATGCGCTTCTCGTATGATCTAAGAGGTCTCTCACGGGTGAAGTCACTCTTCCTCTCCAAAGGAAATTCCTCTATTGGTTCTTCAAAAGAATCAGGACCCAGAGAACCCTCCCACACAATCGAAGGCCCCTTCCTCACCCCCTTTCCTCTCCCTCCGCCGAAACCCTTTCCACTCGAGGAACCTCCGCTCGACATTTGCTAAAACTAAACCAGAAAACAAGTTGTGTGGATGTGGAGCAAGACATGGAGCACTATATATAGAGATGAAGGCAGGTTCACCATGAATGCTACTTGACAAAAAACATGTGTGCGTACTCATTTATTGAATCTGCAAAGGCTAGATGCTTCATCTGAAAAGCCTACAACCATGACTGGTCATTTCATCTGAAAAGGCTACACCTGTGTTTTGTCACTTCATCTAAATGCAGTACATCACTCTGATATTAATTCATTGCGTATACGGATACAACAGTAAACGAATCTAGGCTTTTCAGTGAGTTTTCAAATAGACTTGTAGCCCTTTCAGTGACTGCAACAGTACTTGTAGCCCTTTCAGTGACTGCAACAACACAAGTAGTCTTTTCAGTGATACAAACAGTACCACTACAGTCTTAGGATAGTTAACGAAGTACAGGGCATAAGACCATCTGAAATAAAATCATAGTGCATTACAACATAATAAAAAAAGTCCAGGAAATAAGTTCATCTGAAATAAAAGCAGAGTGCATTACAACATAGTAAAAAAAGTCCAGGGCTACACGACATCGCTCGTGAATGAACCAAATACCTACTGAATGCAACGAGACCACTTTCCCTTCCTCTCGGCATCGGGATTCTCCTCCATCGCTGCCTTCGCTCGGCGCACACGCTCAAGCTTCTTCTCCCTCTCCGCCCTGTACGCAGCAACACGCCTCCTTTTCTCCTCTTCCTTATGCTCCTTTTTCTATAGCCTCCAGTCTGCGTCTCTGCTCAAACCTCTCCTTAACCTCCGCATCCCACTCCTTCAGGTCTTCTAGACGCTGCTTGTCTAACTCCTTGATCTCAGTGTTAATCCACTGCTCAAAGTCACACAGTGTCAATCCACTGCTCAAATTGAAATGTAATGACCAACAAATAAATAAAATACATAGTAACCCTAATGACCAACAAATAACTAACCCTAATGACACCTACAATAAACAAATAACCCTAATGACCAAAATAACTAGAAACCAAACTAACCTAACATGTTCATCACATAAAACAGTTAAACAACAATGCACTCAATCATCCTAAGCCATGCATTTTGCAAATGCAAACACAAATATATCAAATCACCAAACAACCATGATTCCACATGATTAGGGACAATGTAAGCACATCTACGCGGATAGAATGGAGGAGGGGAGGGACCATTACCTCGAGGAAGCTTCGCGAGACAAGATCCGGGCACCGGGGGTCGATTTTGGAGGTTAGAGTTTCGTGGGGACCGTGGAGGATTTGGGAGGCGTGGGGGAATGAAGGAAGGGAGAGAAGAAGAAGAAGGGGGCCTCGGCTTAAAGGGTCCAGACCTCGGCGTTGAGTCGGGTCACGCCGAGGTCTGGAGGCTCGGCGTTAAGTGACCCAACGCCGAGCTGCTGGGCCACCGTGCTTTGTTGGGCCGCCTGGGCCGCGCTCCGGATGGGGCCAGAGCTCGGCGCGCAGTCGGACCGCGCCGAGGTTGGGTACTTGGCGCCGGCTGACACGACGCCGACGTCTCGGACCCACGCGCCAACGTGTCGACGACGACCCCGGTCGTCCGTGACGTGGCAATACCTCGGCGTCTAGTGACACGACGCCGAGCCTCATATCTCGGCGTCATGTGCTAAGACGCCTAAAAATGGTCTATTTTCAGAAAATGTTTTGACGTTGGTATTTTTCTAAAAATTGTTTTCAAAAGAGACCAAAATACGAAAATTTTACTGTACCTGCATACATGAGGCTGTCCTGTTATTCGTTCCCTATAAAAAGCGCCTGGGAGTCATGGCTGCCGAGGCGTGAGAGTGCCAGACGCACTAGCTAGCTACGAGTAGTACTAGCCAGAGCGCCAGCAACTTGCTGCATTGCCTGTTGCTCGCCCCAGCAGGCCACCACCACCAACCAACCGCCGGCGGCAGCGGCAGCGGCAGCCGCGAAAGCTCCCTCGCGCAGCCCGGCACCGGCGGCTGGCCCGGCCGTCCGGCTATCCCGCGATCTTGTTCCTCGCTGTCGACAATATATTTGATTTGATCACACACATTCTCCGGCGCCGTTTCCGCACCCCGCGGATGCGGCAACGTACCGCCGCTTCTCCCGCGGCGGGCTGAGCCGCTAGCTTGGACGACTTGGAACCAACAGATCGAAGCAGGAGCTATACGGCGGCCGAGCTTGGAGGCCAGCGAGGCAGGCACTACTACTGCGGCTACTAGCAGGCTGAACTGGCCAGGTATGTACGCACGTCATATGCTACACTACACCGTACCCCTTCTTCCTTCCGCCGTGATTCGTACGGCTTTGTTTGTTTACATATGTATGCTCCGGCCCTCCGCCGGCCGGTGGATCGATGATATCGATATATGCATGCATACGCGATAAGACGATCGACGTGGACGTGGACGTGGACGTCCCATGATGTGTGTTGTCTGTTCGTCCAAACTTCAAATAAAGGAGAAACAAGTGACGTGCCATTGTAGCCTTGTAGGATTGCGTTTCTTTCGTTCTCCCACTACTGCACAAACGTTTTTTTTAGGGGCGGCTCGTAATTCTTTGTAGGGGCGGTTTGACCAGCCGCCTCTACCAAACCGTCTCTACAAATCATGTATTTGTAGAGGCGATTCTCAGGCCGTCCCTACAAATCGATTGGTAGGGGCGGCTATAGTACCAGCCACTCCTATAATACCGGTTTGTAGGGGCGGTTCAGTCTAGAACCGCCCCTATAGTACATTTTCCCGTAAAAAAAATTTAAATTTACAATTCAAATTCGACCAAAACACTGTTTGTTTCCGCATATTCCATACAGCGTTCGCGTTGCCGAACGCCCTGCGACCAACGTTCCGAACCGCATTCGCGTTGCCGAACGCCCCGCGACCAGCGTTCCGAACCCCTTAGACTACAAGTACAAGAGTATTATATAAACTACAATTACAAGTCCAATTCACAAGAATATATACAATCTATCATTAAATAGACATAATTCACAAGGTAAAACCAATGTCAAATTCCATACACATTGTTATCGATGTCCTAGAGCTAGCCTTTCAGTCTTACGAAGGTGTTGGTACTGAGGATTACTACCTAAGTCAGACTCTCGGTCATGGTAGACGCCTTTGATGTGTACAATCTGGTCCAATATGAAGTTGCAAAGGTCATCGACGAGCTCTAAGAGTTGGTCATCCTTGTATGGGTCTCTTTTCATTTCTTTCTCTTCTTTCCACTACAAGAGAACAAGTTTCGGTTTAGTATTTCATACCATGTACGAAGTTTTTATACTACGGGTGAAGAGGTTTAAACTTACCCTTAAGGGGTGTCTTCTGTAGGCACGAATGTTACTCATCATAGAACATATATAGTATCCACAATGTACACTCCCAGGCTTCTGCTTGGGGCACTGTGTGTTTTGCATATGAAAATGTTAAGTAATGCTTTTAACAGTCATGTAATGGAGTACTGAAGAAGTAAGTTACACTTACCGCACATAGTGTTTTTATAGCCAGCTTTTCCTTCCTTGCTGGATCATGCCTTCCGTGATGTTTAGTGACATAGAACCTAAATGCCCTGTTCAGAATTATTTTAGCAAATACAACTTGTTAGTATCCAAAAGTAAACATTACAAGTATGTATACAAACATATAAGCTAATGAGGATTATCGATATGTATACGTCGTGAGAATCGATATGAAGTCTTTGTATGTCACCGGGTCCCTATCTATTGAATCAAAGACCTATGCCATGCTCCTCCCGACATCGACGGCTATACAAATCCAGTGATTGCTGCATGAATTTAATCATAGAACTAGATAAGCTCTTTTGCATCGAATAAAATATATCGAACAAAGCTTTAAGTATAGAGTTGAACTTACTCGAAGTTGTATGATAGCCATATAGTAGAGTGCTGTTGGAGAATTTTGAAAGCCAGGGCAATGTATGCCGCAACCTTACGGGACTCTTCCCTTAGTTTCGCCGTACGAATGTGCTCTTTCTCCCAAAGAGTCTTTGCAGCAGCTAGCTCTTTGACATCCAGTTTCCACTATTTAGGGTAATTAAAATTTGTTTGGGCTATAGCGTGAGGGTCTATATACCCGGCTTCACACTTGGCATTTGTTTGACAATGTGCACTTGCATTCTACAAATCACGGTGTGGGTTAGTTACAACAAAATTCAAAGATTACATTCATATCATATCGGGAGGACAAGGACTTACAGGCACCACGTGCGAATTAGATTCATCTCCATTGCTCCTAGGTAAAAGCATGTCTGCATGTCATTGAAGTCAAAGACAATTTTTCCGGCTGGACTTCCAAATGTGCTGGTGGGAAAGCATGCTTGTATGAGGTCTATGCTCGTTGGGAGAACACGCAAGTACCAATCATGGAACCTTCTCATTCTAAGTGGTAGGCGCTAGATGTCCCGGTTTGGTAGGAATGGCTTGCCTCTTTCATATGTTTTCGGGCAATCCTTTGACCATTTGATGGCATCAACATTTGGATACTGCTTTGCAATTTGGTGAAGTTTGCTAGTGACGGCCTCCTCAGAACCCCATGATGGGACTTTTTTAACTTGGTTCTCAGGCTTGAACTGGTCATGGGAATACCACTTGGACACCGACGAGACGTCTTTCATCGGAACATAAATTGGCCTTATGGTGATTAGATGCTTCTTTCGAAGTTCCCATTCAGGCACGTCCTCATCTTCTTGTGCATCACCTTCTTTAGAAGGCACTCGTTGTTCATGTATCGGCTATGCTTGTTGAGAAGATTGTGGCATCTCATCATGCACTTGCTCGGTACGAGCTGGAGAAGGTTGTGGCATCTCATCAGGCACATGCTCGCTAGGAGGCGGGGAAGAATGTGGCATCTCAGGAATGTGGTGGTCACGAGACGGTAAAAATATCTCCCCGACCTTAACAACTCGCTCCAAATTTTGGAGAGGGGGATGCAGCGAAGAAGCAGTCAATATAATGTCATGTTTGTGCCAGAGGATGAACTGCCCAATAATGTCTCCAAGTAACACTAGCCCCTCGGGAGTTGCGTAGTCTATCCTCCACTACATGAACTTGGGCTTCACGGTATGCACCTCGACCCTAGTGTAGTTCGGTGGTATCTTATTATTGTGGTGTAAGCCACCGGGAGGATGTGCCACACCCGTTGCCACCTCCATCACAGTGTTCTGTCAGCCGCTGAGAAACACCAAGGTGCAACTAGTTGGTTCCCGTATACGATCGACGGGGGTTGTGGCTGTAGTGGAACCTTGGCTGCTAGGAACTTTTGGAGGGCTGCCAACTAATGCCAGTTCTCCCGGCGACGTCACTAATATCCGTGGCTCCATAGACAGTCCTTGCTCCTCCAGCGCCTTCGCAACTAGAGCCTTCACTCGGAGCTCATGATTAGTCTCCCGGTCTCTGCCATGTTTCTTGTACATGTGTCTGTCCACTTTGAATCCTTGCTTCCAGTTCGTCCTTTCCCTAGCCCCCTGGTGCGGCCTGTGTGCTACATGTTTCCCAAGCCAAGGCTAAGCTCGTCCCTCTCTCTGGAAGGATTTAATGAACCCTTCTCCTTGTCTTCAGCATATTTCACTATCCTTAATACAGCCTCTTGAGTCTCTGGCTTATCAAACTTAAAATTACCGCCGAATGATTCTATACTCCTCGCATATATCCAATTCCTTGAGCGTATCTTCAAATTTGTCACATCGATATTCCCAGCAGTTGCGGCCTCTTCGTCCATCTTCCTAAACTGATCTTCCTTGGCATAGTAGCCACCGGGGCCTAAATGATGGTGGTGTTTGTTCCTCTTCGCCAGCTCGGTGTTACGGGCACTGAGCTCCAATGCCTCCGGTGAAGTCTTTTGAGCCACGAGCTCCTCCCATTGACTAGGAGTTATTTTGCCGAACTCGTTGAAGGGAGTTAACCCCTTTTGGATATACTTCTTGTTGAGCTCCGACCTCCAACGTCGGAATGACTCTCCCATCATCCTGAAAAGCATTTTTTTACCAGTTCGTGCTTACCCTCCGAAAATCTAAAATTGAGCTTCACCTGCCTATCCCATAGTACATTCTTTTTGTTCTCTGGTACCACTTTCTAGTTAGGAATTGCTGGGTTCAATTTATCTCTTACTAGGGCCCCGATCGCATTACATAATCGTCCTCTTAATTCCTTCGGCTCAAGGATCTCCCCTGCTGGCCCAACCTTCGTTATCACATAGCACGCCTTATCTAGATATAGATTTGCTTTTCTATCCCCTCGTTTCCTCTTAGGCTTGGTAGTCGTGGTTGTGTCTTGAGGTTGTGGAGCAGAGGCATCGTGATCCGTCTCTATGGCTGTTGCCTCTTGATAAAGGTCAGAGATCACCAACAACAAGGTACCAATGGAAACCTCCTCGGGGTGGCCCGATCTTCACGACAGTAGGTTGGAAATCACAAGATAACTTGCTACGAACAGCGAAGGATAACTAGCTTTATACCTACCAAGGTTGGACGTGACCAAGCGACGGGGAGAGAGAGACATCGAAACCGCGATGACTTTGACTCGATCTCCGAACGACCGCGGAACCACGACCGGAGCTAATCCACACAAGGCAGGGCAGCCGTATTGGAACCCGCAAAGCACGAACTAGTGGATCCCAGAGCAATCTCTTCACAAGTCTAGGAAGAACAAGGAAGAACAAGGGTTTGAGTAAGCACTCGGCAGCTCGGCTGCAATATCACTGGAATTATCAAATCATTCAAAAAGTCCTTTTCTAGTAGCCTAGAGGTGGTATTTATACTATGAGAAGTTTCTAAGATAGATGTGAACTGAAGAAGCCACGTTGGAAGGTGGAAGGACTAGAGCATTCACGAAGTGGTCTTCAGTTTCCGCGTGTCTTCTGGGCTTCTGGGCAGTCTTTAATGTTTGGTCATAACTCCTTCCACGAATTATTGTACAATGGTACAGTTTTGGCACGGGCTCTTTAGCTTCATGCAGACTATTGAGCTTCGGAGCAGTCTTCACTAAAACTGGTCGAACGCCCAGCTCTTCTCTCTGATCCATCCTTGAGGTATCCTTGTCTTCCTTCTCGGAGAACCTAAGTAATAACAACATGCATGACTTAGGTAGCTTGAAATTACCATCAATGTTTAATTGAAATTCACAAAGTAGCGCGTGCACCTCTTGTTGTATCTTTTTGGCACGGCTATGGGTGATTGGTCCAGTAGGGACTTGAAGGGGAGTATCAGCTGGTGAGGTGGTCAGAGAGGTTGCCGAGGTCGGTGAAGTGATCGGAGAGGTCACCGAGGTGGTCGGAGAGGTCGCCGAGGTGGTCGGAGAGGTGATTAGAGTGGTCAGAGAAGTTGTCGGAGTGGTCGCCGAGGTTCCCAGAGTGGTCGGAGAGGTGGTCGGAGTGGTCGCCGAGGTCTCCGATGCAGGCGTGGTCACATCATCCTCCCCCCCTTGAAAAGGAGTCGTCCTCGACTCTTCTAATCCAAAGAATAAAGAGAGGTCTTGGCAGATCAATTTCATAAGCGTTGTCATTGATCTTGCGTAGCACTTTGAATGGACCGTCAGCTCGGGCTTGCAACTTGCTTTTGCGTTGTTCAGGAAATCTGTCCTTGCGTAAATGCACCCAAACCAAGTCTCTGGTTCAAATAACACCTTCAAATCGACCTTTATTGGCGTGCTTCGCATACATCTGGTCATCTTTTCAATGTTTGTCAGAGAGCTCTATCATGAATGATCTTGACAAACTCGGCTCGCTTGCTTGCATCGAAGTTTACGTTCTGCATAGGTAAAGGCAAAAGATCTATGGGGGCGATGGGTTTAAACCCATATACAATTTCAAATGGACAAAATTTAGTGGTCGAGTGTACAGCCACATTGTATGCAAGCATTGGACATGTGACAAACTTTCTTCCCAAAGTTTCAAGTTCTTCTTGAGGATAGCTTCATGATAGCATTGATAGAGTATGGTTCACAACTTGGTTTGTCCATCTGTTTGTGGATGACACGTCGAGAGAATAGCAACCGTGTTCCAAGTTTGCCCCACAAAGTTTTCCAAAATAACTCAAAAATTTAGTGTCACGATCGGAAACAACAATGGTTCGTGGCACTCCATGTAGTCGTACAATTTCTTTGAAAAACAATTCAGCGATATGTGAAGCATCATCGCTCTTGTGCATGGAATAAAATGTGCCATTTTGCTAAAATGATCAACCACAACAAAGATGGAATCCCTTCTCCGCTTGGTTCAAGGTAAGCCAAGCAACAAAATCCATGGAGATATGTTCCCAAGGCACACTAGGAATAAGCGGGAGAGTGTATAATCCATGAGGATTCACATGGGACTTAGCTTTGTGGCATGATTAGTTGACAAAGAACATGTCTCTCCACATCTTTTCTCATCTTTGGCCAAAAGAAGTGGTCGGTAAAGACTTATTACATCTTCTTGCAGTGAAATGTCCCATGAGTCCTCCTGCATGGGCTTCTGCACAAAGTAAAATTTGAGCGAGCAATCGGAATCTGAGTTTGTTAGCTCGAAACAAAATCCATTATTCACATGAAATTTTTCCCATCCTTTGCCGTCTCGACACTTGGAATATGGAAACAAAATATGAATCGATTTGCATATAAATCTTTTATGCTTTCTAAGCCAAGAATCTTAGCGTCAAGTTGGGTTAGCAAAGTGTGATGTCGAGACAAAGCATCTGCTACAACATTCTCTTTTCCTTTCTTGTACTTGACAATATGGGGAAATGACTCAATGAATTCAGCGTGTGCTTAGTATTCTTCTTTGAAAAAGAAGAGAATGGCCGGTGACACAATCATTCCATACCGGAGGCATGATTAAGGACAAACATATGCATCATCGTTGACAATGGATGTATGTAACAATGCCAATAAAGGTCATTGAGTCAAGATGTTATTTGAACCAGAGACTTGGTTTGGGGTGCATTTACGCAAGATGTGATTTCAACGAACAACGCAAAAGCAAGTTGCAAGCCCGAATGACGGTCCATTCAAAAAGCTACGCAAGATCAATGACAACGCTTATGAAATTGATCTACCAAGTACTTATGGTGTGAGTACCAGTTTTAATGGGGGAGGATGATGTGAAGAGTCTCCTGGTGACAAGGAGGAAGGGGGAAAAGAAGGAAGAGCAGGAGAGGCTGCTGAAGGCGAAGAAGAGGATGATGATGATGATGACTCGGAAGAGGGATATGTAAGTCCCGAGGATCCTTTCCCACGTGAAGCCAGAAGGAGACCAACGGAGGAAGATTTGGACAAGGATTTTGACCCGAATGAGGAGGTAGGGAAAAAGCCTTAGCTTGTAAATTTTGCTAAAGCTTTGGCAGTGTTACCTCTGCTAACACTTTGACCTGTCGTATATACAGGTCCTTCCTAAAACTCGGAAAAGACGCGTCGACGTCCGCAACATCTCACTGGACAAGACAGAGTGGAAGAAAGGAGAGCAGAGGTGATGTGACCACGCCAGCATCGGAGACCTCGGCGACCACTCCGACCACCTCTCCGACCACTTCGGGAACCTCGGCGACCACTCCGACCACTTCTCCGACCACTCCGATCACCTCTCCGACCACCTCGGCGACCTCTCCGATCACTTCACCGACCTCGGCAACCTCTCCGACCACCTCACCAGCTGATACACCCCTTCAAGTCCCTACTGGACCAATCACCCGTAGCCGCGCCAAAAAGATACAACAAGAGGTGCACGCGCTACTTTGTGAATTTCAATTAAACATTGATGGTAATTTCGAGCTACCTAAGCCGTGCATGTTATTATTACTCAGGTTCTCCGAGAATGAAGACAAGGATACATCAAGGATGGATCAGAGAGAAGAGCTGGGCGTTCGACCAGTTTTAGTGAAAAGAGCGCTCTCGAAGCTCAATAGTGCGCATGAAGCTAAAGTGCCCGTGCAAAAGCTGTACCATTCTACAATAATTAAGTGGAAGGAGTTATGACCAAAACATTAAAGGCGCCCAGAAGCCCGAGAAGACACCTGTGAAGGCGAAGACCACTTTGTGAATGCTCTAGTCCTTCCACCTTCCAACGTGGCTTCTTCAGTTCACATCTATCTTAGAAACTTCTCATAGTATAAATACCACCTCTAGGCCACTAGAAAAAGACTTTTTGAATGATTTGATAATTCCAGTGATATTGCAGCCGAGCTGCCGAGTGCTTACTCAAACCCTTGTTCTTCCTGGACTTGTGAAGAGATTCCTCTGGATCCACTAGTTCGTGCTTTGCGGGTTCCAGTACGGCTGCCCTGCCTTGTGTGGATTAGCTCTGGTCGTGGTTCTGCGGTCGTTCAGAGATCGAGTCGAAGATATCGCGGTTTCGGTGTCTCTCTCTCCCCGTTGCTTGGTCACGTCCAACCTTGGTAGGTATAAAGCTAGTTATCCTCCGTTGTTCGCAGCAAGTTATCTTGTGATTTCCAACCTACTATCGTGAAGATCGGGCCACCCCGAGGAGGTTTCCATCGGTACCTTGTTGTTGGTGATCTCCGACCTTTATCATGTGGTATCAGAGCTCAAGTTGACACAGTAGGTCTTGCCATCATCCACATCGTTATCTTTGTTTAATCTACTTCATATATTTATGTTTATTCATATCCTATAGTCCAAAGCCATAAAAGAAAAAAATACCTATAACCATTTCTCGGTACTGTTACGTTGTGTTTTGTGTTCATCGAGTTGCTAGTTACCACCGTTCATATAAAAAAATTTGAGTTATTTTATTCGTTACCACTGTCAGTGTTATTAAAAAGAGATCAAAAAGAGAGAGAAGTGAAAAGAAGTTGAAGGATTTGTGTTGCGGTGTATTGCTGAAATTTTTAGTTTACATATTTGAGTTGGTGGTAATCTTATTAGCAGCAACGTCGTGTCTTTGAGCATATCAAACTAATCGGCTAGCAGTACCATAGCCCTCCTTGTTAGCCACCTATAGCTCCACCAAAACCTGAACCGGGACGTTCGATTGGTAATCCTTACGACCTCTGTACCACCTCCGTTGAAGCTGCCACACCAGCACCGCCACGGTCCTTGAGAACGAGCAAGAACTTGGGTAAGTAAGAGGTGAGATTGTGTGTTTCCACAAATTTACCTATTCCACTTTTTTTTTGCAACTGGTCTAACATGGTAGGATCCAATTCGAGTGTTCATGGTGGGGACCACGGAGATGAAGAACCCCTTGTTGTACGAGCGGAGCTACGTCAAATGGCCAACTTCGCTCTTGGAGGCGATGGAGAGGATGTTCAAGCGAGCGTCTTCCCCTACAATTGGTGGTCGAGGACCTCAACATCAACATGAAGACAACCACCGTGAAGAATTTGGTGATGAAAATTCTAGTCTGGTGCTGGATTTAATGGCCACCATGGCAATGGTCGTGGTGGTCGGGGTGGAGGGCGTTGTGCTGATTTTGATCAGCGCGGTGGTGGATGTCGTGCTGAATTTGATCATCAGCATGGAGGAGGACGTGGACGTGATCGTCATGTACATTTTGATGATGAAGATGAGGTTCACGATGAGTATGAGGAAGGATTTGATGATAATGAAAATCCTTTTGGACACCATGGGCATTTTGGACAGCCACATGAACATCGTCGTGGTGCTAGTCATGATGGGGAAAATCATCGTGGTTGTCGTAATAGAGATGATCCGGATAGCATTACTCGTGTAAAGTTAAGTGTTCCAAAAATTTCAGGGAAAGAAAATGCTGATGCTTATCTTGAATGGGAGGAGCAATGTGATCAAATTTTTAGAGTGCATAATCTTTACGATCGAGGCGTGTCAACCTTGCTTACATTGAGTTTTTGAGTTACGCTCTCACATGGTGGAACCAAGTTCAAGAGGATCAACATGTGTTGGGATGTGACCATATCAACACATGGGCTGAGATGAAGAGAGTGATGAGAAGACGCTTTGTGCCATCAAGTTATCAGCGTGACCTCCATAATAGGTTACAAACATTGAGACAAGGATCAAAATCATTGATGACTACTTCAAGGAGATGGAGTTACTCTTGGTGAGATCTGGAATTAGAGAAGATGAAGAGTCAAAAATGGCAAGATTTTTGAATGGTCTCAATGAAGAAATTTCAGGTTTTGTTGAGATATTTCCATATCATAATTTGCAAGACCTTGTTAATCAAGCTATGCGCACCGAGAGGAAAATTCAGCAAGAGGGACGAAGAAGGTCTTATGGGAGCCAATCAATTTCAGCCCCATGGCTTCGGCAGCAGCCCGGTACCTCTATTGGTGGGGGGAAGATCACAAGGAGTTGCTACCAGGCCTTCTCCATCCATTGGTGCTGCAAAGACAACATTTTCTACTGCTTCTTCACCTACAATTTAGCAAGAACAACGACGACCTGCTGCAACCACAGCAACCCCTCCTGCTGCATCAACTGCTGCTTCTTCTTCCCATACCCGAGGCATTATTTGTCACAAGTGCCAAGGTCGAGGACATATTGCTGCTCAATGTCCTAGTCGAAGGACCATGATTATAAATGAGCAAGGTGAATGGGAATCTGAAAGCGAACCTGAGGAAGAAACTCCAATATATGATGAAGAAATTATACAAGATAAAGGTGATGAAATTCAACCTGATGAAGGAGATCATAACTATTTTATTTCTCTTCGTGTGCTTAGTATTACTGCTGAAAAAGAAGAGAATGGCCAGCGGCACAATCTGTTCTATACCAGAGGCATGATTAAGGACAAGCTATATCGCATCATCGTTGACAATGGTAGCTGTAACAATATTGCAAGTCAAGAATTGGGGAACAGATTGGGGTTGAAACCGCGACGTCATCCAAGTCCATACAAGATGCAATGGCTCAATGACTGCGGTGCGCTGCGTGTAACAAATATTGTGACCGTTCCCTTTGATCATGTGGAATGTGATGTGGTGCCTATACAAGCATGCCAGCTGTTGCTAGGGAGGCCATGGTTATTTGATTGTGATGTTCAGATCTTTGGAAGAACCAACAAGCTGTCTTTCATGTACAAAGAAGAGCGAATTTCTTTGCTTCCTTTAACACAGGAGGAAATTTTGAAGGATGATCTTAAGAAGAAACAACAAGAGAGCGAGGACAACCTGCGAGTGACCCACAAAAATAGTGAGGGAGAGATTCCAAAGCCAAATAAAACCCCACAGCTTCAAAGAACCAAGACACCGGGAAAAGAGGGATTAGTTATGATGGCTAGGAAATGGAATCTAAAAGAATTGAGTGAACCCAATGTCATGTTCTTCGTGCTCCTGTACAAGGACACTCTTCTTTCTACTAACAACTTACCCTCTACCTTGCCAAGTGTTGTCTTTGATGTGTTACAGGAATATGAGGATGTCTTTCCGGATGAAGTGCCACCAGGACTACCACCTAAGAGAGGAATCGAACATCAAATTGATCTTGTGACCGGTGCTTCACTCCCAAACCGCGCTGCCTACCGACACCAACCCGAAAGAAACCAAGGAGATTCAGCGACAAGTGGAAGAATTGATGAGAAAAGGGTACGTACAAGAAAGTTTGTCACCTTGTGCTGTTCCTGTCCTTTTAGTTCCTAAGAAAGATGGGTCTTGGCGGATGTGTGTGGATTGCCAAGCAATAAATAACATTACCATAAGGTATAGACACCCCATCCCTTGGCTGGATGATATGCTTGATGAACTTAGTGGTGCTATCATATTCACTAAAATTGATTTAAGAAGTGGATATCACCAGATTCGCATGAAAGAAGGAGATGAATGGAAAACAGTCTTTAAAACAAAATTTGGGTTGTATGAATGGTTGATAATGCCTTTTGGGTTAACCAATGGACCAAGTACATTCAGGAGATTGATGAATCATGTGCTTAGAACTTTCATTGGCAAGTTTGTTGTCGTTTACTTTGATGACATCTTAATTTACAGCAAGTCTCTTGATGAACATGTTAAACATATCCAATGTGTGCTTGCTATCCTACGTGAACAGAAATTGTATACTAACCTTGAGAAGTGCACCTTTTGCACCGACAAGGTAGTCTTTCTTGGATTTGTTGTTACAGGACACGGAGTGGAGGTAGATGAAGAAAAGATCAAAGAAATTTGTCACGAGGCTGGGCGCCTCCACGAGCGTGAGCCAAGTTAGAAGCTTCCTTGGACTTCTTTGGTTTCTATCGGTGATTCGTGAAGGATTTCAGCACTATTCTTTGCACCAATCAATGAGATGACCAAGAAAGAAGTGCTTTTCAAGTGGGAGAAGCACTGTGAAGGCATTTGAAGAATTGAAGATGAAGTTAACAATAGCCCCAGTCCTTGCCCTCCTAGATTTTGGTAAGACATTTGAAATAGAATGTGATGCAAGTGGAGTTGGGATTGGAGGTGTGCTCATGCAAGAACGAAGGCCAATTGCACACTTCGGTGAAAAGCTAAGTGGTCCAACTCTAAATTATTCAGTTTATGATAAAGAATTATATGCTCTTGTTTGGAGTTTGGAAACTTGGCAACATTACCTTTTCCTAAAGAATTTGTGATACATTAGGATCATGAATCATTGAAACACCTTAGAGGACAACTAAAACTGAATAGAAGGCATGCAAAATGGTGTGAATTCATTGAGTCATTTCCCTATATTGTCAAGTACAAGAAAGGAAAAGAGAATGTTGTAGCAGATGCTTTGTCTCGACGTCACACTTTGCTAACCCAACTTGACGCTAAGATTCTTGGCTTAGAAAGCATAAAAGATTTATATGCAACTGATTCATATTTTGCTGAACCATATTCCAAGTGTCGAGACGACAAAGGATGGGAAAAATTTCATGTGAATAATGGATTTTTGTTTTGAGCTAACAAACTCTGTATTCCAGATTGCTCTGTTCGAATTTTACTTGTGCAGGAAGCCCATGCAGGAGGACTCATGGGACATTTTGGTGCCAAGAAGACAGAACAAGTCCTTACCGACCACTTCTTTTGGCCAAAGATGAGAAGAGATGTGGAGAGACATGTTCTTCGCTGCGAATCATGCCACAAAGCTAAGTCCCGTGTGAATCCTCATGGATTATACACTCCTCTGCCTATTCCTAGTGTGCCTTGGGAACATATCTCCATGGATTTTGTTCTTGGCTTACCTTGAACCAAGCGGGGAAGGGATTCCATCTTTGTTGTGGTTGATCGTTTTAGCAAAATGGCACATTTTATTCCATGCCACAAGAGCGATGATGCTTCACATATTGCTGAATTGTTTTTCAAAGAAATTGTACGACTACATGGAGTGCCACGAACCATTGTTTCTGATCGTGACACTAAATTTTTGAGTTATTTTTGGAAAACTTTGTGGGGCAAACTTGGAACACGGTTGCTATTCTCTACGACGTGTCATCCACAAACAGATGGACAAACTAAAGTTGTGAACCTTACTCTATCAATGCTACTGCGAGCTATCCTCAAGAAGAACTTGAAACTTTGGGAAGAAAGTTTGCCACATGTCGAGTTTGCATACAACAAGGCTGTACACTCGACCACTAAATTTTGTCCATTTGAAATTGTATATGGGTTTAAACCCACTGCTCCCATAGATCTTTTGCCTTTACCTATGCAGGAACGTGTAAACTTCGATGCAAGCAAGCGAGCCGAGTTTGTCAAGATCATTCATGATAGAGCTCGGACAAACATTGAAAAGATGACCGGGATGTATCTGAAACACGCCAATAAAGGTCGACGGAAGGTGTTATTTGAACCGGAGACTTGGTTTGGGTGCATTACGCAGGACAGATTTCTGAACAAGCATAAAAGCAAGTTGCAAGCCCAAGCTGACGGTCCATTCAAAGTGCTACGCAAGATCAATGACAACGCTTATGAAATTGATCTACCAAGTACTTATGGTGTGAGTACCAGTTTTAATGGGGGAGGATGATGTGAAGTGTCTTCTATGGCTTAGCCTCTCAATCCCAAGAGAAGGTCCCTACCTCTCCCTGACTGGAGATCTGGCCTGCCAGAGGATCTCCTCGAGTCCATCGGGCAGCGTCTCGCGTCAGGCCACAACATCTCTAGTCAGAACAAAGTGTGGATATTTTTTGGTGCGATATTTACTTTGGTTCGTCCGTCTGCCCACGTCTGCGATCCCACGACATCTCCCGCATGTTGCTTGATTGAATATTGACTGCCATGTGATAGAGGAATTATAGCAAAATAAAAAGTAAAAAATTATTGTGCTATCCATATTCACATTGCATGTTTGCATGCACCAGCATGCATGGCAACAAGCAAAAGGAAAGAGAATTTACACGGAAGGAAAGAGAATTAAGACAAAAGGAACCTCTTTGCATTTCTGAGAACCTTGCCAAATCTGCCTACATTTAATTACTTTCCCTCTTTGCATTTGCAAAAAGGACAGCTTTTTCCTCCTTTCATTTGGTTTCACGCTCATGTGTTCCATCGCCCTCGCTTGTTGTTTCTTGCTAAAATTGCCCTTGGATCTATTCATTTTGAATACTTTCCCCATATCCCCGTTCCCCAATCTATGGTCCATCGCGACAGTAGACACCAGACACCATTTCTTGTGTGAACCATAGTTGATGTATACTGTCTTCCATGGCTCAACCTCCCAATCCCAAGAGAAGGTCCCTATCTCTCCACGATTGGAGATCGGCTGCCGGAGGATCTCCTCGAGTCCATCGAGGCGGCGTCTCGTGTCGAGCCACGACGCGGTGTCCTTCCGATCCGCTTGCTCCCCATGGCGCCACATGTTGTCCCGTTCGTGACCCGGGCGCTTCTTGCTGCTCCCGTTCGACCCCGGCTTTCGGACGCGTCGGCTTCTCTGCGTCCGGCCCCGAGAAGAAGGTCTTGTCAAAAGACGCTGCCCGAGCGTCTTGGCGGCAAGGTGGCGTCGGCGGCTCCTCGTGGGTGGTTGGCGCTCATGGGCGAGGCGGCGTCCGTGATCTTTGCTTAATCCATTCGCCGGTGCCCGTGCCCCCGCGTTGAGCTCCGCCGTGAGCAAACACATCGCGGCGGCGTCCTCGCCGAGCAGCGTGTTCAGGGTCCACGGCGGTGGGTCCTCCATCCCACCAACGGCTATGGGGACGCGGATACAGGCGAGCCATCAAGCTAGAAGACATGAGGGACGTGTTCTTCTGTGAGATCGTGCTCTCGGCGCCGCCTAACGCCGCCGGTCGCGAGTGCGTGGCCATGTCCATGCGTGGGTGCTCCACGGAGGTCACGTTCTGTCGGGTTGGAGTCGACAGCACATGGACGCTGCTCAACACCAAACTGGAGTTCTCCGTGGGGTCCATCGTCCACTGCCAAGATAAGTTCTTGGCGATCGACTCCACTGGAGAAATCTCCGTCTGCAGTAGCAACGCCGCCGGCGCTACTCCAACCGCGATGCTGCTGCCATCGTTGTCGCCACCACTGGGAAGCGCCACCGCGACTACACGGAATCAAACGGTGAGCTGCACATTGTGGGTGACATGGTGAGCACGTTCCATGAGACACAAAGCTTTACCTACAGCAGCGCGATCTACAAGTGCAACCTCCACGACCCGTCATGCGGAGTGGTCTAGGGTGAGGACATCGGTGATGGACCTTTGACCGTGTCTAAATATTTCAATAAAAGCTTCAGTGGAACAAGTGTATCCAAGTACAAGGAGAACAAAATCTATATGTCTGAACCATTGTATGGGGATCTATACGACTTGGTCCATCGATTGGAGATCGTTGATATTGCTACGGGCGCATCCGAAGTGAAGCCCGTCCAGGAAAAGATGCAGGGTTCCGAGGCTCTAGGTTGGATTCGACCCAATCTCTGAAAGGATCATTGCAAGACATCAATCATCTCATAGCTTCGGACAATATCGCAAAGCTACTAAAAATTATAACCGTGCCCTCACCTCAAACATTGTCCAGATAAATGGATTACAATGAAAGAAACGAATATCGGAGATTTCTTCCTGTCAATATAAAATATTATCATAGCCGCATCACGGAAAGGTCTATAAAGTAGAGTTTGTGAGCCTACGACGCCGCGCACTCCGTGACTGTGTTAAATTCATAAACTTTGTTTTTTGGATTAAATGTCACTTTAACGTTGATATTTAATTTTTACAGTTTTGTTATCTTATCTTGCGATCCGTTTGTTTTTAATATAAATTGTTAGTTATTCCGTAGCAACGTACGGGCACGCTCCCTAGTACATACATATTTTGATCACTATTGGCGTGCGGTGTTGCCGATTTTATTCAGTTTAGTTATTCCCCTATTCCTTGTCAATGCATTATGGTCTCGTTCGCTTGTCTTAAATTTGGCTTGTTCGGCTTATTTTTTCAGCCGGAATAGTGTTTTTCTCTCACAATAATTCAACTGGAACAGTGTTTTTCAGCCAATTTCATCTAAAGTTCAGACCAGCGAACGGGGCCTATGTTAGCATCGATCAATTCCGAGAGCTCATTACGGAATTTATCTAGACACATAAGTAATTCGTTCAGATGCCAGCAACCGACTGCGCGCGGGCGCAGCCGGTTTTCCAGACAACCATGCATGCATGATTTAATTCCTTCTTCGGCCAAGATTCGAATTTGGTGGGGAAAGAAAATTGCTGGAAATTCGTTCCAGGAAGCTCCTAGCTAGCTCAGCTCGTAGAAAAGAAAGCCTGCATGATTGCGCTGGAAATTCCGAGATCGATTCTTGAAACAGTGAATTTAACTGTCCATGCATCATGCTAACTAGTGGTTTTAAGGAATTATTATTGGAATAATATATAAAAATGCTTCTGAGTTCTGACTGATCATGGGCAATGGCAGTGTGTACGACTGTACGTAGCTACCTAGCAGTAGCAGCAAGTACGTTGTACGTAGCACGTACTAAGCTAGTCGTCCTGGTTTAAGGAATTATTGGAATAACATAATGTATTAGAAATGCTTCTGAGTGATCATGGCAGTGCATACGTAGCTAGCGAGGGCCTTTTCAGAAAGTGTCCTTGCTTGGGCGGTGTTCATTGCCAATTTGACATGGGATAAGTGTATGAGCGTACTTGTATAGCGTATTAAGGCCCATGCTCCGTATCCAAGAGGAATATGTGGCGTGAACTAGAAAGCTCTATTTTTTTTAAAAAAAAAAGAAAGAACTGAAAGCTCTAGCTAGAGCCCTGTTAAAAAAAGAAGATAAAACCTGCTTATTTTTTCTCAAAAGTTGATCAGGAGTTTCTCTATCTAAGTGCACCAAAAGATTCGACGGGCCTCGAAGTCAGAAACCTGTTTAATTTCTTATAACGTAACACTACTTAAGAGGAAAGATAAGTTTTTGATCACGGTCGTCACACAGTTAATCCACTCATTTCACCTATCATCTTCTCGTTTTTACACCCTTGCTAGTGTCACGGAACGTACGGCATGCTTAACCGGCCACTACTTTTGAATCTATCACCATAGGCGCGTAGGTCCGTGCACATTCTATCGCTTTTGTTGACATAACCATCAAGAATAGTTCTTGTTGTTGACACTGTGATCACAAACTGGAAATAACGCAGCCTACCAAATCTAATGTTCATGATTATCAATAATTTCCAAAGAAATGTGAACATCCAGACGAAATATTTCCGCTTCGTCACCGGTACCTATAAAGGATTACTTCGTCCTCTGCTGACACTACAGTGTAGAGAATTTGAAACTATGTCCCTTGACCTATCACCAGAATTTTGAAAGTACGCATATAACCACCACGAGGTATATATTTTCAAACATCCCAGGACATTTAAGATTGCGATTTCCTTCCACACACCGTTACGTAGTTCCGTGACACCTTAGAAAAAATGCTCATATATCAAAGATGACGAGGAGGTGTTTTTGCTTGATAGCAAGTACATTATTTGTTTTCTGTTGACGCTGCAGTCATCAGGAATTAGAAACTGCACATGTCAAATTAAGTTCACATGATATCTCTCTCGATCAAGACCTCCAATTTTCTTGGAGATACTTGTTCGTCACATCGTTAGAAAAATACTGCGTGACTAGCAGAGGCGAGGTATTTTCACTTCATAACCATATACATATTTAATTTCCGTTGGTGCTATATATCGTCAAGTATGAGAAAATGTTTTTTCTTTTAAAAATAGGAATTTCAATTCACCTATTAGTATCTACTGATCGATCACAGCACCTTTTCAAAAAACATATATATGATATTGAAAAAAAATGTATGCTTACTTGTCCGCGATCGCAAACGGGAAAATAACGCAGCCTACCAGATCTAATGTTCATGATTTTCAAAAAGTTCCATAGAAATGGTGCTCATTCTGCTTCACATTGCTCTCGCGAAAGACCCTGATTTTCCTCCCGATAGATACCCGCTACTACGGGACATGTTAGAAAAAGAAAAATAAACCCCATGAGTTTATAGTGGAAAAGAATTCTCTTTGTGTACTGTGGACTTGTAAATGAACCAAATCACTCCTATGATTTCGTGGCGCTGGTATTTTCAACTCTGCACTCCTAGAGTCTCCCGGCCCTAGCACTCCGTACCGTATGCCGTACCACACTGCCAACACCGCCGCAGGAACTTTGGGAAACAAAGCAGAAAGCACGTGGCTTTTCGCACGGGGCGAACCTTCCTTTGGTTCGCGCCGCTGGTCAAGGCGACGGAGGGTGGGTGGCTGGAAGCAGGACCCAGACCCGGCCACACCCTGGCAGGGAGCCCGAGGAGGAAGAAGAGTAGAAGGGCCCGTTTGGCAGGGCTCCCACCGGCTCTAGATTCTCTGACGTATTCACTGTTTATGCACGGTTCACATGAGCTCTTTTTCTCTATCCTCTCTCCTCCTCTCACGGAGCCTGCTCTTTTTCTCTCTCCTCCTCTCGCAGAGAGAAAAAGAGCTCATGTGAATAGTACATAAACAGTGATGTGTCAGAGAAGCTAGAGCCGATGGGAGCCCTGCCAAACGGGCCCGAAGACCCATAGCACGGTTTGTTTGACTCCCACCTTTCTGGCACGGTAGAAGTAGTATTTCCCAGCGAGTTCCACCCCTGTCCTCCATGCCAGCGGACAGCGGAGCCATTTCCGTCGAATCCCATTTTTCGTTTTTCCTTTAAGAAAAAAAGGAATACAGCACTCGGCAACTAACTCCTTGGCCTGCTCGCCGTCTATATATATACCTCCTACTACTCTCCAGGCATGGTCGTCATTAGCAAGCAGCTCGTTCCTACTAGCTTCCTTCCACTCGGCCGGTGCTAGCAGCGAAGCTAGGTTGCTGGGCGCTGCTGCTGCTAGTGGTAGCTATCCTCTCATCAGTCATCATATCTCTCGCCGCGTCTACTCCACTTCCCCTGCCAACTCCGTCCAGCTGCTTGAAACCTCGAGCGGAGGCCACCGTGGAGCCACGCTGCTCAACTGGTGACCTGAAACACCAAGGTATTGGGGTCTTGGAGATGAGCATGCATCTGTCGTCTGCGTGTGTAATTTCTGCATGGTAACATGGCATGCATGTGTTCAATCGGTTTGAGTTTTCGCTAGAGAGAAAAGGAGCAGTATGCAGATATAAGTCCATGTCCATCCATAGAAACTTAGACAAAGTTTCAGCTTTTAGAGGGAAAAATAACCTTAGCAGCTGAACGGCTGTCCTGGTGAGTTCCGTGTCCGAATGTCCGTTGTTGCATGGCTTCATGGCTGTATAGGAGCGTCGTACGTCATGAACACGGACGGAATAGCTAGCATGCATTCCATGGCTCATGGCTGTGGTCTGTGGCCTGTGGCTGGCATCGAGTCCAGGCAAGATTTGTGCGGGTCACACCTGGTCCTTGTTCAGATTACCTCAAAATTCTAAGTTTTTTCACTCTCTCTCCATCACATCAATTTTTAGACACATGCATGGAGTATTAAATATAGGTAAAAAAATAACTAATTACACGGTTTGGTTGTAAATCACGAGACGAATCGTTTGAGCCTAGTTAATCCATGATCGGACAAAATTTATCAAATACAAACGAAACGTGCTACAATATCTAGATTGCAAAAATTTAGAATCTAAACAAGACCCTGGGTGGTCCAATCCGTCAGTGGACACTGGACAGGCACACGTCAGTCGCTGCCTCGCCGCGGTGGACGGCGACGTGCCCCCTGTAGCCTGCCTGTTGTAGCGGTACGTAGTTATGTTTACTGGTTTGTGTGCACTAGGACACTCACTGCTAGCCCCAGCGTTTAACAATCCTTGGAGACTGCGACTCCTGCAACAGAGGAGGCCAGGAGAAGCGTACAAAACCACCTACAGTCGTGACGCATCGATCCCATGAACGTCACTGTGAATCCTAGGGATGAATTAGGCATAGATAGGAGGGTGAAACTCTTACCGGTTGAATCAAATTAAACCTAAAACTTGCTACGAGAGAGGGAGACAGAGAGAGATGTAGGAGCATCTGAATGTCGGCTTTGGAGGATGACGAGCTGTCCATGGCATAGTCATCCCGGAGGGTGTCGGAGTAGTAGAAGTAAGGGAGTTCGGCGTGTGGCGTGGCGTAGAGGCGGCGATGGCGCTTTCCGTCGCTGGCGCCCCTCTCTAGATCGGATAGGGGTTCGGACATCACGGTGGGGCTGGCGGCTATGGTGAATCTCATGCCTTGTGCCCCAGCCCCCACCGTTCTTTTATGGCGCTGCGTGATGGGGCCCATCAGTCAGTAGAAAAGTTGAGCGCCTCCGATCAGGGCGCGGATCAAGAGCCCAATTGACCGTCAATTGGTGGAGATCAACCTAACATTCTCCCCTTGATCTCACCTTATAACTTAAACTTAACTTCCTTTTTCTTTTCTCATTCCATCACAAATCGATTGCATAGGCGTGCCTTATCGTCATGGCGGTTGCCATTAGATTTAATGACTACAATACACCTCTCTGCTTTTAAAACAGATACTCAACTAGGCCCTTAGTATCTAGAAATTATAGGCTTTCACCGCAAACCCATGTCGACTGTGTGTTCTCTGAATGCACTGGGTGGTTATTCTTCGGTAAGCGGATCCGCAAGTACTTACTCAGTACTTATGTGCTCAATGCTTTCAAAATGATTCTGAATTTTCTCCTTTATAACATATAACTTAGTGTCAATGTGTTTGGTAGCACACTTGACCTATTGTCTTAGGAGTTAACTTACTTTAAATGGTTATTGCTGTTGTCTACTATTGTTAAATCCGGGTACAAATTCCCTTAACATCTTTTGCCTGTTCCTTAAGCCTCATGTCAAGCTATACTATGGTATGCATCTTGATGATACCATAGCTCATTTCTTTGGAGCTTTTCATAATAATACTCCAATTGTGAGTGTTAGCAACCACTGTGGATTTTACTACACATCTCGCCAACACTTAACATTTGTACCCTCAACTATTTGAGAATACTTGTTCTTTCTTACTCAGCATGAGGCTTATGATACTTTGTATAATTGCAAGACATTCTCAACTCCATTTCAAGTTGATATATATCCGGGTGGACTTACGCCAAAATATCACGGATCGTAAACTATATCGGGGTAACTTCTTACTTGTACTTGTACACTCATCAAGCTTCAACAATTTGAAGCATATGGAACCATATTCGTTTGATCGATCTCATATCGGTTCCTAGAACACTTAAAGTTTTCAAATCTATTACCCTTGACTATAGGAGCAGGCGTAGGTTTACTCGCATGCATACTTTATTTCTTTAGAATCTTTTCTAAGTATGTCTTTACGATAGTTCAAATACCCTATTTTCTTATATCTCGATGAATTTTAATTCCTAGGACCAATGATGCTTCACCAAGATCATTCACATTGAAACTTGAGGACAAAACTTCTTCTTCTCCAATATCAGATTAATATCACTACTAGTGAGTAGAATGTTATCTATTCACAGGATGTGAAAAATAATTTTTTCATTCTTGAACTTCGCATAAATGCTATTGTCCTTCTAATTTTCTTTAAAAAACCTAAACTTTTTTATTGTTTTTATCAACTTCAAATACTACTGTCTAGAGACTTACATTTAACCCATAAGTGAATTTCTACAGGCGGCATCCCATATGTTCTTTTCTTCCATGACAAAACCTTTTGGGTCGTGCCATGTAATCGTTTTCATATAAATCCCCGTTGAGGAATGCCGTCTTTACATCCATCTAATGTAACTCTAAATTGTAATGTGTCATTAACACCATTATGGTTCTAAAAGAATCCTTACATAAGACTGGAGAGAAAACTCTCATTGTAATCTATTCATTCTCTTTGCGTAAAGCATATTGCCACAAGTCGTGCTTTATATCTTTCTACATTCCCTTTGGAGTCATATTTTGTCTTATAGACCCATTAACGGCCTACTGTTTTGGCACCATTAGGAATTACTTCTAAGTCCCAAACATCGTTGATATTCATCGAATTCATTTCAACTTTATATCTTTCTACATTTTCTTTGGAGTCACATTTTGTTTTGTAGATCCATTAACAGCCTACTGTTTTGGCTCCATTAGAAATTACTTCTAAGTCCTAAACATCGTTGGTATTCATCGAATTCATTTCAAGTTTCATAGCTTCTTACCATTTAAACGAGTAAACGCGTCTCATGGCTTCTTTAAATGAGGTGGGATCACCCTTCATTTGAATTTCTTTACTAACATAGACTTCATAGTCATCAGAAAACTAGTTTACCAATTCTTTGAGACCTTCTAGGGCCTCGACTCTTTGGCACTTTCATATGGGGCTATTGTTGCTCTTCATTGCCAAGAGGCAATTAATTCTCTGAGCTCCTATATCACAAGATCCTTGTTTACATTATTCATCTTCTTTGAAAAGTCAACAACGGTGTTGTATAAGTCATACAACATCAACGGTATTGAGAAATTCGTTGTTTTGAATTCTTTGAAGTGGGCATGCAGTCCCGCTTCTCTCTTTAAGTCTTAGGTCTCTACATACCATGCTCCGCCAGATCTTTCCATCTTTTCTAAAGATAATGTATTTTAAATATATTATTTTAGGTTTAATCCGTTAAAACCTCATATGGCGCTTTAAGCACCACATTAACATCTTTGAGACTGACTACGCTATCTTCCTGTCGAAACTTTAAAAGGTCCAGGAATTTAGCCATTTCTCTGCTTAGGGGTATCATTGTTGTGACCGTTGTACTCCTCCAACAGTTTTATCTTAATTAATCTTTATCTCACTCTTAACGAAGAGTATCTTTCTTAATTGATCTTTATCTCACTCTTAATGAAGAGTATTTTTCTTAATTGATCTTAATATTCTCTCCATCGAAATATGGCATAAACTTTACTGCCATAATTTTGAGAACTATTCAGAAAGCCTGTGAACGAGGAGACACTTATAACTTACTTTATTCATATAATTATGTTATGTAAACAAAGTTATTTCTTGATCCGTTTAGGAGTATATTTTTCTTATTTCACTTCAAGAACTCAATAAGGTCTTTCATTAGCTGTACTTTTGTAAGTCACGCTTGCATTTTTTCTTATCCTTTGGCTAGTATTGACCATGACGATGCATTTCTATTATGCCAAGGTCAATACTAGGACAGCATAAGAGCTACCCAAATTTCTCTCGCTATGCGGGATACAAAACATGTGAATCGTCACAAAACTTCTCCCGCCATGCAGGATTGACTAGCATAAGTACTATACCAAAACTTCTCCCTATGCGGGATACATCTATACGAAAACTTAGTCATGACGATTAAAACATTCACTTATACTTTCATTTTCTAATTAAATCTTTATGTTGGTTGCAATTTAATCAGAAAATTAGCAAACTAATAAAAAGCGCCTTGAAGGCGGCTTGACTAAGCCTTTTCATCCACATACTGACATTCTGACCCATTGGCATGCGGTAGAGTCATCTAAATGGATTAAAAATAAAATATACAATATGCTTCTGTATCAATTCTACATCATCATTGGCAGAAAATAGAATTAATGCATAAAACTCATTAATTAACTTAAAATCCGTATAACTACTCTTCAAAATTAAATTATCCCATTGGTTCAAATTTAATTGGAAGATAGTCAGCATCATTGCAGCAGAAACTTGATAATGAAATACATTCTTTTAGTTCAGGAGTATTTTTTTGTCCTTATCTACTCTCTAAACAAATTGACCACATTGGTGTAAAATTTATCAGAGATTTAAACTTTAAACTTAAATTCATTATAATATTGTCATCATCAACGTTGGTCAGAAAATGACAATACCATAATCTTACTTAAACAAAGACGGATACTCCTCTAATAAATTTTCCCGTTAGTTCCAATTTAATTAGAGGATAAACATAATCATAATTTATTAAATATAACTGCTCTTTAAATCAAATTCTCCCGTTGGTTCGAATTTAATTAGAAGATAATCAATATTAAACTTTGCAGCGTAAGCATGAAAAAATTTTATATCTACTTTTCAGAAGCATTTTACTTTACTCATCTACTCTCTGAAAATTATCCCGTTGGTTCAAATTTTAACAGAGATTCAAAACTTGACAAAATTTATCGAAATTTGCTTATGAAAACAATAAAACGAAAACATGGAGTTCACTGTTCATTTAGCCCAGCCTTGTGAAATAGTCCGGGGCCCATGAAAAAAGCTAGCGGCGTCGTATTACGTGGCCAATGACTGCTTAGATCTGAATCGGATCTCTCACCTCCTTCTAGTTGTTGCTACCCTACCAAATCTACGCCTAGATATCGGCTCCGATACCATTGTGGCGAGGCCCATCAGCCGATAAAAAAGTGGCGCCCGATTAAAGCGGATAAGGACTCAATTGACCGGGCCAACTGGTGGAGATGAACATAACATTCACTTCTCGTCTGCGTACCAGAAGAGGTTGATGCAGGGCAGGGCAGGGCAAGTCAGGTCAGGGGAAAATAGCTGTCCGTGACTGTACTTGTTCGGGTTCTGCACGAGTCCGTTCCGAGCCAGCCCTTTTTTCTCTCTTGTCTGTCCACCTTTCGTTCGGGATTGAAAGGACTGCCATGTCAAGCTCCGCACTAGATTCAAACCCGAACGCGTCCCATCCGGCACAAGGAATTCACTGAACGGCTCCCTCGCCGCCCGTACGCCCCTCTTGCTCTGCCTGACTCTGTTTGGGCCAAGCAGAGCATGTCACTGCCTCTTTTACGGCCACTGCTCACTGCACTGTGACCTCGGAGACCAATTTGATCTTTTGTGTCTCTGAGTCTATCTAAGCGCCGTGGAGGACGTGTCAAATTTTGACAAGAAATGTGGTGGTGAAAATTTTGTGATATAACATATATTTTCAGCACCAGATGGCGACGCCTCTGGTTGGCAGCACGCTGAACCTTCGCGATCAGCGTCCGCCCCGTCGCCGTCACCGGCCGGCCGCCGGCGTGGTCCGGCGCTGCCGCTAGCTGGCATGCATGGACGGACTAGGGCGCGAATTGGCGTGCGTGAAATTTGGAAAGCGTGACAAAAGCCCCGGTCGGCGCGGTCTCTTTCCGCCGAGCTGCAGCAGTTTCTTTCAGCGGCCTGCTTCACGCGTAGGGAACCCCTACCCCGGTTGCTTGCTCATTACTAGAGTCCAGAAACCGCTGGAATTTTACGTAGTGAAAAACAAGGTAAGGTGAGCACCGCTGAGAGTGAGTTTCGTACTACTAGACTAGATCGATCGAATGATCCGATCCGTAGATATGGCAAGCATCGCCGTACGGGATTGCCGGGCCGTGCTTCGGCCGAATTGGTGGATCAGGTATTGCGATACTAGCTTGATGTTCTTTCTTCTTCCTCCCGCTATTCTTGGATTTGACGACACATGCACCTGTCGTGGACAGGCATCTCATAAATGGTGTTTGCGACTTTGTGTGCTGCAGGTGCCTTGAGTTTCGGTACGATGGAGTTCATCGGCAGCAAGGACGTGCAGATGGCCGGGCTGAACACGGAGCTGTCGTCGAGAGAAGACGACGCGCTCCGGCGCTCCTGATCAAGGTTCCGTCGCAGACCATCGCGGGCTTCGACTGCGTCGATAGCGCCGACGACGCCACCGTCTCCCTGGACGAGCTGGATGACAAGGTGGAGGAGCTGCAGCAGAGCGCGGGAACCACCACCAAGGACATTGTCATCCGCATCCCTGCTGCTGCGCGGCGGCGAGCGCGCCACCGCCGCGCGTCGTCGTCGCTCCCGCGAGAGCCTACGACGACGACGACGCGCGCGTCCCGTACTCCGTCTCGCTCAGCATGCCGGCGTCGCCGTCCGGGTTCCACCTGTCGCAGTTCATGTGCGCGGATCACGATCACGCGCGCGTGGCGCCGGCCGACGACGCCCACCACCACCCGGTGGCGGTGGAGGAGCAGCAGGTGCCGGAGGCCGTGCACTCGCCGCGGCTGATCAAGCAGACGCGGTTCCACTCGCAGCCCATCCTGAACCTGCACCCGTCGTCGTCCAAGAACGTCGTCGACGAGGCACGGCAGGGCGACGGCAGCAGCACGCGCGACAAGCGGTTCGACCCGTTCAAGACCTTCTCCGGGCGCCTCGAGCGCCAGCTGTCCAACCTGCGCGGCCGCCCGCAGGAGCCGTCGACGGCATATCCCCGGACTCGAAGATCTCCGAGGAGGAGACCGACCAGGTCCCCGCCGCCGCCCGCTACTTCGACGCCTTGGAAGGACCCGAGCTCGACACGCTCAGGGTAAGCACTAATCAGCAAGCGCTTTTTTCCCGTTCATTTTGATAAACAAGTAACACAAGCTTTCGTGTGTTGCAGGCCACGGAGGTGCCGGTGCTGCCGAAAGACGAAGTGGCCATTCCTGCTGCGGTTCCCCATCAGTGCGTTCGGTATGTGCCTGGGCGTGAGCAGCCAGGCCATCCTGTGGAAGACGCTGGCGTCGGCGCCGCCGACAGCGTTCCTGCACGTGAGCCCCGTGGTGAACCACGTGCTGTGGTACGCGGCGCTGGCGCTGATGCTGCTGGTGTCCGTCATCTACCTGCTCAAGGTGGTGTTCTACTTCGAGGCGGTGCGGCGCGAGTTCTACCACCCGGTCCGCGCCAACTTCTTCTTCGCGCCGTGGATCGCGTGCCTGTTCCTGGTGCTGGGCGCGTCGCGGCTGGTGGCGGAGATGCACCACGGCGTGTGGTACGCGTTGATGGCGCCCATCTTCTGCCTGGAGCTCAAGATCTACGGGCAGTGGATGTCCGGCAGGCAGCGCCGGCTGTCCAAGGTGGCCAACCCGTCCAACCACCTCTCCATCGTCGGCAACTTCGTGGGCGCGCTGCTGGGAGCCAAGATGGGCCTCCGCGAGGGCCCCATCTTCTTCTTCGCCGTCGGGCTGGCGCACTACATGGTGCTCTTCGTGACGCTCTACCAGCGGCTCCCCACCAACGTGACGCTGCCCAAGGGCTCCACCCGTGTTCTTCCTCTTCGTCGCCGCCCCGAGCGTGGCGTCCATGGCCTGGGCCAAGATCAGCAGCCAGTTCGACGCCGGCGCCCGGATCGCCTACTTCATCGCGCTCTTCCTCTACATGTCATTGGTACGTCGTACTCCGGTTCGTCGTGACGCATCCACCACGTAGCTAGCACATTTGCCGTTCGATGTTGTTGATGATGATGATGCTATCCCTCGCATCGCAGGCGGTGCGCATCAACTTCTTCCGGGGTTTCCGCTTCTCGCTGGCGTGGTGGGCGTACACGTTCCCGATGACCGGCGCGTCCGTGGCGACCATCGCGTACGCGACGGAGGTGACCAACGTGCTGACCCGGGCGCTCTCCATCGGGCTCTCGGGCATCTCCACCGTCACCGTCGCCGGGCTGCTGGTGACCACGGTGTTCCACGCCTTCGTGCTCAGGGACCTCTTCCCCAACGACGTGTCCATCGCCATCACAAGGAAGAAGCCCAAGTTCAGCAAGATCCTGGCGCACTTTCGCTCGTCCAGCTCCGACATGAAGGAGCTCGTCTTCTCCCTCTCCAACTCCAAGACGGTGGCGCAGTCCGACTCCGGCGACACCGAGACCGACCCGTCCGTGACGACCGCCAAATCCCGAGCCGAGCCGTGACTAGGAGCCGCCCGGTCGCGGTCTCATTCTCATGTATAGCTGCTACATCCCTTAGCTATTTGTACATAGCGAATCTTTTTTGGGTTCTACTGCATTACGAAGGAGAGGTCGCCGATGAGCAAGTGTGCAGGCACGCATGCATCGATCGGCCTAAAGCTATTGTTGCAGCAGTTGGTCGGCGTGGTTGGAATGAATGATCGGACACACGAAGGCGCACACGGGTATCCTTGGAGCATTTTAGTGATGATGAGTATATAGCATGAGGAAAAAACAGTACTCCTACTACTAGTAGATTGATTAATTAGTTTGTATATCTACCGACACACACACACACACAGATATATATAAAAGTGGTGTGAACTTAAGTAAGAATAAACCATGAACATGTTCTGGCCTTTAAAGATCTGGACCTTCACCTGTGGGGCACTCCGCGCACTGCCTTTTGCCGTTCTGCGAGGCTAGCTTGGCCCATGAGTGGATCACTGGAGATCATGTGTTTGCTGACTTTGGCGGGTTTCTTTCTTCTGTTCTGCCAAGAAACGGACACTGACTGACAGCCACACACAGCAGAATCAACAGCACGCAGCAGCATGCTCCATGCATGCCATGCCTTTCGAGACGTCAGTGGCGGCAAGTACGCCACCACCGAGACGCGAGAGGGATGGCCATGACTGGATTGTCCACTGGCTTTCATGCTCCGCGACGCCTCCCGCCCAGTGCGTTGAAACAGCCGAATTCCTGTGGAAACCTCGCCCGGTTCAGGTAGCGTTCTGATTGTTTGCGGCTGGTAGTGGTAGCGTTGCGGCGGACGGCTCCAAGACGGAGATGGTGACCTCCGGTCGGCGAGGTACAGTACAGGGTCAGGGACCTTGCAGGACGCTTCGGTTGTGTGATTATCCGTTCACGGAGGAATTCACTACAACTTGCAGCGTGCGCCGCCGGTGACTGCAGTTTCCTCCTGCGTATATTCTGGCACTAGTTGTATTTCACTCTCGGATGTATGTATGTGGACATGCGTCTATCTCTCTCTTGGCACGTTTGCCTTTTGCGATCCAGCTGAGATCTGAGTCAAACCTTGAGCTTGGTGATTGTTCCTATCATTCGTCGAGCGTGACTGTAGTCTGTAGGCTGAATGTGACAAGCTTCACTGCTTCAGCTGGTCAGGTACAGAGCCCCAGCACAAGGTTAGGTTGTGGATTAATGAATTTCGTCAGAGGCTGAGTGCCTGACTGGTCCGTTGGCAGCATGCCGTATTTCCAATTAACGAGGTGCCTGTGTACATACATATATGATATACTGAAATGAGACCTCGTCGCCCAAGCCCAAGTGCATGCTTTTTTCCATGAATCGTGCTAGGACTCCAGCATTTACCGCACTTTGGATCAGGAGGCCTTTTGGGCCTTGTATTGTGTCCGTAACGGAGCCCACTTTGGTGAATCTGCAGCACGTGGAGGCCCTTGGGCTGGCAAATTTGCACTTCTGTTTGTCTTCGTTATTGAGCCTAGTACGCAACAAGGCCCTCGGTAGTTGGAACTGCAAGCAACATCAGAGCAAGTGAGGACAAAGACGAGAGCCTGCAACCGGTCAGGGGCGCAGTCGAAATGACTGGTGAACTTATGGGTTTGTACTCTGCAGAGCTTGGAGGAAAGCTGGAAAATGAATTTTGCATTCTGTAAATCTTTTTGAACTTTCAGTAATTCCGATCTTTAAATGTCCCTACACCAGTAACAATTGTAGCTTAACAACACGCTGGGTAAATGGCAATAATGCGAGAAGGAAAAAAAAGAAAAACGCTGTCGACCTGACAGCATCAATGCAGCTGGTTTGACAGCCTGACAAGGGTGACACTATGATAAAAAATACTACCTACCGATCACTACAATTAACGCAACTTTGACACGGCACCGTTAGTATGGAGTAGGAGTGCTACCGATCACTACAATTAACGCAAACGCTATGTTTCACTGGCTCCATCGCCAACGGTAAAAATCCGTTCCAGTCGACGCCTTGGCGTCCTGACCCTCTTGAAGCCAGTATGCACAAGTGCTCCATAGAAAATGACAATTTGCTAGGGATGTAAATGGTACGACTCCACTAATTAGCGAACGACCACTGGTTCCAAAATCAGCGATCATTTTCTCGGTTCCCGCGACTTTTCTTTTCTAAAAAACTCATTACTGCATTTTTTGGAAATTTATATAATTATACATATAACTGATGTGCATAACTTTTTACTTAACAACTTATAATCATAAATTTTCAGCATAAATTTTTTGTTGAAAAATATTTCCATAACTTTTCATTCTTGGAAGTTACAAGTTGTACACACAATTGTGTGCATAACTTTTATGGAACAATTTATCATCATAATTTTCACTGACTTTTCTTTTTTGGAAAAAATAATTTCATAACTTTTCATTTTAGAAATTTATAAAGTTATGCTCACAACTTATGTACATAACTTTTTACGTGACAAATTATCACCACAACTTCTCATCATAACTTTTGTAGATTTGTTAGATTTGTGATCATAAGATTGATTAGATCGGAAGAAGAGAAAAAGTGAAAGAAGAGAGAAAATGGTGAAAAGAAAGAAACATGGTGCACTGTTTTATATTAGGTCTACAACTACTATCTGAATACATATATGATCATGTAAACTAGATAGGTTAGTGTATATAATAATAAAAAGATAAAGGAAAAAGGAGAAAATAAAAAAGGAGAAAGATGGGCCGAACCTAGGCTGGCGTGCGAGCACTTGCAAGTCCGACTTGAGCAGCTCATTGCCTCCGCTCCACCTAATAGGAAGAGGCAAGGAGAGGCAGAGAACAACGGAAGTGTCGGGTATCGATATTAGGGATACCCAAAGCAAGGAAGTTAGCGCCCACGCTGACTTCCCCGGATGGCTCGAGACGTATTAAAAGATCTCGCCCGACCCCAAGGCCGCTGGCACTGTCTCGCCCGACCTTGACGCCACGGGCTCTGTCTCGCCCAACCCCAAGGACGCGGGTTCCGTCTCGCCCAAGGCCACAGGCTCCTTCGCTTTGACCCCTTGGATACGGGCTCCGTCTCGTCCAGAGCCCCAAGGATGCGGGTTTCATCTCGCCCAAGGTCATGGCTCCGTCTCGCCTTGACCTTAAGGCCACACGGGCTCCGTCTCGCCCGACCCTAAGGCCTTGAGGTTCCATCTCGCCCAAGGTCGCGGGCTCCGTCTCGTTCGACCCCAAGGACACGGGTTCTGTCTCGCCCAAGGTCATGGGCTCCGTCTCACCCGATCTCGAGGACGCGGGTTCCGTCTCATCCGATGGGGACCCATACCGCCGCCAACCACTCCAGGTCCAAGTGTATGGGCCTGGGTCAAATTCTGACGCTAGGGAAGAGGCTAGCACACCTCGATGTAACCCGTGGCCATGATGGGCCATACCTGGGGATTCACATCAAGAAACGATGTCGAGCGTGCGGTGCTATTCTCGCCTAAACCTCATATGGACGGCCTTGGTGTGTTAGTTCACCACGACGTCCGCCAGGACAGAGTGGAATGCCATGACCGGCAGATGACGCCTGCGCATGGCACCAATGACGAATAGGGCCGTGACATGGAACCATCCCTGTTGACATCTATAGGATCGGTGGGACCTGCATGAAGGAGAAGAAGGACCCGGCAACCCTGGAAGCCTTCTCTCTCTCTCGTTCTTCTCCTTTTCCTCCTCTCTGTAACCCGCGCTTTCCCTTCGCCTATAAAAGGGAAGCGGGCGCCCCATGAAAGGGGATCCGAACACAAGAGCACGACACGAGCACATGGCTAAGCGGCAAGTGAGCTCTCAGCACCTGTTCACTCCTTCCACCAGCGACTTGGGATCCTCAACCTCTCTTGCTTGTTTGTAACCCCTACTGCAAACCAAGTGCCAGTAACATAAGCAGCAAGCGAACTGGACGTAGGGACATTTTGCCCGAACCAGTATAAACCCTTATGTCCTCTGAGCACACCATCCGAGCCAGATGCGTAAATACAAATTTACTCGTCGGTGGTCCGAAAACACCGGCGATTGGCGGCGCTAGGTAGGGGTTTTTTGCGGCGTCTCGGCGTCCACATCGAGGCCTCGGATGGCTAGTCACGATGTTATTTGGGTCCCGGCGCGCATGCGCGCTTAGGAACTGGACTTCATCGTTACTGACGGAGGAGAGTTGGCGCGAGTTCCGCCGCCGTCCATCCTCTCCACTCCATCGGCCTCGACGTGATCATCGAGACGCTTGAGGAGCTGTAGCTGCACGCACCGGAGGCCCGCGCCCCCAGGAGCAACCAGCTCCTCGGCTTGGCTAGAGCACCAGCTCGGCGCCTTCCTGGGACCCCGACCGTCCCAGGAGGACCTGCGCCGCCTCACCTTCTCGTTCGCCAACATCATGACATAGATTGCCGAAGGAGAGCCTCTCTCCCCGGAATACCTCATCCGGAGCGCCCCGACAGCGCTCCCATTTGGTTTACGCAATGTTGCAGAGACCGTTGGCCACCTTGTGTTGCAGCACACGCCCCCATCCCCTACGAATGACGAGTTTGTGGGGATGACCGAATACGTCGTGGAATCTTTCCATGACCTTCTCGTGGGAGAATCGGAGTCGCCCCCCACTCTGACTCCAGCAGGGGGAGGCATCACCCCTCGTGAGAATGTTTCATGGCAAGTACCCCCAAGGGATACATCGAAAGCATCCACGAGGGAGGGGCTACACCAATAGATGACCTCGACGATGAGGTCGAGGGGGATGCAGGGGACTCACCTTGCCTGCCGGTAGAGCAGCTGAGGGCGCGACACTAAGAGCTCAAAGAAGCATGACTCTAGCTCTAGCAGGAACATGCGGAGCTCGAGCGAGAGATCAGGCGCCACGGAGACGGTGGGCGTGCGCACGCCGTGGCTCACGACATGAACCGAAGGATCAACGAGGACGACGAAGCGCTCCCACACTTCATCCGGGCAAGCCAGAAAATCGCTGCTATGGCAACCTTGCTCCGGGGGCTTCCGGAGCCCGCGACACCCGAGGATCATCGGGCCCATTGCAAGATTCGCATGAGATTCGCACACTACTCGAGCGTGCGGCGGTGCAGCAGGTCGAGAGCTCGCTGTCCCGACGACACGAGCTTGACACCAGCCAGCGTGAGCCCTCAGAGCGACCTGATAGGGACATGTTAGTCCACCAGGCGCTACGAGGCGGCAGGCCATGAGCCGCGGCCCCGGTGCATTAGCATCTCGGACTCCACCGTGACGCGCGCAACACCCTAGATGCCCACAGGCGTGCCCACGGAGATGAGAGGGAGGAGGCTAGCCATGGCTACCACCCTCGTTGTGGCGGACGCTACGACAGCGGTGAGGACTGAAGCCCGAGCCCTGACTTGTCAGGACGTCAGGCCTTTGGCCGACACATCCTCAACGCCTTCTTCCCACCGCGGTACCGACCACCGACCAACATCCCAAAACACTCCGAGGAAACAAACCCCAAACTATGGCTCGAGGATTATCGGTTTGCTTGCCAAGCCGATGGAACGGATAGTGACAATTTCATTATCGGTAGCCTTCCATTGTTCCTGGGCGATTCAGCGCGAACATGGTTCGAACACCTTCCGCCCAACCGAATCCAAAGTTGGGCGGACCTAAAAGAGATCTTCGTGAGAAACTTCTAGGGCACATACGCGCGTCCTGGGAACCCATGGGATCTCAAAAACTGTCGATAGAAGTCCTGGGGAAACTCTTCGTGGGTACATCCGACGCTTCTCCCGGCAGTGCAATGAGCTGCCCGACGTCGCCGACACCGACGTCATAGGAGCTTTCCTGTCCGGGACCACTTACGAGTCCCTGGTTCACAAGCTAGGACAGAAGGGCCCATGAACCACCAAGGAGCTCCTCGACATCGCCACCAGCCACGCCTCGGGTGAGGAGGCGGTCGGAGCGATTTTCGACCGCCCCATGGGCAAGGCAAAGCGGGATGAGGACGCCGGCGAAGGCGCCTCCAACCACCCCAACAAGAAGAAGAACAAGCAGCGGCGCGAGGGCTCGCTCGTGGCCACTGCCGACCGCAAGGGGGGTCGGAAGCCTACCGAGGGTACCTCGGACCACTTTGAGAAGCTGCTCGAAGGGCCATGCCTGAACCATGCTTTCCCCATCAAGCACCTATATAAAGACTACGTCCTCATGAAGCGGTTCTTGTCTGGAGGCTCCAACAAGAGGGAGCATAGGAAGGAGCTCAAGCCAGCCGCAGACGACGCCGAGGGGAAGGACAGCGGATTTCTGACACTGGATGGCTGCCTCATGATCTTTGGAGGGTTGGCGGCCTATGACTCCAAGCGCTGCCAGAAGCTTGCGCGCCGCAAGGTCTATACGGCTGAGCTGATCGTGTCTTCCTTCCTTCGATGGTCGGAGTCCGCCATAACCTTTGATCGGACCGACCACCTGGAAAGCATCCCGAAGCCGAGAAGATACCCGCTCATGGTCGACCCGATCATCGGCACGAAGCAGCTCATCAAGGTGCTGATGGATGGAGGCAGCGGCCTCAACATCATGTATGCTAAAATGCTCGATGCCATGGGCATCGACCGATCACGTATCTGGCCGATCGGGGCACCTTTCCATGGCATGCTGCCTGGAAAGCAGGCCATGCCAGTTGGGCAGATCATTCTGCCTGTCACCTTTGGGAATCCGACCAATTATAGGACGGAGACCCTTACCTTTGAGGTGGTCGGGTTCCACTGGACCTACCACGCCATCCTAGGACATCCATGCTATGCAAAGTTCATGGTCGTCCCCAACTACACCTATCTGAAGTTGAAGATGCCGAGTCCATGCGGGGTCATCACCATGCGAGGTCGAGTGCTACGAACACGCCGTGGCAATTGTTGCCTCCAAAGAGCTTGCGGCCATCAGGGAGGAGGTCGTCATAGACCCTAGTGGCTCTAGGGGCAAAGTGGTGCGCATCGGCACCACGCTTTCCTCCAAATAGGAAAGCGTGCTCGCCAACTTCCTCCGCGCAAACAGAGAAATCTTTGTGTGGAGAGCCTCGGACATGCCAGGCATTCTGAGAAAAGTCACCGAGCACGCCTTGAAGATCAGGCCAGGCTCCAAGCCGATGAAGCAGCGCCTACATCACTTCGCCAAGGAGAAACACAGGGCCATCGGCGAGGAGATCGTGAAGCTTTTGGTGGCCGGGTTCATCAAGGAAGTATACCACCCCGAGTGGTTAGCCAATCCCATTCTTGTACGAAAAAAGAGTGGGAAATAGAGAATGTGTGTTGACTACATGGGTCTCAACAAAGCGTGTCCAAAGGATCTATTTCCTTTGCCACGCATAGACCAAGTAGTCGACTCGACCTCAGGGTGCGAAACCCTTTGCTTCCTTGATGCGTACTCCGGGTACCATCAGATCACGATGAAAGCATCCAACCAACTTGTGACATCTTTTATGACCCCATTCAGATCGTTATGCTACGTCACAATACCGTTCGGCCTAAAGAACATGGGGGCTATGTAACAACGTTGCATGCTCAAGTGTTTTGGGGATCTCATCGGGCAGACCATTGAGGCCTACATCAACGACATCGTGGTCAAATCCGAACTGACTGACCAGGTCATAGACAACCTAGGATGGACCTTCATGAAACTTTGAGCAAACGGTATCAAACTCAACCCTAAGAAGTGCATTTTCGGGGTCCCAAGGGGTATGCTGCTGGGTTTTATCGTCTCCAAGCACGACATCAAAACCAACCCAGAGAAGATCTCGGCCATCATGAGGATGGGCCCGATCTAGAACATAAAGGGGGTACAACGAGTTACAGGGTGCCTTGCCGCGCTAAGTCAGTTTATCTCACGCCTCAGTGAATGAGGTCTTCCCCTCTATTGGCTTCTAAAAAAGTCCAACCGTTTTGAATGGACGACCAAGGCCTAGGAGGCACTTGACAAAGGTCAAGCAGCTCCTGATGAAGGCCCTGATCCTAGTCCCCCCAACCGACGAGGAACCTCTTCTGCTCTACATTACGGCCACCACACAAGTGGTCAGCGCCACCCTAGAGGTAGAGCAAGAAGAGGGACACGCCCTCACAGTGCAGCATTCCGTGTACTTCATTAGCGAGGTCTTGTCTAATTCCAAGACTCGCTACCCCCAAATCTAGAGACTCCTATACACCATACTTATCGCTAAGAGGAAGTTATATCACTACTTCGAGTCACATCCGGTGATGGTCGTGACGTCCTTCCCTCTCAGCGAGGTTGTCCAAAACCGGAGAATCGCGAAGTGGGCACTCGAGCTGATTGATCAAGGCATTTCATATGCCCCTCGGACAACCATCCAGTCCCAAGTGCTGGCTGGTTTCATTGCAGAGTGGACCGAGATCCTAATGCGCCCGGTGATCACCGACCAAGAGTACAGGATGATGTACTTTGATGGATCGCTGATGAAGAAAGGCGCCGGTGCAGGGCTGGTCTTTGTTTCACCCCTCGGGGTACGCATAAGGTACATGGTTCCAATCCATTTCCCCTCCTCTAACAATGTGGCCGAGTATGAGGCACTCATCAATGACCTGCGCATCGCCATCGAGTTGGGTATCCGATGGCTTGACGTTCGAGGCGACTCTCGGTGGTCATCGACCAAGTCATGAAGGAAGTAAGTGCGCCTGGCGCCAAGATGGCTATGTATTGCCGAGAAGTCTCGCTAGCTGGAGGACAAGTTCGATGGTCTCGAGCTCAATCACATCCCAAGGCATCTCAACGAGGCGGCGAAAACCTGTTGGTGAAAAGCAAGCGTCTTCGCCGGCCGATCGATACATGCCCTTGATCTGCTACGAGAAGCTAGAACAGACCAGTGATGGGCCGCCTGCCTAGGGCTTGGGGGCTAATCAACCGGCGGCTCCATCCGACCCTAAAGTCATAGAGCTTGATGAGGATCCAGCGATAGAGTCCGACCCTCTGGCCGACTAGAGGATGCCTTACCTCGACTACCTCCTCCGTGAGGCGCTGCCGATGGACAAAACATAGGCTCGATGGCTCGCGTGTCGCGCCAAGTCCTTTGTCATTATTGAGGGCAAGCTCTACAGGCGAAGCCACACCGGGATCTTGCAACGCTGCATCCCCATCGAACAAGGGAAGCAGTTGCTGAGTGATATCAATGGTGGGGTCTACGGGCACCATGCCGCACCTAGGACCCTGGTCAGAAACGCATTCCAATAAGGCTTCTATTGGCCGACCATAGTAGCCGACGCTGAACAGATTGTGCGCACCTATGAAGGGTGTCAATACTATGCTTGGCAGACCCACCTGTCGGCCCAAGCACTCCAAACGATCCACATCACGTGGCCGTTCGCGGTCTAGGGGCTCGATGTGGTTGGACCTCTCAAGAGGGCGCCCGAGGCTATACGCACTTGCTTGTTGCCATAGACAAGTTTACAAAGTGGATAGAGGCTCGACCGATCTCCACAATCAAGTCCGAGCAAGCCATGCTATTCTACCTTGACATCGTCCATCGCTTTAGAGTCCCGAACTCCATTATCACGGACAACGGCACGTAGTTCACTAGGAAAAGTTCCTCCGATTCTACAATGAATACCACATCCGTGTCGATTGGGTCGCCGTGGCGCACCCTCGCACAAACGGGCAGGTTGAGCGCACGAATGGCATGGTCCTACAAGGCCTCAAGCCTAGGATCTTCAAACGGTCGAACAAATTTGGCAGGCGATGGGTCACGGAGCTTCCCGCCATGCTTTGGAGCCTAAGGATGACCCCCAGCCAGGCCACCGGTTACACACCATTCTTCATGGTCTATGGTTTCGAGGCTAGCCTACCGACCGACCTCGATTATGGAGCGCCGAGGGTCCAGGCATACGACGAACAGGGAGCCAAGGCATCACTTGAGGATGCCATGGACCAGCAAGATGAAGCGCGCAATGTTGCCCTCCTTCGGTTAGCCAAGTACCAGTAAGCGTTGCGTTGGTACCACAGCCATCGAGTGTGGGGTCGGGCCTTTAATGTCAGGGACCTGGTGCTCTGCCTCGTCCAGAGCAACAAGAACCGCCACAAGCTCTCTCTACCGTGGGAGGGCCGTATGTCATCGCGGAGGTGCTCCGACCAGGCACCTATAAGCTCAAGACCATCGATGGCGAAGTCTTCGCCAATACCTGGAACATCGAATAGCTACATCGCTTTTACCCATAATCTACGCATGCTTTCTCTTATCGGTTTCGCTATCGACTCCTCGATCTTTAGGGACACCCGACCCCAGCAATGGCAAGGGATCGGGCCTTACTCAGGGGCTGATAAGAGCATATCTATCTAATAGACTTTCTCTATGCCCAACCCTTTCTCACGTTAAGATCTAGAAGCAAGGGTTGCGGAAACAAACGTTGAGTAAAACTGGTCGGACCGCAAGAAACCTATGCCCCGGTAACTTCAGCGTTTTTGCTCACCCGGTGATCGAGTTTTTGCACGCATCCCGAGCTTTTTAGCCTTAACTACGGAAAGAGTCGGAACACATAAAGAGTATATCTATCCGATAGACATTCTCTATGCCCGACCCTTTCTCACGTTAAGATCTAGAAGTAAGGGATGCGGAAACAAACGCTGAGTAAAACTAGTCGGACTGCAAGAAACCTACGCCCCAGCGGCTACGGCGTTTTTGCTCACCAGTGTGATCAGAGTTTTTTCACCCACACCCCGAGCTTTATAGCCTTAACGACAGAAAGGCTCAGAACGCATTAACCTTTTTGTACAAAAAGGGAAGAAGGGCTAAAAATCTATCTGGCCATAATAAAATTTAAGAGCTTGTCCACTTATTACATGTTCGCTGCTTGGCTTATCTACCTAACTAAGTTCTTTGGGGATGACCCCATCCTCTATCTCGGTGTGTAAGTCCTATGCCGAGGGGCCACCTCCTTCTTGATGTCTTCCATTTCGGTGTTGGTGTAGATGAGCCGAGAACCGTCATAGGTAAGGAGGGATCTGAGCTAAAATGCTTCTATGACCCATTTAGGACTAGGAGTTCGAAGGTTGGCCCTCCGACAGGTTCACAGCCGCATCGAGGCGCCCTTAGAGTGAGGAGTGGAAAGGGATGGGCCCCACTAGCGGCGATGCACGGGGGCACGAGCGCCACGGGCATCTTGGCCCACGTTTGAGTCTTGGTGGGGTTCGTAGTCCATGTTTTTCCTCGAAGAAAGGCAATGAGCCCATGGGACCGATCGAATAGACTCGAGAACTATATGGATTAGCCCGAGAATCTGGAGTTGGTCACCGGCTAACCCATCTTTGGACCCCGTGAATGAGAAGTCGGGGCCCCATGAGTACTTGCCGATTAACGACCGAGAGCACCATGTTTTCATCCATCGAGGGAAAAGCGCGTGTGCAGCTCGGCCCCTCCATTTTATTGAAAAAAAACTCTTGAGGGATGACGATCATAAAGACGAGCTGACCCCTCGATTGGACCCCTACAACATGCGGGGGCTCAAGGGAAGTTGGACTCTCAAGGAGACGAAATGCATAGCCACAGGACGATGGCTCAAATCCTAGGGAGGGGTACGTATAAAAACTAAGAATAACGTTTCTGAAACAAAAAACACTTTCTCTTACCCATTTCGCTATCGTCTCCTCGATCCTTAGTGAAACCTGACCCCAGCAACGGCAGGGGGTCGGGCCTCACTCGGGGGCTGATAAGGGTTTATAAATATCCTTTCTAAAACAGTCGCCACGACTGACCCTTTCTCATGTTAAAAACCTAGAGGCAAGGTTTGTAGAAATGAACGCTGAGTAAAACTGGTCGGACTGCAAGAAACCTATGCCCCAGCGGCTACGACACTCTTGCTTACCAGTGTGATCAGAGTTTTTGCCCACACCTCGAGCTCTACAGTCTTAACAATAGGAAGGGTTGAAATGCATTAACCCTTTTTACACATAAAAAGGGAGAAAGAACAAATTTGTTCAACCAAAAGAAAAGAACAAGCTTGTTTAAACGAAACAAAAGTGTTGGAACTTGTCCGCTTATTACAAATGCGCCGCCTGACCTATCTGACTAAACTAACCCCTTGGGGGGATGATTTCATCTTATATCTTGGCAGAAAGGTCATGCGCTAGGGGGCCACCTCCTTCTCGATGCCGTCCAGCTCAGAGTCAATATAGACGGGCGTGAAGCCTTGGCTCATCGTCGCCAGATCGATGTTCTCATAATGAGAACGGGCGATCATGAACAATCGGTGAATGCCAAAGCAAAGCGCGCCCCTTGCCATATCACATGCCCGGTCCGTGATCCAGGTGGTGCGAACCGCGAGCAAGCTTGTCTCCTGCTCCGAGGCTAGCCCGAGCTTGTCGCACACCAGCTGGACGGCGACACACGTTGTCGTGTTTGTCGCTCTCCTTCTAGATGGTGTCCTTCACCTCGCTGAGCACATTCTCCAGGCCACGGCTCTTCACCACCTCTGCCCCGAGTTTGTCGTTGAGACTTGCCCAAGTCACATACTGACCATATCAAAAGGCTTACCATGGATGCCAGGGAGAAATACAACAAGGAAAATTGTAGACTTACCGTTCACGTCCGCTCGAAAGCCTACGCACCTCATCGTGCTACCGGGTCACCTTGGCCTCTAGGCGCTGGACCTCTTCTTGGCACTGACCGACCTTTGTGGTGAGCCCGGTGACCATGCCCTCGGCTGCAACCTTTAGGTCCCTCTCCCCCTAAAGCTCATCCTCGAGGTGGTTGAACCGCTACTGAGCGTCGGCGTGCTCCTGGCGAGCCAGGTTAATCCCTGTGCGGAGCTCCTCTACGACCCGAAGCAAATTGTCCCACTCCTTCTGTAGCCACTCGGCCTCCATGGCGTCTATGTGCACCCTCTCAATCAGGGCTGTGAGCTTCTCCTCGGCCTCGCGGGCATCATCGCGAGTGTCTTTCTCCCTGACTCAGAGGTCGGCCACCTCCCGGGTGGCAGGGGCAAGCTCGACCACCTCCTGACAGGCGGCAATGAGCTGTGCACCAGCCCCTCACTTCGCCACGCCTCCTCAGCAAGGCACTAGGACTTCTCTTGGATGCGGGCCATGAGGATCTACGAAGAAGACAAGACTTAGAGGTACGGAAAGAGAACATGAGGTTCAGAAGCACGGTCATATCATACCTGGCCAACCGGGGTGATAATGTCGTGCATTAATCTCAGTGTGGCAGAACCTCCTAAATTATAGGACCCACATGCACCTGTCACTGTCTAATGACCTCAGACGACTATGCATATGTTCCCAGTAACTTAAGAAGCCTGTCGGGTACCCTCGGAGAACCCCGAACCATCCATGATTTCCGAGTAGGATCCCATTACAGAGTCATTGCAGTATTACAACATTTATTCAAATATCTACATCAGAGTAAACTAGCGGAAGTCTTACAATAACTTAGTTTACAAACCAGTTGTTTCAAACCTTACAAACTAAGTTCGATAATTATTACAAACCATAGTAGTGGAGTGGCATTAGTAACATAATACAAAACACACAATATAAGTACCCTGCCCAAGGGTCACACATTTACTTGCCATCATCTATATGAACAACAGTCATGCAGCACGGTCCAAAGCAGACCTGCTCATGAGGCTTACCTGCAATAAGGGTCAACGAACCCTGAGTACAAAAGTACTCAGCAAGACTTAACCAAAGTAAAAACTGATAAGACTCAGGAATGCAGGCTCAAGGATTCAAGGTATGGCTTTAGCAATATTCAAAGTTCTTTTGCGTAAAAGCTCTCTACAAGATCCTTTATTTTCACATTTATATCAGTATCCAGATCATATATGATTCTGCCATGATCCGTATTGAGATCATGAACTTCATATCAAACTCTTTCTCAAACCTTACCCAAGTTCCAGTTTTTAACTATGATGATGAATAGTGAGTTGAGTCTCCATAACTGAGGAGCAACGACGATTCAAACCAATTATAAACCCAGCTAGGGATTCCCAACCACACGACATATGTAGGTCCCTGACCTACATATACCAACCTACCCTCAGGTCCTCTAAAACAAGAACGGGTCCGTGCCACCCGAGAATACAGTACTCCACCAATCCAGCCCATTGCCACGTGGGTACACGCTATTCTCGCCATCTCTCCACTCCCAATGCGCGAGTAGCCATTCTCGTAATAGAATAGCCAAGTTAAGGCTTACCGGAGTATGTGGCTAGTACTACAAAGTCTCACCTCATGCAATTCAACAACGGACGGTTCTTAATCGACACAGGCGGAAAGCACCCGCTCACAAGACCTCCATGTCTTGTGGCTCTCATACACCGAGTCCGCCCGGTCTACATTTATCACTCCACATGCTCATATCTCATGATAACATAAATAACCAATCATATCCAAAAACCCATTTATATCTCACATGTGATAGGTAATCACCCGACTTTTATCGGTCTAAGCATGGCTAAGCATAATTAGGCAATTCTCGAATTAAAACGGGTAACAAGTTTGATATGGAAAAACAAGGTTGGTAATGCACCAATTAGGTTTTCACTCAACTCCAAATCACTTAATGCAGTATTGAAAAGCAAAAGCGATATAAATTTGTAAAGTACAAGGTAGGTTTAAATGCATCTGGGGCTTGCCTTGATTGATGGAAAAGTCAGGTTTCGGAGACGTTCCACAGATATCAAATCCGACCTCAACAGACGGATTAACTTCCCCAACAACTTGATTGACTACCACGTTCTCGCTTTTCATTCACTACACGTAGTAAAAATGCCATGTTTAATATGATGCGAGATATAAAACGTGATGCTTGATGATGGATGCAAAAATTATTAACTTGAATACAACTTTCCTTCGCGGTACAGTTACAAGTCAAAACTAATTAAATCTTTTTATAAATTCAAACACTTACATCAAGTACTAAGAATTATTTTATACTAATGACCCAAGGTCATCACTTAATCTAAAAGTTAAACAATTCCTAAATCATTAGGGTTTACTATTTGTTTTTATTAATTAATAACTAATTAATAATTATGAAATAAATCAACTTTCTCCAAAAGAGCTCAAAATTTTTGTGAAGATTCATCACATGATAACTAAGTGGCAAAAACAATTTTTATAATTTTTGGATAATTATTTAAGCCTAGAAAAATCATGGAAACTCATTTATTAATTAATTGAGCAATTTTTATCACATTAAAAAAGTACTGAAAAGCAACATTTCATATTTTTCCTAAATAGTTCATGCCATACAGAGGTCAAACAAAAAAATTCATAATTTTTGGAGCTCTAATTATTCCTACACAAAAATAACAAAAACTCATACTATTCATTCATTTCTGAAAAAGAAAATTTTCATTTTCAAACAACCGGTTACTGACAGAGTGACCCCACTCGTCAGCACAGTGCTCCCGCGTGCAGCAACGACGACCGTGCTTTGACTGGCGATTTCTCGCCGCTGGTGAGATCAACGGCGACGGCGAGGGTACCAATATGATCACCACGACAAGGTGCACCTATGGGTAGCACTAATTACCAATCATTTGCACAATCCGAGCTCGGCGTCGGCCATGGCGAAACGCCGTGGTGGCTTGGCTATGCTACAGCCGTGAAACGGGGCCGGTAGCGACTAAACAAAATGCTTGGTAAGAAACGACAGCTCACCCCAAACACGATAGAGTCGATGGCCGAACCAAAAGAGCAACAGAACAGTAGGTCGGCGATCTGAGCAGATACGGCGGAGCAAGCTGTCGTCGATGGCGGTGTTTCGGTGGCTGCGGTGGACAAAATGATCAAGCAACAAGGCATAAAGCATCACGGCAATAAGGTGAAGCTGGAACAACACTTCGCAAGGACAGAGGCTAACCGTAGAGCTCCGGCCACGGTGAAGCGGGATCACCGGTGACACTGCCGGCCGCGAGGAAGAAAAGCGACGCACAGCTTACCTCGTCGAAATCAGGAGCCCAGGACTATACGGGTGGGTTCGCAAGGAATAGGCGGAGCTGTGGTATGCTTTGCTAAGACAAGGAAGGAGCTACAGCGACGGTGCGAGCTCGATGGAGCAACACGGCGGCGTCGGAAAAAACAGAGCAGGGAAAACGGAGAAGAACGGCGACGGCTTAGGCTATATAGCGCGGCCAAGAATCAAGTAGAAGCCACGCAGGAGCCTTCTCCACGCCAGCGTGGAGCCGAAAGTGGCCACGGCGGCGACTGGAACGCGATAGAAGCTCGCCGTCGGTGAGGTGTCGCCCGCGGGTACTGTTCACAGAAATTACCGAATTGCCACTCGCTTTAAATCTCAAATTACTCCCAAATTTGTATGGCAACTCAAAAATCTCCAAAAATAAAAGTTGTTCCAAATTAAAAGTTCTACAACTTTTCTTTTATAACCATACCCAAATTTGGTTTACATTTTAAAATGCAAGTTTAAAATCAAAAGGGAACACTTTGAGAATTTACGCCTTTTCAAATTACTTCAAATTTTATATAACAACTTTGAAAACTCCAAAAACCAAATTTGTACACCTTAACAAGCTCTACACTTTTCCTTTTAGGCTCAACCCCAAAATATGCTTAGATTTTGAATTAGGTTTTCTAGGTTGAAACTAATTGCTGGAATTTAGGGTTTTCGGAAATCCAATTCAACACAAATGTTTTGAAATTGATTCACTCTATACTAGTCAACACATATAACATAAAAGTAAACTTGTTTTAGTGAATGCATATCAAAGTTTTCATTAACACCAAAATGATGTGCAATGCATATGATGACATGGCATGTTTTAGGGTTTAAAACACCAGAGGTGTTACAATCTTTCCCCCTAAAAGAAATGTCGTCCCGAGATTTAAAGTCCAAGGGTAGGTAATGAAAAAGGAAATGTGTCAAATAACAACATTCCAATCCTAACTATAAAGCAACTAAGGTCCCTTTATAAAACACGATTTGTAACAACAGAGCACAACTAACATTATTCTATATTGACGCAAGAAACTCTGGAAACTGCTCTAGCAAGTAATCTTCAGATTCCCAAGTAGCGTCTTCTTCTGAATGTTGATTCCATTATATCTTATAGAACTTGATTATTCTCCTTCGTGTGACATGGTCTTTCTGATCCAGAACTCAGATAGGATATTCAGAATAGGTTAAATCAGGTTCAAGTTCCACTCCTTCAACCTCAACATTCTACTCAGACACTTGAAGACACTTCTTTAATTGAGAAACAAGGAACACATCATGCACAGCTGAGAGATGTTCTGGTAATTTCAAGCGATATGCCACCTTTCCATACCTCTCTAAAATTTGAAATGGTCCAATATAACAAGGTGCCAACTTGCCTTTGACACCGAAACGGGTAACTCCCTTCATTGGTGATACCTTTAGATATACAAAATCTCCCTTGTTAAACACTAATGGTCTACGTCATTTATCGGCATAACTCTTTTATCGGGACTGAGCTATCTTCAAATTACTTTGTATCTGCCTAACCTTCTCAATGCCATGCCTCATTTCTTGCTTCCACCATACGAACTAACATATGCTCACAGTTCTTATGAGCGGTGGTGAGACACCTCAATTGATCCTGTAATTTGCCCACCTGGATGGCATGCAAGGCCCTATCTCTAGTAGCCTATGCTAACTCTGCTGAAAGCCTCTGTATCTCTACCTGAGGATCAGGCCTAGAGCTGCTACTGCTACCACCGTCACTCCTAGGGGCAAGCTGGTGATGAGGAACTCCTTTGGGTCCAACGGACTTACGGGGTGTTACTTTGGTATGAGCCATACTGTAGGAAGCAAGATTTCAAAACAGTAAGACGATCTGATAACAGTCTCAAGAGTAACAAGGATGGATTACACAACTCAACCCAGACTCACTACCCAACCCAGACTCAGAGGGAAAGTAAGTAACAAATGGATTAATCATGATGCATGAATCGTTCTTACGAACAAAAACATCAAAGCTCATAAGGTATATAAACAATAGTTGTTATTATATAGGGCATAATAAGATTACTACTCCACCACAAAAAGCTTTTTTAATCAAATAAGGAATGACGAGAATGAAATAAGATAAGCCGGAAGCAATTTGGACCAAATTAACAGATTAAATTTATTTGTCCCAAATCATTTTGAAGTTTTTGTAAAACAATACAACAAAGACTTTGTAACAATCGCTCTGATACCATTCTGTGGCAGAACCTCCTAAATTATAGGACCCACATGCACCTATCACTGTTCAATGACCTCAGACGACTATGCATATGTTCCCGGTAACTTAAGAAGCCCGTCGGGTGTCCTCGGAGAACCCCGAATCATCCATGATTTCTGAGCAGGATCCCATTACAGAGTCATTGCAGTATTACAACATTTATTCAAATATCTACATCAGAGTAAAATAGCGGAAGTCTTACAATAACTTAGTTTACAAACCAGTTGTTTCAAACCTTACAAACTAAGTTCGATAATTATTACAAACCATATCAGTGGAGTGGCATTAGTAACATAATACAAAACACACAATATAAGTACCCTGCCCAAGGGTCACACATTTACTTGCCATCATCGATATGAACAACAATCATGCAGCATGGTCCAAAGCAGACCTGCTCATGAGGCTCACCTACAACAAGGGTCAACGAACCCTGAGTACAAAAGTACTCAACAAGACTTAACCGAAGTAAAAACTGATAAGACACAGGAATGCAGGCTCAAGGATTCAAAGTATGGCTTTAGCAATATTCAAAGTTCTTTTGTGTAAAAGCTCTCTACAAGATCCTTTATTTTCACATTTATATCAGTATCCAGATCATATATGATTCTGCCATGATCCGTATTGAGATTATGAACTTCATATCAAACTCTTTCTCAAACCTTACTCAAGTTTCAGTTATTAACTACGATGATGAACAGTGAGTTGATCTCCATAACCGAGGAGCAACGATGATTCAAACCGATTATAAACCCAGTTGGGGGTTCCCAATGACACGACATATGCAGGTCCCTGACCTACATATACCAACCTACCCTCAGGTCCTCTAAAACAAGAACGGGTCCACGCCACCCGAGAATATAGTACTCCACCAATCCAGCCCATTGCCACGTGGGTACACGCTATTCTCGCCATCTCTCCACTCCTAGTGCGCGAGTAGCCATTCTCGTAATAGAATAGCCAAGTTAAGGCTTACCCGAGTATGTGGCTAGTACTACAAAGTCTCACCTCATGCAATTCAACAATGGACGGTTCTTAATCGACACAGGCGAAAAGCACCCGCTCACAAGACCTCCATGTCTTGTGGCTCTCATACACCGAGTCCGCCCGGTCTACATTTATCACTCCACATGCTCATATCTCATGATAACATAAATAACCAATCGTATCAAAAACCCATTTATATCTCGCAGGTGACAGGTAATCACCCGACTTTTATCGGTCTAAGCATGGCTAAGCATAATTAGGCAATTCTCGAATTAAAATGGGTAACAAGTTTGATATGAAAAAACAAGGTTGGTAATGCACCAATTAGGTGTTCACTCAACTCCTAATCATTTAATGCAGTATTGAAAAGCAAAAGCGATATAAATTTGTAAAGCATAAGATAGGTTTAAATGCAACCGGGGCTTGCCTTGATTTACAGAAAAGTCAGGTTCCGGAGACGTTCCACATATATCAAATCCGACCTCAACAGACGGATTAACTTCCCCAACAACTTGATTGACTACCACGTTCTCGCTTTCGTTCACTACACGTAGTAAAAATTCCATGTTTAAAATGATGCGAGATATAAAACGTGATGCTTGATGATGGATGCAAAAATTATTAACTTGAATATAACTTTTCTTCGCGGTACAGTTACAAGTCAAAACTAATCTTTTTATAAATTCAAACACTTACATCAAGTACTAAGAATTATTTTATACTAATGACCCAAGGTCATCACTTAATCTAAAAGTCAAACAATTTCTAAATCATTTGGGTCTACTATTTGTTTTTATTAATTAATAACTAATTAATAATTATGAAATAAATCAACTTTCTCCAAAAGAGCTCAAAATTTTTGTGAAGATTCATCACATGATAACTAAGTGGCAAAACAATTTTCATAATTTTTGGATAATTATTTAATCCTAGAAAAATCATGAAAACTCATTTTTTAATTAATTGAGCAATTTTTATCACATTCAAAAAGTACTGAAAAGCAACATTTCATATTTTTCCTAAATAGTTCATGCCATAAAGAGGTCACACAAAAATTTTCATAATTTTTGGAGCTCTAATTATTCCTACACAAAAATGACAAAACTCATACTATTCATTCATTTCTGAAAAAGAAAATTTTCATTTTCAAACAACCGGTCACTGACAGAGTGACCCCACTCGTTAGCACAGTGCTCCCACGCGCAGCAATGATGACCGTGCTTTGACTGGCGATTTCTCGCCGCCGGTGAGATCAACGGCGACGGCGAGGGTACCAACATGATCACCACGACAAAGCGCACCTATGGGTAGCACTAATTGCACCAATCGCTGCACAATCCGAGCTCGACGCCGGCCATGGCGGACACGGTGGTGCGGCTGTGCTATGCCGACGAAATAGGGCCGGTAGCGACTAAACAAAATGCATGGGAAGAAACAGCAGCTCACCCCAAACACGCTGGAGTTGATGGCCGAACCGGAGGAGCAACAGAATAGCAGGTCGATGATCCGAGCAGATACGACGGAGCAAGCTGTCGTCGATGGCAGTGTTCCGGTGGCTGCGGTGGATGAAATGATCAAGCAACCAGGCACAAAGCATCACGACAACAAGGTGAAGCTGGAACAACACTTCGCAAGGACAGAGGCTAACCGTAGAGCTCCGGCCATGATGAAGCAGGATCACCGGTGACACTGCCGGCCGCGAGGAAGAAAAGCGATGCACAGCTTACCTCGTCGAAATCAGGAGCCCAGGACTATACGGTTGGGTTCGCAAGGAGTTGGTAGAGCTGTGGTATGCTTTGCCGAGACAAGGAAGGAGCTACGGTGACGATGCGAGCTCGACGGAGCAGCATGGCGGCGTCGGGAAAAATAGAGCAGGGAAAACGGAGAAGAACGGCGACTGCTTAGGCTATATAGCGCGGACAAGAATCAAGTAGAAGCCACGCAGGAGCCTTCTCCACGCCAGCGCGGAGCCGAAAGTGGCCACGGCGGCGACTGGAACGCGATAGAAGCTCGCCGTCGGTGAGGTGTCACCCGCGGGTACTGTTCGCAGAAATTACCGAATTGCCACTCGCTTTAAATCTCAAATTACTCCCAAATTTGTATGGCAACTCAAAAATCTCCAAAAATAAAGTTGTTCCAAATTAAAAGTTCTACAACTTTGCTTTTATAACCATACCCAAATTCGGTTTACATTTTAAAATGCAAGTTTAAAATCAAAAGGGAACACTTTGAGAATTTATGCCTTTTCAAATTACTTCAAATTTTATATAACAACTTTGAAAACTCCAAAGACCAACTTTGTACACCTTGACAAGCTCTACACTTTTCCTTTTAGCCTCAACCCCAAAATATGCTTAGATTTTGAATTAGGTTTTCCAGGGTGAAACTAATTGCTGGAATTTATGGTTTTCGGAAATCCAATTCAACACAAATGTTTTGAAATTGATTCACTCCATACTAGTCAACACATATAACATAAAAGTAAACTTGTTTTAGTGAATGCATATCAAAGTTTTCATTAACACCAAAATGATGTGCAATGCATATGATAACATGGCATGTTTTAGGGTTTAAAACAGCAGAGGTGTTACACTCAGCATGGTGGTCAGGGCGCGAACCGCATCCCCAACCTCCATGTGGATGCTCCCCCATTCCCTCTCCTCTGCTGCTTCATCGAGGGTAGCCACCTGGACCAGAGACTGGGATGTCCCTGCGCCGACCTCTATTACGGCAGTAGCTCCTCCAGAGTGGCTCCTCTAGTGATAGAGGGGGTAGGTGATGTAGACACGGAGGCCTGCCCTATCACCACACCTGCAAAGGATGCCTCGGGTGTGCCCCCTTCTGTCCGCCCCACCACGGACATGGCCACCTGCACAGACGATGGCTCTGGCTATGCCGCCTTTGCCTGTGACGTCGAGGACATGACTGGCCACGCCACGCTCACCACGGGTGCCCTAGATGCACCCTCCTCTGCCTGCTCTCCTGTGGACATAGCCATCGGCTGCACCTCCCTGGTCGAAGCGGTGAGGCGCCAGCCGGCTCCTAGCGCGTTTGTCGGAGGTGGATTTTTTTTGGAGCGAGCAGCAGGAGAGCCCCACATACTCTAACACTGCAAGGGACATGGCGGTCATTTTGCCACAAAAATTCATTAGGACAAAAGGATGAAAAAACTCTTGACTCACCCTGACGCCATCATGCAAGGACATTTTGTGGTCGGCTTGCTCGACCCCGGCTGCTCCTCGTCGGCACGTTGCTGCTTCGAGCCCTCCCTCGGCTCGGAGGGCTCGGATGAATCAGAACGGCCGCCTCCCGCCGCCTCTAGAGGCACCGCCAAGGGCTAGGACGGAGCGGGGCGACCTATTTCCGCTGGCTCTAGAGGCGCCGTCGAAGGCCCAGACAAGGCGAGGCGGCCTGATTTCGCCAGTCCGAGGCCATCGTCGAAGGTCCGAACAGGGTGGGGCGGTTTGATTCCTTAGCTCTAGGGGTGCATCCTCCCCCTCCTGCCCTATGGCATGCCGCAGGAAGGGCCCCGACAGTGGCGAAGGTGGGTCCTCATCCCCGGCGGATAGATCATCCCACGGGATGGGTGATCCGGAGCCGTCATCCTCCTCCTCTTCTTCTTCTTCCTCCTCTTCTTCTAACAAACCTTGATGCCGCTTCCCTTGCTGCAACTTCTCTCGCTGCTTCGACCATAGTTTCTTCTCCTCATCGTCCTTCTTCTCCTTTCTTTGTTCATCCACGACACGATTCGCCGCCCTCATGGCCACATGCTCTGGCAGCGGCGTGATAGAGTCTCGAAAGACTAACCTCGCTGGTAGCTCAATGAAGCCCCCATCCGGCCACATCATCGGATGCCCTGGGATCGGGAACATGGCGTCAGCCTTCCCCATGGCCTCCTTGATGTGCTGCATGACCTCGCTGTCACAGAGCAGCCCCTGGGCGAGTGTCGTCCCGATAAGCTACGCGCCGAGCATCATCCCATACAGCGAAAGGACGCGCGCCAATAGCGGCTCCACCCTCCTTGCATGATACCCCCTAATGACGTGATAGCCTCAAGGAGGTCGCACATCCTCTTCTTCTCCTTGACGGGTGGCCCCCACGGCCATGACGGCGGTACCTCTTCGATCAGGCGCCCGAAGAAGACCAGCAAGGGAGCGGTAAGATCGTTCTTTAGGTAGAACCAATGCGAGTGCCACCCCTTGTTAAATCTGGAGAGCGGGCAGGGCATGTACTCGGCTGCCCGCTACCCCCGGAGGTGGATGCCCGAGCATCCCATTGGCATCGAGGTCTCCTGCCTCTCTCGTTCTTCTTGATCAAGGAAGTGGGGCTTGATCCCTAGGTACCCCTCGCACATCACGAGGAAGGTCGTGATGTGCTAGATCCTGTTGGGGTTCAAGTGCTACAGCTCAATCTAATAGTGGTGTAGCAGACCCTAGAAGAACGGGTGGGGAGGAACCGCGAGTCCGCTCTCGTGGAAGGGCACGAAGGAGATGACATAGCCACGGGCGGCGCCGTGCATCCTCACGCCCGGGCCCAAGCCACTCCACCGCATTAGTCCTCCCACAGAGAAGACCACGCTTGATGAGGCCCTCCATGCATGCATGGGTAACATCAGAGCGATACCACAAATCCATGGAGGATGGAGGTGGCTGCGGAAAAGCAAAGGCGGCGGCGGAGAAACGGAAGCTACAGATCTAGGGCTCCGGCAGTGGATTAGCAAGCACGGCAGATCCGAATGGCGGCGGCAAAGAAACATAGAAGGTAAGGCTATGGTTTTCGTGTGCAGAAACATGAAGGGGGAGGCCGCTATTTATAGGACGGAGCGAGACGAGAAGGCAAACCGTCCGCTTAGGTTCACGCGCTCGCTGTGCCGCATCACGTCACCTTCGTTCGAAGATCGTGCACACACTATCTCAGGCTACACCCTCGAAGGACACACCGGATGATGGTTCACCCGGTCGATGGGCCAAGAACCATCGCAGGTAAGGAGGGATACAGAGCTTCAAAGCTGTTACGGCCCATTAAGGCCCAGGAGTTCGAAGGCTGGCCCTTCGACGGGTTCACAGCCGCTCCGAGACACCCTTAGAGTGAGGGTGGAAAGGGATGGGCCCACTAGTGGCTAGTACCCTAGTGCACGAGCGCCGCGGGCATCCTAGCCCACGTTTGAGTCTTGGTCGGTTCCCAGTCCATGGTATTTTATCAAAGAAAGGCAATGTCGGTGTTTCATACAAGCACCGGCAAGTAAATTTATAGTAATGCGCGTTAGGCTTGGATGGTGCGCTAAAGGACACAAGATTTATACTGGTTCGGGCCAAAAGTCCCTACGTCCAGTTTGTTGCTGCTCGTGTTATTAGCACCTTGAACGGCTTGCAGTAAGGGGTACAAACAATCGAGAGAGGGACTGGTCCCAAGTCTCTGATGGAAGGGTTGAAGGGATGTCAAGAGGTTCGACACAACTTGACTATGCGTATCTGAGAGTCGTCTCCTTCGATCCCCCCTTTCTTATGGAGGAAGTGCATCCCCTTTTATAGATGAAGGGGCTAGCTTTACAAGGGTGAGGGCTTTAGGATGCGTATTCTACTTAGTCTTGTGGTTCACGTCTACCCGACCTGGTTCTTCATTCTGATGAGTGTGAGGGAAGATAAGCGCCTACAATACTGTCGATGTCCCTGTAGAATGTCAGGTTGGTTACAGAATGCTACCGTACGCAGGGTATGGGTCACCGTACAGTGGTTTTGACTTTTGAGCCTCCCCCAGCCTTGCTCCGCACGCCTTCTGGTTCCTATGAGTCTTCATCGGAGGGACGCGGGGTCGGGGTCTAGAGTAGCGCCGTGGCCAAGGTCTTCTGTCTTGGTGGACCTGAGGGGTTGGGAAGCGGGCGCCGCTCCCTTGGGTCCACCGCGTGGTGACGGAAAATCCGTCGTTCGTGGAGATAGGAAATCCTTTTCTTGAGCGTAGTGGTTGTCGTATATCTTCGTTGGGTTCCGTGTCCCAGAGCTGAAGGCGGCGCCTACAACTCTACAGGGTGGAGAGCTCGTACCTGTGACACCTTTCGGGCTCTGCGGCGCTTGGAAGGGCCTAAAGCGCCCGTCCCGTCATCCCCTGGCAGTACTTTTCCTGCCAGGGTGCAGGGTATGGCTCTTGGAGCCACGGTTGACCTGTATGTCATGTCTTGCCCTGTCTCTATCATTTTGAAGGAACAAGGAGAAGTGGTCAGGTAAGATGAATCCAATCTTTAGATATGGAGCAGAGTGAGGCTTGTTTCTTGCCGTCGGGCGAAGCGGAGACCAATCCCTATCTCCTGGGCGAGACCGACCCCTGCTCCTCCTCGGGGTCGAGGCGAGGCGGAGTCTATCCTCGGCCCTCGGGCGAGACCGAGCCCGCCCTAAAGGCGTCGGGCGAGACGGAGACTAGCCCTGGGCCCTCGGGCGAGACCGAGCCCACCCCAAAGGCGTCGGGCGAGGTGGAACCAAGCTCCTGTCATTCCTGTGAGGGGTGAAACAACGCTCTTATGCGTCCAGAAGTTTTTAACGTTCGGTGGTTATTGGTTCCACCTTCCAGGGTACCCAGTATTAGGTCCCCGACAGTAGCCCCGAGCCTCTTGGTGATTCGAGTAGAACCGCCTTGGGAGGGTGTTTTTGATTTTG